>CM055842.1:17986016-18451966 GCA_029490765.1 Euthynnus affinis | reverse complement strand
TCTGAAGCATTTTTATACTTCATGTAAGTCAATTCAAGCTGTTTATTTATTAGTACTCCATAAGTCACTGATATAACTTATAATCACTGTTCTAATACAAAGAATACTTGCACTTTCAACAGCATGCAGTTGCAGTGATTTTAAGCTATTATTTTATGAATAGGATATTAATGAAGGTCACAACTAACGTTACTTTGTCTGTTAGTAGTTATGTAGCCTGACCAGTGACCTTAGATCACTTATATCAGTGTCCAACAAATTTTGCAACAAATGTCGTTTTTTTATTCTTCTCTGTGACCATTGTACATCTAATTTATCCAATCTGAGCAAATAAATACAAATCCATACAAAGAATCTTTTTAAAATGCATTGTATTTGGTTTCATTTGTGACAGAGCGATTTATATATATATATATATATATATATAGTCTTTCCTTTTTTTCTGTCCATCATAACCTTTAGTTTGTAATAGAAACTGAAAGGTCACACAGCATCTCACTTAAGATTGAGAATTCAGAGCTAAGGGGAGCCTCATGGCCAATGTGCACTGCTGAATCTCTGAAGATCTGAAAGAGAGAAGCAGGTAGAATTACTGAGAGAGAAGAATGACAGCCAAGCTTGAGCAGGCAGTAAACTGAAGAATAACACTGAATTTCCTCTTTTCTGCATCTGAGATTTCCATTTCCTAATGCGAAGGGAGGAGGAAATTAAACAACGTGAATTAAACAACGTGGCTCGGACATTTATGTGCCTACCATAAAGCTTGGACAGGCAGAATTTATGAGGGTTTGGACCAGTAAATACAGCACTCAGGAAATGTGATTAGGCTCATAAATAGGATAGTTTCCCGCTGTCCTACCCTTCACCCAAAGTACTTTTCGAAAGCATATGTTCGGGATATTTTCTCCTCTTTTTCTCCATTGCCACCCTGGGGCTCCATATTGTGAAGCTGATACTGCAGCTGATCTTTAAGATGTAACTTTTTTCCCTAGTTTATGTTAAAACAACCTCATGTGTGCAATAGTTTCATCATTCATAATATTGTTATCATATCATCAACTATCCCCAAAAGTACATTTATTTGCTTGTGATTTTTATTTATATTTTACAATTTACAAGATAAACCAAGGTAAATGTTAGTAGCAGTAGTTATGGAGTCATGGTAGTCTCATCCACTCATTTATTTCTATGTTTTACTTTTTCTCATTTTAATGTGGAATTTCCTCAAAGTTTTCCTGTGTGGAACCATTGAAAGATCATAAGATTACAACAGCATCCTAAACATAAGTCTGTTCATCACTTATTTATTTTTGTCATCTGGAAAGGTTGAAAAACAAAATTATAACAGCACCTAAACTTCACTTTCAAAAAAAAAGTACATTCTTTTTTCATCAAGAGTAATAGATAGAACTTAAGTTGCAGAATACTGTAATTGTTTTTGACTTCATGGTAAGAGCAAACCTTCCCATCATAACAGATGATGGAAAGATCAGATTAGACCTGCAGTTTTATATTGTCATTACACAACAAAATCATTTACTATCAATTCTCTTTTGTAAAATGTTTCTGAAATGTGCTATCTGTCCTCTTACTGTCTACCAGGTGGAGTGGTTGAAGAATGAAGAGATAATTGATCCAGCAGAGGACAGAAACTTCTACATCACCATTGACCACAACTTGATCATCAAACAGGCGCGTCTGTCTGACACAGCTAACTATACATGTGTGGCTAAGAACATTGTGGCCAAAAGACGCAGCACTACAGCTACTGTTATTGTTTATGGTAAGTTTTGATGCTCCTGTGTGTGACTGTGTGTGTGTGTGTGTGTGTGTGCTCCTAGCTAAAACTCTTGTCACATATATATTATTTATTTTATTTTCTGTCTAATATTTAAAATGTTACTGATATGACACTTTTTTAAATTCCTTTTAAAGCTATTTTCTAGCAGCAGCCACCCAACAATATCTCTGATCAGCCAAGCCAGCTCCCATCTGCCACATGAAATTAGCTCTACTGCCATGCCAACACGCTCTCTTTGTGATTGGCCTGATATTCACACATCACCCTTGACCTCACCCAATTAAAATCCACCAATCACACCTTCAGTTTTAAATTAGAACACTTGGGCTTTCCAAATGTCTCTGCTTTCAGCCAAGAGTCTCACCACCAAATGAATTGTGCAGCATATGGCATGATAACAGCTGTGAAAAACAACAACAAAAAATAACTTTCAATAGCTCAGTTCTGGTCGGTGTTAGTTTGTTTTTCAGGCAAAGCTCTTCTTCTGCTGTGGTTACCAAAAGTCAGAGAAGAAAAAGCTTGTTGAGAAAAGGAAAATGCCTCATATTCCTTGTCCTGCTTTCTCTTTTTATTCAATTTTTCCAAATGCCAGTCTGACATGAGAGGAAAGGAAACATTTTGAGGAAAAACAATGTATAGCAGAGGGCACACATACAGTACTGTACACACACACACATACACACACACACACACACACACACACACACACACACACACAATGTTTCTCTCAAACATAACACTGACTCTATTCACTAGGAGGAGTGTTTCAATCAAAAATAGCTGTGGATGTGTGCGTGTTCGATACAGACAGCGCAAGATGGAGTGGTTTGACACTGATGTATCCGTACAAAAATAGATTGTTCAATCTGTGGTTCAATCTTCTCGACTCCACAAGGGCCCAGCTGACACTGTTGACAAGGTGAAATAGTTGTGGAAAAAACAGAGGAGCATAAGGGGTAAAAATGGAGCAGAGCATAAATGGAGGGGAGACAGGTGAGGAGAACACAGTGAGGGAATGGAGGTGAGAGATTGAGAAGAGGTGAGTGATGAAGAGGAAATATTTAAAAAAAAAAAAAAAAAAAAAAAACTGTCGAAAGATCAGGAAAGTAGATGACAAAAGTGACTGTAGCTGATTTTTACCGGTGACTTTCTCTCTGATGATTCATTTCTAATTGGCCGTTGGGAAAGGAGTGGGCACTGTCCACTGGGCTGAGAAAGAACTGTCGAGAAGCTACAGAGAAATTTCAACCCACTACACATCTCCCGATGTCAACTCTCTCTCTCTCTCTCTCTCTCTCTCTCTCTCTCTGGGTGTCCTTGTGACTCTTTCTAACTTTATACCTGATTTCGATTTTTCTGTCTGTCCCTCATCCACTCATATCTTTCTCTGCTCCCTGCTGCCACATCTTTCCTGTGAAAAACTGTGTAATAACTGAAACTGAAAAACATACAAAATAATCAGCATTCAAACCTAAATGTGACAGGATGTAGGGGAATCTTATAGATGTACAAACAGTAGAGAGGAATTGAATGAAAAAGATATACAAGAAGGCAAAAAAGAAAGAAAGAAAGAAAGAAGCATACAGACTGTTAAAACACACGTGACTATTCAGAGACCTCAGAACCATGTTTCCCCTCTTATAATAGTCCTTTTTTTTCTCTCTGTGCTCTCTCCAGCAAAGGATCAGGGTTGAACAATTTGCAAACAGCATGAATTTGTGTGTTTTACCATGTGTTTCAGTGGGTCATACAGCTTTGTGTGTGTGTGTGCTTCTGTGTGCCCTTTTCTGTGTGTATTTGTGAGCACAGTGGGGAAAATTATGCTACAGTAGCAACAGGGTAATCGAAAACTTGTACAGTACTGTCTTTGTTTGAGTGTGTGTGTGTGTGTGTAGGGTGGTGGGGGGGGGGGTGTTTGGTGTGTAGGAGAATCCAGCTGTTGTCTCTATACTTCAACAACCAAGCCTCCTCCTGGCATCTGTATAAAACATACTGACTCCATCAAGACAAATAGTTCACTTAAAATGAAGGCACACATTAAAATAAAGGCTGATGAAGGGTGATAGGATGGATGGATCCAGTATATTGATTATGTGACGGATCTCTGTCTTCACAGTGAACGGTGGGTGGTCGACATGGACGGAGTGGTCAGTGTGTAACAGTCGTTGTGGGCGGGGGCTTCCAGAAACGAACACGGAGCTGCACTAACCCCGCCCCTCTCAACGGTGGACTCCCCTGTGATGGACAAGCCATACAGAAACTGCCATGTACCACTTTGTGCACCGGTAATTCTATGCTTTTCTGTTCTATTTCCATATTAATTCAATCCTGATAAACCTATTTTATGCTGTTTTGTTTTGTTATAGTCTACTGTATCCACTCCACAGTATCCATTTTGTGTATCCACTTCTCATTTATGTCATCCCCCGTGGCTCCAAGTTTCTACCTGTTCTGTCCTGTAGTCACTCCTGTACACTTACTTTATATACAGTATGCTAAACTTTAGGAGTTTTGGGACATAATTAAGAATATTATCCTTGGTCTCAACTTTTTTCTTTTTCATTCCCTCTCTTTGTTCTTTTTCTCAATCCCTTGACTCTATTACCCTTCTCTCTCTCTCTCTCTCTCTCTCTCTCTCTCTCTCTCTCTCTCTCTCTCTCTCTCTCTCTCTCTCTCTCTCTCTCTCTCTTTTTCTGCTACCCCTACCTTCTCCACCCCTACATATTTTCTCTCTAGTGGATGGGGTGTGGACAGAGTGGAGTAAGTGGTCGGCCTGTGGGACAGAGTGTACCCAGTGGAGGAGGAGGGAGTGCAACAACCCAGCCCCAAAAAATGGAGGAAAGGACTGTGAGGGGCTCGTTCTCCAGTCTCAGAACTGTACTGATGGACTCTGTATGCAAAGTGAGTTGAGGCTAAGCCCTGTCCCATACTAGAAGCTCATAAGCATTAAAAATGATTGTGCCTATTTGAACAAATGCCTTGCAGTGTCCATTTCAGGTGGCAATTTTTTTTTTTTTTTGTGGATAGATCATTGGGCTGGTGATGCATGGTCAGATTTTCAGCCACAGGACAAAAGCAATAGTGAGTGAAGTGTAGCATGAAAATTGGTATCCATATTGAGATATTCACGAATGATTATCCTTGAAGATGTTGTAATCTCAGCAATAGCATTTATGAAACTACAGACAGTAATTTCCTTACAGATACCCTGAATCAGCCTTGAATTAAAAAAAAAAAGCTTTGCCTCTTTGTGTAAACATGAATCTGAATATTGACAATTATTAGATAAAACCATGTAAAGCTTGTAAACATGGTTGAGCTGAAATGCAATACTTTGGAGACATGCAATCATTTAGTCTGCTGGGCATGTATGAAATTATTGCAAGTTTCCTTTCTTTGTCTTCTTTTTGCCATTATGTTATGTATTTACTTGCCTTTGTGGCACCAAAGTTAGACAGTATTCCTCTTGATTGCTTCTGTCCTTCTGTAGCTTCTTTCTTTACATTCTTCTACCCAGTGCTCCTCCTCTTCATCATCCCCCTCATTTCTCCTCCTCCAACCTTTACTCTTTGCATTCAGTCTCCTACCCTTATTGCCATATTTTTTTCCTTGCCTCTTCCTCTCTGTCCCTCTGGTTTTATACTTTTCTCCAGGAGCCTACCTGACCCTTTTCTCATTTTTATAGCTTGCTCTTGCTCCGCCTTACATGTGTACTTTATTCTCCTGTGCACATTGTGTATGATTTATGGGAAGGTTTCTGGAAGTCACAATGATTAACCTTACTTTTCCTACTTTTTTATCCATTATTCAAGTCAAAAACATCAGTTTTACAAGAGAGTAACGTTAAATAATGAGGCGGAACAGTCACCAACACTCATCCCACAATTTAGTGATTTCTAACACCAATGTAAAAAAAGCAAATTCTGTAAATTTCAAAACCGCATGGAAAATGTGGGCTGAGTCATAATGGTGCAAAGCAGCAGCAGCAGTTTTTCCAAGGTGGAGGCAATTATATTTGTTGACTTGTAGGAATACTGCTTGTTACTTCTTGTGCTCAGAGTAATTGGCAGACAAACATTTGACGTGAAGAGAGAAAGAGAGAGAGAGACAGAAAGAGGCCTGTCAGAGTGTGGAGAGAGAGAAGAGAGAAAAGGTGAACGTCGAAAATTACTTTTTGCAAGTGCATATACACATTTGTGCTTGTAATTTTTTTTCCCATCAATCCTCATCAGTCTTTCTACCCACACAACATGACAGCCATAGAGTGATTTTTCCTCAATGGCAATAATTCTTTCCAAGACTTTGATAATCTACACTTTGGTCTTATGAAGTCCCATAAAAAACGAAACCTGTCAAGGACATTTTGTTTATGTCTATAGTTGAAGTCAAATTTGATTGACCTCATGATACAAAAAAAAACTGGTGATAGTACATGGAAGCCCAACACAACCTGTACTGGGCACACTCATTAGAAAAATGACTGCTTGTTGTTCTTAACAAATAAGGGGGGGGGGGGGGGGGGGGGGGGTTATCTGGTGCTTAAAATGCTTTATAATGGCTGTTCTTTTTTGGTTGTTTTTTTTACCTTTATTTTATGAGTTTTGACCAATGGTACAGACATTAAACAAAAGTGTGTGAATAGCTATACACCTTTGATCTCAGGATTTATGTCTGTACTTGGACTGAATCCAGTAAAAATAATATTTATATGCTCTGTGTTTCTCCTGACACAATGGTCCATTTAAGATTTGCTGCCTGAATTCAACATGAACTTGTCATTTTTAGGGTTTAAGCTTTGGTTGTTGAGTTTAAGCTTTTATGGGATTCATATTGGTGATTTTACAAGTACTTTTACAGTTCTATGATATCTGATCTTTAGATTTTATAGGGTAGATATATTTAATGATATAGTTTTGTTTGTCCGTAAAGCTGTGTAATTGCTGCTTATCATGGGCTAGGCACTCTTGAAAAACTATATAAAGCTAAATGAGGCTAATCTAATGAATAGGCACACACACACACACACACACACACAGTGTGGAGCAGTGGAGACTTCTGTTTTGTAGAAATATACCATATCAGTGAGCACAAAGCCTTCATCCTAGTGAGCCCTTGCCTGTGTGAGAGACTTACCAGAGAGGGAGGGGATAGTGATGATTTAATAGATGGTCTATGTCATCAGCAGTGGAATAATATTATGTAATACCCCAAAAAGCTTTGCCTGTAGACACATTATTGACATAACTTACTGTATATGCAGAGTCCTAACGCAGTGTATTATATACTGTGGCTCTGATCCATCAACAGGATTCCCTGAGGCCAGTGAAGTATGGCCACAGAATCTGGGATAAAACCTAGAGAGGTATAGATTTAGGCTCATTTCCCCTGATTGATTTTCTGTCTTTAAAATGACTCCACTGACGTGGTTTTATGTCAGCACTAATGTTTCAACTGTTTCCTGTAGCATTAACAGGAACCCTTGAACTGTGTGTGTGTGTGTGTGTGTGTGTGTGTGTGTGTGTGTGTGTGTGTGTGTGAGAGAGAGAGAGATTATTAGAGAGGGTTTCTGCATACACAGCATTTTATCCGTACAGCATATTTGAAAAGCTTTTAGTGATTCCTGTTCCATTCTTACATTTGTTTTATGAATAATTGATCTTTTAAAGGTTAAAATTGCATTGTTATTGGTAGCCAATTGGGCATTTTGAAGTTATTTGGCATCAGCGAAGCACCTTTTTTTGTTATTTATTCATTTAGTGTAGAGAACAGATTTTTGTTCAAATTAAGTGCTGTTGACACAACTGTAGAAATTGACTACAATTTTCTAAATTGTTTAAGTTAGATATGTCACTCAACATTTTAACACCAGATCTTCAGGCTGTATTTAATGGAAAAAAAAAAAACATGGTTCTGGTTAGTACCTTTTTGGGCTTTAGGGTTGTGAATGAACAGATAAAACGCTGTCAATGTGAAGGGGAAGTTAATGTTTTAGATAGTGCTCTGTAATTGACTTTGTGCTCAAAAAGCACTTCTCTCTACTCTCCCTCGTTTTCTCTTTCTCGTTCTCTCTCCACCAACACCTCCCCCCTCTCTATTCATCTCTTCCAGAGTCTCTCACTGCCTTTTTTTTCTGAAGTTGTCCTGTTAAATCCTGAGAGGTAGAAATCCATTTGACATCACTCTTGCCCTGCGTGGAGTGCCTCCTCTCTTTTTCTGTTTATGTGTTTATCTGTGAGTTATATCAGTGCGTGTCTGTATGTGTATGTGTGTCCGTTTTGTGACAGAAGTTGTAGGTCTTTCAGTTTTTTCTTTTTTTTTCTTTTTAGAGTTGTTTGTGTTGTTTTATATCTTTTGACCTGTTGACATTTTTCTGACACATCGATCACAATTCTTGGAACAGATTCACTCAGAGCTCCACTGTGTCATCCTTGAGAGCATGACATTTCACTCCTCTACCTACTCAGTTTGTGAGTGTGTGTGAATGTGCGTGCTACAGTACATCTAGAGCAAATAAATCTGCTGTGTGGTCTCTGAAAACGCAGTAATCGCTAGAGATAGTGGCTGTTATGTAACTTTTTTAGTGCTTGGATAGAACATTGAATCGTGTTTGTATTGTATTATACAAAACGATCAGCAGGTAATGTAGAGCATCAAACAAGCCATCTCCCCACTGAAATCTCTATTCTTCCCTTTTTGTGTCTTGTCATTGTGAATTAAAATCACCTCACTTTGTCTTTTCATTTCCTGTGCTCCATGTTAGCAGCTTTCTGCTCTTAAACGTTTGTTCTCATCTACGGTTCCATTTTCCTGTAAATTCAATAGTTATAAGATGATGGCACTGTAGATGTAGACGATCAAGGTTTCTTTATTAGTACACCGGGATACATTTGTGTGCAGACGGGAGATTCAGCATTCTAGAGTTTAAAACAAGACATCACAGAAATACAGATTCAAAAGACATCAAAACAAAATACATTAAAACAAGTATCATCATAGTATCAAAAATAATAACAGAGTACAAGAACTCCTAAGAAGGTCATGACACAGTGCTTCTGCACACACACACACACACACACACACACACACACACACACTCACCCAAAAGCTTAAAGTGCCATGCGTGGGTGAAGTGCATCATTTTGTACTAGCTTTGTTTAGTAGTGCAATGGCAACAGGTACAAAAGCATTTCTGTATCATTTTGTTCTCCATCTAGAGGCCACAAACCGACAGCTGGCAGGAAGGAGCAACAATTCGCTATGTAAGAGATGGAAACAGTCCTGAAGAATAGACCTCGCCTTATGCTGCAGTGAGGAGTAAAGAACTGATAGATTGAGTTGAGACTCACCTATAAGTTTACTAGCCCACTTGACAGTTTGTTTTTTTTTTGTTTGTTTTTCGGAGACATGTTACCAGACCAGACACAAGGGAAAAAGACAAGATTGATTCCGTAAAAGCCCGATTAAAGAGGGTCATCATGGTCTTATCAATGTAAAGACAACACAAACACTGATGTCCCTTTTTACACACTGCCTCGCAATTTTTCTCAAAGGTCAATTTAGAGTCTATAACTGTCCCAATATACTTTTAGCTTTCTACACAGTCCACGGCTTGGTCCTCAATGATTCATAGATTGAAGCACCAGTTCTGAAATCTATGATCATATCCTTTTTCTTGGCTATGTTTAGCTCCAAGAAAGATTTGTCACACCGGGTGACAGACTCATCAATGATTGTCTGGACTTATTGTCATGTAGCAGACTCACAGTGACTGAATCACTTGTAGATTTCAATAAGATCCTGTTCTCATGCTTACTTTTGTACATATTTTTGTACAGAATATAAAGTAAAGGTGAGAGAACACAACCCTTGGGTGAGTCAGTAGATAAACATAATGAATGTGATAAAACATCATTCACTTTCATCCTTTGTGTTCTGTTTGTCAAAAAATCCATTATCCAAACCACCAGATTGTGACTCAACTCAAAATGCTCTATCAGCCTCATGGCTAAAATGTGGGGTTGGATAGTATTAAAGGCTGAAGAAAAATCAATAAATAGCAATCTAGCATGGGTCTTATTCCCCTCTAGGTGTTTAAACAAAAGGTTAAGTAGGGTGATTGTAGCATCCTCAACTTTTCAGTGTGCCCTATTGGCAAATTGCATAGGGTCAAGTGCATGCTCAGTTTCCCTTGCACACTTTGTCTTCACAAGCTTTTCAAAGATTTTCATTATAAGAGAAGTGAGGGCAACTGGCCTGAAGTCATTAAAAGCTTCAGGGCTGCTGCCTTTAGGTACAGGGGTGATCAGAGCCTGCTTCCACAGGTTAGGTACACGTTGTAGCTTCAGACATGTTGGAAATATAATAAAATATAGCACTTAATTACCTTTCACAAGATTTCATTAACTTCCCATTGATATTGTTTATCTTTAGAGAAAGGAAGGACTTTTCAACTTCTCTCTGCTCCAGGATGAAGTCTTTAAGTTTACATCTAAGTCCCTCAACTTCAAAGTCACTGATCGAGAAACTGATCACATTTCAGGCAGAATTTATTAAGAGTGTTGGCAAATTTGCTGTCTTACCTGAAGCCATCCATATTAATGTTGGTTCTGTTCTTGCTTTGCTGTATGCTCGTGGTTGTTTTCATGCCAGACCAAGCTGAGGCAAGGTTCCTCTCAGCCAGTTTGCCCTCTATTTTAATTTTGCACTTTTGTTTAGCCCTTAAAGACTTTTTTAGGGAGACATGATTAAAATCTCAAAATATGAGGTTCAGTGCTTCAGGTAAAATGGACTGTAGTTTTTACACTACAACAAATACCGTATTTGTGGCAGTGGCAGGATTTGCCTTTGGATGAATATACAGAGTTGAATATTTGTGGGAATTAATGGGGTAAATAAGTGGACAGAGTGACACTGATAGAAGTTCAGCGTGAGGCAAGCCGAGTCTTTCTCTGACAGTCACAGAGCTACATTAGCACTTATTGACATAGAGGCATACGCCCCCTCCATGAAATTTACCTGTCACTCTGCTTTCCAATCAAGGCAAAATGGTGTACCAAATCCTGCTCTAGACAGATGGCTATCCTGCTCAGTGAGCCAAGACTCTGTGAATGCCATGACACAACTGTTTCTGTAGTTCCGGAGAAAACAAACATTTCCATGTAGCTCATCAAGTTTATTCTGCAAGGACAGGACATTTTCTATTACCAGGGAGGGCAAGAGAATGAGGAGGAGGTGAACTGCTGTTTCCTTAGTTGCAGTCTGACGTCTACTCTTTTAACCTCTTCCTTTGCGTAACTCCACTCGAATGATCACAAATCAGAGTTTTTTCTGTAGTACTTTCAAGTAAAGTTGGGCAACTGAAGATCTAGTGCTGGTTCGGTGATTCAATTCTGTGTATTCAATTGCAGTAGGAAGTCTCTAGTATAGTGTGTCCTCGGAGAATGATGTGTGACCCCAATGCAAATGAGAGTTAAGTTGATCAAAGTGCAGAAGGCAGCGATAATTAAAAGCTCAGTCACTGCAGATAAATAGTAAAATGTCTAAAAGCACTTGTTCATGATGATGATAGGCAATCAAGCATAAAAAAAACATGCACAACCTCACCAAAAACATAAGACATGGGACGCTGAAAAAACCCACTGCCAGTTGCCGCAGGAGCACATGCTGTAACTAACGTAATCAAGCTTCATCATGTTTTCATATTTGTTTGAACAATTGTGATTCCATTACTGTATGATATGTCTCTGTCATGGTATTTTGCTTTTACTATCATCACTGATTCAGACATTAATAAGCTTGACATTTGTTAGATGCAGTCATGTAAAAAAAATGCATTTTGTCAAGTCATTAAACACAAGAATAACAAATCTGATAAATTAATGCTAATTCTAACCAAATTCCAGTAGACATTAAAATTCCTCTGAGCAAGGTAGCCCAGTGCACGTTCATAGTTGAAAGGAACACTACGTTATGACTATCATTTGTGCACAAGTGTTACTGTACTGTATATTTGTGCATCACCCCACTTAACCTCGTCAGTGTTTCTTGCCCTTTGGTGCGGAATCAGTGCGTCAGTACGGTCAGCTGGTCTAGCAGAAAGCTTTTAAGCCCACCATGTTGCTGTTTTGCCCTTATCAATTATACACCAGCATTTCCGTTTATACATCAGTACATCAGCAGTTCATCTGTGTCATAGACCTTCTGTCTGCCCTAACTAAGTAGACCACTCAGCATGACACAGCACTAACTGTCCAACAAACATTAGGGTTTCTTAAATTATATGTTCTTATTTTTTATTCTTCTTTTGTGTCCCTTCAGACCTCATTTGGTATCGATTTGACAACTAAACAGATAAACAAGACTGAAAGAAAGAAACATGTCAAGGGATTGTTTTTGTGTGTCTGTGTTGTGTCATGTTTGCCCCATTTTATTTACTTCATTTGTTTGATTTTTTTGTTGTGTTCCTCTCCCTTTCTCCATCCATTACACCACCTCCCTCTTTTCTTGTCCCAAGGTTCATTGTTTCAGAAGTCCACTGAGTCCAAAGAAAAGAGTGATTTGGGATTCACATGTAAGTTGATGTTTTATGTTTTATCATCATCCATTTTCCTTTTGTCTCACTCATTTTAGTGTTTCTTTCTTTGATTGAGCATTGACCTTTGGTTCATGTTGTGTGTCTTGTCATTACATGTCACTATGAGTTGCTTGATGAGTGTTTCTTCTCTTGTCTTATGATCAGTTCCCTTGATGTGCTATCTTTTTGTTATGCAGATGAAACAAGTCAGGTCAAACAGTTGCTAGTTCTAAAAGTGAATACTTCTGCTCTCAGACTAAGGAAGTAATGGTAGATTAATCATTTACATCTTTGCTTGTATGATGGAAGTAAGAATTTGAAAGGCCTGTATTTTAAATTAATCAAGATGGATGTTCCATTGAGTTACACAATCCCTTTACCGTCTTCTTGGTATCAGACAGTAATAGCAGAGACTGCAATTCTGTGTTTTCCTGAGTAGCTTCAAACTGTGAGTGAGCACCATCCAACCATAATGACATTATGTATAGTTGGCTTTCTATGGCATTTTACTACATTTTCCTTTTATTTAAACTTTGGAAATAGAGAAATTACACTATGAGAAACAATTTGTAACATATATCACACAAAAAGAACAGAAATATAATAAACCTAATTTTATACTATTATACTGTAGATAGAATGGTAGGAAACTTTGTGTTATAGATTAAGTCCCATTTTATTATTATTGTTCATGTATATTTTCTATATTGTCATACACTGTATATCATCCCAGAGCTGTGTCTTGAAAAGGCATGCACCCATACTAGTGACAGATTCCTTTAATTAACCTGATTCTTTCTCTCTTCCTGTCCAATAGCAGTGAATCGATTCAGCAGCAGTTCACTTGATTCACAATTTGTGAGTTTGTTCCAGCTGTGGTCATTTTGGAGAGTAGCCAGACAGCTTTGAATTATTGCCAAAGTAGGCGGTTTGCCTTAGTTCAGAACACTTGCTTTGTGTTTACAAGCGTATAGGCTCACTTGGAGCTCAATGGAGTGCAGTCTAACCACAGACAATGAAAGGCTGGACAGAATTTTGATTCAGCTGTACTAATTTAACCCATTATCTTTAAGGAGTTGTCCAAAATGAATGGTTTATTGGTCAAATTGGCCCATCACTAACGCATCACCTGCACAAGTGAAAAATAATTTACAGGAAGGCACAAGATCACCTGCTAAGGGAAATGTTTCATACTTGAAATGTATGAAAACTACTTAAAGAGTGATAAAAAGGGTGAGAAATGATAATAGGGTGTAAAGAATAAATTCACAATTCCTTCTTGCTCTCTTACCGCCCCTTCTTCCTTTCTTTCACTCCTTCCACTTTTGTTTTCTTACCATCATTCTCACTTTGTACTATTGGTCCTCAAAGTGATGTAATAAGAGAGAGAGATTTACTACAAACTGAGGAAGACAAAAATTGAGAGGTGCAAGAGGGAAGGGACCTGTCATTTATTATTACCATGCTTTTTGCTTCTCTCTTTGCAGGAGCTCTCGTTTTTATCTTCAAAGCAATCTATGAGTGTCTGTGATGTGTTCTAATGACTCTCGTTTAGGGGCTGCTGAAGCAATTTCATCATCCCAGTGTGTTTTGTGAGTCCCACAGACAGATACAGAGAGAGTTAGACAGAAGATAGAAACAGTCATAACTCATTTAACAGATTGTCATTGTGTAGTTAATATTCAAAAATACAATTAGTAACATGAGCATTGGGAGGTTGCATGAGTGGTTTTGAGACTCACTAATCACCAATTTGATCCTGTTTTTGTAGAGAATGAATACAGTTATAAATGCCATGTCATTTTTTTTTTTTGATGGGCTAATATAAATAACCAGAGAGCAAATTTACTTATATTGACACTTGACATTCTTCTAGTTGGTTACTGCATTGGATATATGCTTATTGTGGCTGAATTATTGTACATTAAAATAAGCACAAATTATACTGTCCCCATCCATGTAGCCACACTGTGACCTAAATTTTGTCATTGTCATGTGTCCATGAGGGTCTGTGTGGACTGCCCGCCTGAAGTCTAAACCATACACGCCAACTGCGCTTTCCCTATCCATGTCTGCTTTGGAGTATATCAGGACCTTAAATCAGATTACAAATGCCAGGCTGACCACCTTCATATCCAGTTTCACAACCAAAAGCTGTATAAGCAAAATCTGATTTTTTTTTCTGCATTCACAGCTGTCAGTTAAAAGAGTAATCTGGAAGATGTTTACTACTTTTTTGCACAACCATGTGGACAAGTATTTGATCAGTATGAGTGACTTAATGATTATTTGGTTATTGATTTTAAAAGAGTGGGACCTAATTGTGGTCTTTTTTATTTATTCATGGCTATTTACACCCACAATAGATGTTACATTAAAGTCAATGTCAGCCAATGTCAGCTCTTTCTATAAGTGACGATGGTGTTTGTTGTGCAGATATACATAATATATTTCAGATGTGAAGGCTGAGGTCTAAGAACCCTTTGGCCAAAAAAGCAAATGCCATACTATTATTATAATAATTACCTTTTGCCTCAGTTTTTTCATGTTGCATTTTTACCCTAATTTGTTAACTTATGTGTCTCTTTATTGAAAATATGACATAGCTGTTTGTGTCAGTTACATACCAGCTTAGCTTTAGGGGATGAGACGGATGGCTGAGCCAAAGATTTGTGTGGAAGGAGTCGGCTTCTAGCAGTATTTTGTGATTCATATTTGTGGCAAGCAGACACTGAAATAGGTCATAATGTCCCTTTCAACTGGATAAAACAAATTGCATTGAAAGGCTTGCCTTTGTTGAATGGCTACAATTGCGCTGTATTACTGGGTTGTTATACGGTGTATGGACTTAGATACAAGGACTTCAAATATAGAGTTGTTTTCCGTCATATGAATACACCCTCTGGCTTTAGTGACCCCAATGTGATTCTATATTTTATTTCTTGGCATCAACAACTGTCAAGTTTTTCCCATCCCTGCTATAGAAAATGAGTATAGACATAAATACAAATTACTGCTTGCTTTCCCTCTCTTCTCTCTCTCTTCCGTTCATCCCTGCCAGTTACTTAGAGCGGATGTGTCTGCCAGGAGTGCAGTATGGGTGGTGTTTGCATGTTTGTGCCAAGCAAGATCAAAAAGGCAGTTGAACGAGTTTCAAGTAGTGTTTGTCCACAGCTCTGCTTTGGATGCAGATCACAGAGAAGATAGAGAGGAGCTAAGCTGAATTATCCTTGTTTCCCCCTTCTTTAAATCCTCTCTGTGGCAGATTGGACAGACTCTGAGAATGACAAAAAGCTCAGCCAATCGATAGACAGCAATCCATGCTGACTGAGGGTGAGCCGGGGCTTCTGTTCTGCTAACCCATGTGTGTAATCAACTGCATGTGTGATGGAAAGTGTGTGTATGATTTGTGCAATTTCCTGAGTCCCAAGGGTTTATGCCCATGCAAACACACAAACGCAGTCACAGATATTTGGCACACATATATGGTTACCAACTGTATGTGGCCAAAGTCTCAAATTTTTTCAAATAAATAAAGTTGTGCCAATTATGATGCTCATTATTATGGACACACAATGACATCAATCAGTCTGCAGTCTCTCAGTCTCTCTCTCTCTCTCTCTCACTCACACACACACGCACAACAAACACTCTATTCAATCCCATGCCAGTAAGGTAACACAGTTACAAGCCTATGTCAAATTGCAATGATTTTTGCCATTAAATGAAGAAAAAAATGGTACTTTGTCAAAAATTTGCAGAATTTTCATCCCCTTCACAAAAATCCCTACACCCCATCATATCAAATGTCAGGACCCTTCTAACCACCATTGTTTAAGGTGAAATATCACCTCAAAAAAATATTACTTAACTTTACACACTTTAATTACATATCAAAATTAAGCTATGATTTTTACTGCCTAAAACACAAATATATAAAAAAAATGTCTTGAGGAATTTGGTTTTTCCTTCCCTGGAGATTGAGGTTTAAACACACAAGCATGTATACAAAAAGAAACACACACACATAGATAAGAAAAGCAAAACACTGACTTACAGACAGCAGGTGAAGAAAGACAACTGTCAGTATCTCACCTGAGATGCTGTAGAAACAACGATAAACAGTTGCCTATGGACCTTCTTCAAAGGGCAGACACGCACACACACACACACACACACACACACACACACACACACACACACACACATGTGCTACTGGCTCCATGTCAGCTGTCTGTAAAGTGTCTGAATTGGACCCTGATAGATCAATGCGATCATTCTCAGCATCCTCCACAAGTTCTTTCATGACACATGTTTGTTTGTTTTGTGCATGTGTACACACTTGTGTGCATATGTTATAGTGGTGGTGGTGAGTGTGTGTATGTGTGTGTCCTGACCTTTAGAACAAAACATTCTCCCTCCTATAGAGAGCTGTCAGATAGTACTTGCTAGAACATCACAGATGGGATGTTTGAATGTGTCTCTCTCTTCCCAGGTGGTTTATCGTTTATTCAATTCCTTTCTGGTGTGTCCACTGAAAGGCACATATTTTTAATCTAAATCCAATTTAGCCAGGCTTGCGGGTGAGTGATTCGGACATGAAACTGCTTGTCAGGTACAAGGAAAGAAAAGCGCAGGAGATAGTTGACTTGTGGATAAAGTTAATATGTGTGTGTTTGCGTGTATGTATGTGCATGGCTGTCTATGCATTCGTTGTGAGTGTCAGTGCTCGCATGAGTGCTCATAAAAATGAACATAGGTATGTGCCTGTCAGTACTTAGTCAGACTGTGCTCCTTCCTCATTCTCACTGCCGATTTTGTCATTCTGGCTTCATAGAGCAAAGCCTTGGGCCACGCTTAGATACACAGAGGTCCAAACACATTATTCATTCATCTGGGTTTGGTCAAAAGTGCACACCCACGCCCTGTCCCTTTTTCAGCCTCCATCTTGTCAGAAAAAGAAAGCCTATTATGCAATGTTGTCAGACAGTAAAAGAACATGAGAAATAAAGAATAGGCAGTTTTCAACCAAAGCAGCATTTTGTTTTTCATGTGGAAACGCAATGAAATAAAAAACCAAAGAAGTAGACACAAACAGAGCACAGAAAGGGCTTCAGTGCTGGAGAAAAAAAGTTATCATACTCTATATTATATTTTCTCCTTTTTTATTAAATAAATAAAAAAGGTGCCATTGAGGAGTAAGAGAGAATGAAGCATTTTTGAAATTTGGAGAAGAATATTTTTAAGGTTGCACTCAAATGAGAAGTCAAATTGTACTGTATAAAGAACTTTTAACTATCTATTTAAAATTATATATATATATATATATATATATATATATATATATATATATATATATATATATATGTATATACTTATATGACTCCAGATGACTGTTTTGATAATGTGCAGCAGTGTGACTGTTCTTTACTCTTTGCATTGCATTAATCGTGCAATTGGATTTCATTGCCTAAATGACCATGTGTAATATTGCTATTCCTACCACTTAAATGTTATTAGTAAAGAAATGTATTTAATTTGTTATTATTCAACATGGGGATTTAGAACAAAAAAAGTACAAAAGACAAAATTGGAAATTAGAAGAAAAAAGAAGAAAACATTTGGTATCCATCAGTTCTATGTAGGTTACTCAGGCAGGTAGACACTTTAATGGGACATGCTATTTCATTCATCTACAAATCAAACAGATGGAGACAGAGACACTGAGAGTCGGAGAGAGAGGGGTGAGATGTAGAGAAAGAAAGATCTGAGAGAGTTGGGATGCAAACTGATAGACAGTGCAGAGAGGACTTTTAAGCCCACTGTTATAACACATATTACACACACTCTCAGGGATAACACAGCAGGCCATAGCCTAGTTAACTTATCCCAAAGTGTCCCAAAGACTCTTTGCTACAAAGGAGAAAAAAAAAATAGTTTAGAAGTGATCTTTTTTTTTGGCTGCCAAGTACATGTACTAAAGTTACAGACCTTCAAGTTAAAGTAGAAACAAGATAAAGATTCCCTAAATAGATGATGGTGATGATGATCATAATTAAGATCACAGAGTTGGTACTTAAGAGGATTATCTAATTCTGTTCCCCCTTGGCAAGTGCAAGGACCTTGATAACAGGGCAACTTTATGAAGCAGTGTAGTTTGGGTGTCAAATGGAAATCTGTCACTGCGTATGACAAAATCCAAATGGGATACACTTTTGAGATTTAAAGGTGCTGCTCTTAAGCTAAGTTTAAGTTAGATGTAATGAACAGGTATTTGATGGGATTTGAGTTGCTACAATAAATCCCTACATGGTCACATATCTTTGTGAAAGGAGTACAAACTCTGAAACACATGGTCTATCAGAGGTTGTTGGACATTTCATTCTGCTACCACAAACACATATGTTCACATTTAACATTTAATGGTCAACTTTAGACCGATTTAACAACTCTGGTAAGGTTAGGAGACTAGCTTATACAACATTTGATAGAAGTTTATTCACAGTTAAATAACTATAGCTAAAAATTAATTAATTTTACTCATGTTAGAACATTTTAAATGTAAACATGAGTTGGGACAGCCAAATCCCTCAGGGTGCTTTCACTGCATGATATATTAATATTCATTTACATCATATTATAGTGATACTTGCATACACAGTACAGTGCAGTACATATACAGTACTGTCATTATGTGTAATTTTCTTTTCATCTATGGAGCACATATTTGCAATGTGAGACTTTGCTGTTACTTCACAATCATCTGTGTCACAATAGCTGGACAAGACTGTATTACTGTGATTAGGAAGCTAAGCTTATATATATATTTTTTCTGTTCCTTTGACAAAGTGCCCAGACATTCTGTTCATCACAGTCTCAGATTTAATTATGAGGGACATGCTTTTACCCACACGCGTCCAGCTCCCTATAGATGCTAGAAATGGTTCACAGCTCCCTCATGTGGTAAATGAGCAATTAACACCATCACGAGTGACCTCTCCTCTGTGAATGTGTGTATGTTTGTATCATGCTTGTCAGCGCCTAAGCATATGTTAGCTTGAATGTTTGTGTGCCTCATCAAAGGATTCTTTCATGCATAATCAAGTTCATGCTTTCTGAACTTGTTCTGATGCGACAACAGCAAAATCCTTTAGCAAATGACTCAGGCTGTTTGTAGCTAAAAGCCTGTTATCTGCCTCTCAACTTTAAGGGCGGATTTAAAGGAACATTCCTATACTTTTCTGTCTTCTTCTTAATAGCTGCAGACAAATCCCCTCCTACTAGCTACAGAGGACATGATTATATGAAGAGTGCTTTAAGTGTGAGACTACTCAAAAAAAGTTTTGCAGGCGCTTTCATGTTAAATATGTAGGCTTGTTTGTTGTTTTCCTCTTTGCTGTTATCTCCTCTCCTCTCCTCTCCTCTCCTCTCATCTCCTCTCCTCTCTATTCTTTTCTATTTGCTCCTCATCTACTTGCATGTCCTCTTTTCTATATTCCTCCCCACTTATTGGCTTTCCTTCGTATTACTTCCTATCTACCGTATCTTTCCTCCTCTTAACTTGTCGCCTCCCATCCTTTCTGCATTTCTCCTCTCCTTTATCCTTAAATGTGGCTTATACCTTTTTAAAAGCTGCATCACCCCATCAGTTAAACATTTTCTTAGTCCCTTCTGGCTTTAAAATACTGATCATGAATCTCAGTTCCACTGTTGTACTCACTGAAACACCATTAAAGTCTCAGCCAGATTGAAAAAGGATGTTGGGATCCTTGTAAAATAATTAACAGCCCTATTAAGTTTTAAGAGTTTGTACCGTTCTTTTTTTATGAAAGGTGTCTCTGTTTCTCTCTCTACCTCTGTCTAGACAAATTATCATATTACACAAGCTGGAGGGCTATTTAAAAGTTTCATTTGAAATGGAACCTATAGAGATTGTCTTTTAAGTCTGCAAGGTGGTCGGAGTTAAAAAATGAAATTGTTGGACACAAATTAAAAATAACTTAGAGTCATACTGAGTTAATTTGAGGCCCACTGTGCTAGTCATCTTCTCTATATGAAAAATGCTGCTTTCCTAGCCACTGCCCTGTTGTTCCATAAGCATAATTATTGTTCTTCTGACATATACATTTCCTCTTAGGTTCTCTTTTAAGTGAAAGTTTGAATGCTAAACACCACCAAACATTGATCCCCTCTTCTTCTTTGTGTCCCCTCTAGCTGCTCCAAGCACAGACGACGTGGCTCTGTATGTGGGCATTGTCATCGCAGTGATTATGTGCCTGGTCATCTCTGTCATCGTGGCACTCTTTGTCTACCGTAAGACACACCGTGATTTTGACTCAGACATCATCGATACATCAGCACTGAATGGAGGATTCCAGTCTGTTAATATCAAAACAGCCAGATCAGGTAAGGACTGCTGAATAAATTATTTTTGATCCAAGGTGGAAAGAATGCTACAATGTCCCACTTAAGGAGGATTACTGCTATCCAATACTCTACTGTAGTCGAAGCAGAAAATCAGATTTTGTAATAAGTTTCATATAGGCTTTCAACTCCTGCTTTTGAAATTGTGTTTTGTTGCACATTGTCATGGAGGAGTTTATGTGCTTCAGCCTGAGTTAGCTATCTAGATGATCTATTGAGGACATGCAGAGGAAAGTCAGAGCACAGCCAGTCTCAAAACAACAACCCTGAGACATATAAAGACTTAAAGTATTTTTGAAGAACAGTCAGGATATTCGGATACTTGCTGTCAAGGGCACTTGATAAAGTGTCTGTTTGTCTCTCTCCCTCGTATTGTCTCTCAAGAAGAGGACTACAGATGTTGTTTCTCTTAAATTTTGGCAATGATAGATAAGTTAGTAAATAGGTAGATAGGCAGACAGATAGATATATAACCCTTCATTTAAACTCGAAGAAAATCATGGTGGGCTGGCCCTCATTTACAAAGATGTCGAGTATAAAAATATATAAAGTATATGTAGATAAATTTAAAAAAAACAATACTTGTAGATAATACATGTAGATAGGTTTGTAGGTGGACAGGGAAAACTGATGTGATTGTTCCTCCATGGAAATTACTGTACCTGCTCTGTCCACTTTCAGGCTTTGATTGCTAGTATCATTTAGTTTCTTTGCTCTGCCCCCATTTGTCAGTCTACAGGTTCAGATTAATCTCTGTCTCAACCAAAGACCACTCTCTTCCATCAAGCACTCTCTCTCTCTGCCATTCTTTCTATCTCTCACACTCTTTCTTTCTCTCCCTTCCCATCTGCACATACAGGTCAGTCACATTTCCTGTTTATCAGCATCCTCCTGTCTTCATCTCCGTCTCTGTGTCTCTCTTTGCCTCACTGTGTCTCCCGTCACAGTGACTCCTGCTGCAACAGACACTCCCTCCCTGTTTGTCTTCCTGTTAAAGTGGAGCCATCTTTCACTCTCCTCTGCTCTGTTTGTGAAACGGACAAGACACGGAGAAGCACGCAGTCACACACTTGTACACCAATGTGCATGCATTTGATAGCTTACTGGAAATGCCAGGATTGGACAGGGAATTTGGATAAATCAGGTATTAGAACACGGATGCCATGGACTTTTCCTATACATTAAGAATATTTATTTGTCAAAGACATAGCAAAAAAAGTCCCTAAGATAATGTAGCAAAACCTGCAAAGAGAAAACATGCATTCATACACTCCCACAAATTTAAATTAATTACTTTAAGTTAGATGGCTTAAAATAGCTCATGACAAAACAAGTGCTCATACTCATCATACTTAACACTTATAGTCTCCATTTAGTGAACAAGAAATTGCACTTTAGGAACAGATTGCATCTACAACATGTATTGTGTGTTATTTGTGTTTAGAGTGGCCCACCACACCAACAGAACCCCTACCCCTCATGAAAGAAACAAATAAAAACAAATGTAACTTACACAAGCAGGATAGTGGCAGTGCAATAGACTCACCCGTGGCAGGCTTGCACCAAAACCTGACATTAATATTATAAAATAATAATATTTCCCTAATTTATGTGCACTTGTTTCTTTTCAGCTCAGTGTAAAGAAATACACCAATATAAACAATACAAACAAAAGGCCTTACTGTGCTTGGCTACGATGACACTGTCGACACCACATATCCGTAACATGGCTGCCCTGTGACCAGGGATGCCCCTTGAAACCTGGTTCTGAATTGGAACTTGTTCAAAAATTTTAAGAACCTGGGGGTTTTTTTTGTTTTTTTTTAAAGTCCGTTCTTTTATCATTATTAGTTAGGGTTGTGCTACAGGCAGCACAAGGCTATTTGAAGTGCACTGGTTAACAGTGCGCTGGTTAGGCCAATAGTGAATTCTGCATGTAGCCTAACACCTCTTCCTGACACATAGCGAGTGAGTGAACTCTAGCCAATGGAGTGCAAAAAATTGTCCGGATATACTACAAGCAATGTCACAGAGCGAGGAGGGGATGAGATTTTTTTTTGCTGCTGCTTGTGATTTCTCCTTCTGCAAATAAGTAAGTATATAAGTTATTTATTCCTAACTAACATAATTCTCTTAAGTTTTAAACATTTCCTCTGCTGGAATAACAAAGTTTTGTGATTTATGCACTGATATTTTATATAGGCTTACAATTATATAGGCTGTAATAAAAAGTGATATTGATTAAATGTCAATTACTGTCAGAATACCGGAGTTTTCTTACAATCTAGCTAGCACCTACCTACTAGTCTTGTTTAAATTCACATATTTAAATCTAAAACATGATATAACTTAGAAAAAAATGATTAAGACTTTTGTGGGGTTTAAAAACCCAGTCCTGCTTTGTGAAACACTCCTCTGCACTTACCTTTCTCTTGCTAGGCACAAACTGCCCTTTGGTAGTGGGGCCGTGGACCATGGACACATTTGGATTAAATATGTATCTAAGCAAACTGTATACAGTGTGGGCGCATGGACATCGGTCTCCAGTAGTGTGCAGTATCGTCTGTTCCCTAACCCGATTGTGTGTGTCTGGGGACAGATACTACCATTTGATAGGTACCTGGAAAATGTGTTCAAGCCAATTATGACACCAGTTTGGATAATGCCCTTGGTTTAGGAATATGAAAAGTCCAATTTAACACTTGACTTTCCCACTTGGAATTACGGCATTTTAGATGTTTTTATTCTTTTGTTTCTGTGCCCTTTAGAAGCACAGCAGTGTGTCCTTCTTTGTGTCTCATCATTAACAGAAGCAAGATACCAGCAACATCAGTGTAGGAAAGCAGCTACTTCTGCAGCTGCAGCAAAGGAGATATTGCATATGGGTACATCCCATCAACAGGAAAAGGAAGGAACATAGAGCATTTCACAACCTAGTGCAAGAACTCAACCTTCACAGGGCAGCTTTCTTGAACTAGTTCCGCATGAGTGCCAGCCAGATGGAGACACAGCTATCCTTTGTTGGGCAGGATTTAAGAGGACAGACAACAACATTCAGGGAGCCTATTGAGCTGTTGCTCTGAGGTGCTATAAACAAGACACTTCTCACTTCCTAAAAGTATGTATTGTATTAAACACATACTTTACGTAAATGCCATTTCTTGAAATAGTCAGTAACATGTAAACAAAGTTCCCTCTTTCTGAGAACCAGAAAAGCACTGTATAATCGTCTTGTAATACTTCTTGAAACATAAGTAAAATGTAAACAAATACTTTCCGTCCTCCATTACTCAGTTGGTGAACTAGATATTGTTTTAAAATAACCCAATGGCTATATTATAATAATATTAACAATGAAAGAAATAAAAAGAATAGTAAGAACAATTGACCAGGAGTTTCCAATTTGGATTACTCAGGGGTTACTCAGCCAAGAATACGGGGCTTAATGGTGGTGAGATTAGGGTGGTTGTTGGTTGCTGGGGCCATATCACTGTGAAGAGGCAGTGGACGGCGCCATCTGTCTTCCGTCCCAGTTTACAATTAGGGTTAACAGCTGTAACTTCATCAAAAAGCTTTCATCCTCGTCAATTTTTGATATTGGATTCAGAATGGCAAGTTGCTCACTTGTTATTGGATTAATGGCTGGTGTGATGGTGTTTTGACGTCCAGTTGAAATCTGCCCGGAGACTGGCTGGAGCTGTGTCAGGACATGAATGGAAGCTGGTTGGGGTTCCAGTGGGTTCAGTTTCAGACTATTTCTGGGTCAGGGCACTGCAGCAGGCTGGTCATGCTCTGTTTTGGCTCACTTAAATTACACCTGGACCTGAAAAAAGGAGGGAAAAAATGGAAAAAGAACATCGACAAAAAGTAGATTGACAAATAAAATACATTATTATCCTCCATAAGGTTCGCTTCATGGGTTATAACAGTAGATATAGTAGAGTAGAGGCAAAGGTATTATTTTCAACCCTTGTTATAAGAGCTGTTTATGCGCTGTAATTATGTTGAAAAGTTACTACTTCTATAAAATATGGGGTGAAATTAATGTTGCTTGACACTTTTTTTTAAACAAATACTTTCATTTTTTGGTTTGTGGTTTTGAATATTTAATAATCAAGATCAAAGTTTTAGGCATATATTCAGATTTATAGTAACTTTTAAATTTTAAAGAGTGCCAGTAATTCTAACCAAATAACATAACGTAAAAACATAAAGAAAAAGAAAGCACAGGATCCTTTGGTGTTTGTGCTCCTCTCCTTCATGGGATCCACTAGGGGGGTGGAGCTTTTCTTGAGTTGTGAACAAAGGTGTTACGTACAGTATATTTTTCCATTTTCTTTTAGCTTCAACACCTGCAAATGGCAAAACAGTTATTTTATACTGCATACATCTAAAATTTTTACTGACCTCTCCCTCTATTTCAGATACATGGCATCAGGAGGCTCAATGTGGAGCCTGGCATATAGTTATCGCATTGGAGTAGTGACCATCTCTGTTTGTATTAGGCAACATGCAAAGCCATTGAAAGGAAATGCTGTCTACATATCTACATTGACTCACTGAGCAAACATGGAGAAAAATAATTAAACATTTTGAAGAAAGATGGGCTTTCACTGCAATACAGGTGGCAGAATTTTGGAAGAGTGAGTGATGGGGGAGTGTATGCCAACTCTGATTTGGGGAGGGGATGACCTCACAGGCCCTGGACGTGCTCCAAGATGAATTTCTCCCTGGTGCAGAGCATCTGGGGAAATTGCACCATGGTGGGAGATGCTGCATTTCCCTTGAAGCCCCATCTCATGTGTCCCTACTCTGGAAAGCACCTGCCCAGAAGACAAGCCATCTTCAATTACAGGCTTCCCAGAGCCTGTATGTCAGTGGAGAAGACTTTTGGCATTCTCAAGATGGACGATCTTCCAAAAGAGCATACAAATGCTTCCAAACAAAGCGGACACCCTGGTAGTTGTGGTATACATACTCCATAACCTGCTCACAAGTCCAACTGATGATGAGCACTGGCTAGGGGAAGCAGCAGCCACACAGCCCAGTGGTGCCATGGCAGGAAGTCAGCAGTGCCACAACAGAGCTAGCAATGGAGCTTTCGCAGTTCATGAAAAAAACGTGACATAAACTGATTATGTTTGCCAGATGTTTTGTTTCTAGCCTTTCCATTACAAACACAAATTTGTTTTGTGATGGTGAGACATTCATGACATTCAGACATTCATGACTGTTTTTTCCCACCCTTCAGCCATCAGTTTTGTTTTGTTTTTGTTTTTTGTTTCTTTCCCCAAGGAAATATGGGCCTGTGCAGTTAAAGAATAAATTCTTATTTATATTCATGAGCTGTTTTCATGGTTTTGTCATCTTTTTTCAAAACTTAATGTTAAGGATGACATAATGCAATATGTAGTGTTGTGTTGTGCATATCAAGTTGAAATTAGGACCCAACAGTTATCAACTGAGACTATAGTTTTGTTTCAGAAAAGCCAGTGTAGCTTATTTATTTAGTCAACCACAATCCCAGAGAAAGCCTGTCACATTGCCTTTCACTGTTGTGTTCCTCTGAAACTCAGCTAGGTTGGCACAGTATTGTTCAGCTAACGAGCAGCTAACATTAGCTAACGTTTGCTAATGTACATTACCTTCTGTCAGCCTTGTTTTCACATATAGTTGGAGGACAGTTTACTTTTGTAACTCCCAGCTTTCCAATTTCTTTCCAAACCTTATCCTTTTTGATGATATCCTCATAAAAAGGGTGCCATGGATCACAAAATGTGCCACTTCTCAGCCTTGCAAATTAGTCTCTTCGTCCATGTTGCTTGCTAACTAGAGGGGAAATGGTCAGTGTCAACTTTGACTAATGAAAATAGGTTGTAGGTAGAGCAAGTATGTGAAGCTTTGCAAAAAAGAGCCAGTGCCAGCTGTTTTTTCAAACAAGTGACACATTCCCTAGCCTGTTTGCAGGTTAGGGCATCTTCATTGGGAAAAACGGAAACAATCAGATGTTCACTCGTTCGCATCATGTCCAGTTACACCGATTCCTAACTTGATGTGATGCAAGCAAGCGAGCGAACATCAGATTATTTCATTGTTTCTCAATGAAGATGTCTTGACTTGCTCCATGCATCAGCGAACAGACTGGGTGACATGATGCTTGTTTGAAAAAATGCTTGCTCAAGCTCTATATCTGCAAAGTGTTGTGCACCTAACCCTATTTTCATTGGTGAAAAATCAATGCTAACGTCTTTGACATTTCTATTTCCCCTTCAATCAACAGTCAACATGGACAAAGAGAAAATAAGTGTTAAAATAAATCCAATTTTTAATCCCAAAAGTTAAAAAAAAAAAAAAAAACTTTGAGCTCTCTCCGGATCAGAGCAGAGTCGGGTGTGACTCCGAGTGTTATTCTTCCAGAGCTCCCACACACTCACACTCAGCACTGCGACATTGTTCACAGTATATCTGGACAATTTTTTGTGCAACATGTGCAACAGTTTGCTCGCTCATTGTATGTTAGGAAGAGGTGTAATGGTATATTCAGACCAAATGCAAAGCAAATTTTGCCTTGTGTTACTTGTGTGAGTTTGACTGCTGGATAATTTGTGTTTATTCGCCCCAAGCAGCCAAATTACATTAGCTTTAGTAACGAAAGGCACCACCTGAGAGGGTGAGTCTGTTTGTTCAGTTCAGTCTATGACTGAACTCACAACTCACCAGGAACTCTGGTTCTTTCTGTATTTCCCTCCAGTTTCTCTCATTTCCCCGTCTACTCTCTATGTTTATGAAGTACATTCATAAAGTGCCATGATACGCAAACATTTTTTAATCAACTTGAAACATTTTTAACTTGCACGGACGTGTATTCACATCAAATTGCGTCACCCTGCGCAAATTCACGTCATAACTGTTTAGCTTAGTTTGTCACATATCTTCTATTTGCTTTCCTGTGTCTCCTTTGTAAAAGCACAAACACGTCTTGCCCTACACCTTAGCTTGTTGAATGAGACACCAAACAAACATTCACCAGAAAGAAAATGTATTGTTGACAGTTTAAGCTCCTCAGCTGCAACACATGAAACAACATGTAAGCCTATACCTGCCAATATTACTTTAGCCCATTTATATGCTGGTGTAGTCCTTTCTCTTCAATGCTGCCACTGACAACACACTGTCTGCCCATGGCTTGTGAGCTACAGCACAAGTTTGTTTACTTTTTCTCTCCTTACCCTGCCGGAGCTCAGCCTGTCAGCTGCTGTTAATCAAAGACTAGCACACTATTGTCAATGAAATTAAAATAAAAAAACATGTTGACATTATTTTTGGACCGTAAAAAAGGATCTCTAATTGTAATGTCACTTTAAATAGTTCAGGGTATGTGGTTATGTGGTCAGCTGTGGGTTGACAATCAAAATTCAAATGATGGTATACAGTAAAAACCGGAAAGGGAGGTCAAAGAGGATGCAATGCAATTTGGTAGACGGTTAGCTAAAGTAATTGTGTGTGTATGTGTGTGTCTGTATGTGTATACATGGGTGAATGTCTTTGTACAAGCTCAGATTGGGTGACATTTTATCAGGAAAGCATCGGGATGCTTGTCACTCTGCTTTGAGGGACCATCTCTGATTAGTGTTAATGAAGAATTATGTCCCTGCCTCTCTCTCTCTGACTTTCTGAATCTCTCTCTCTCTCTGTCTCTATGTCTGTCTGTCTGTCTGTCTCTCTCTCTCTCTCTCTCTCTCTTTCTCTCTCTCTACATCTCTCTCTCTGTGGTATTCTGTTAGTTGTTAATTAAATTTCAGCAGGGATGATTTGGCAGGAATACCCGCTGGCTTTAAGGGTAAACAGCCTGATGATAGAGAGAGAAAGAGAGTGATAGGTGACAGATGTGTATGTGTATTTATGTGGGTGCATGTGAGGGGATGTGTGTGAGTGGTGTTGGTGGGGGGTGATAATGAAGGATTTAAAAATTAGAATGAATGGGCTTGTGGAAGGAACGACAGGATTTCAGGCTCTACGCCCAAAATCATAGAGCCTGGTGAGAGCAAATCTGGATTGGTTCCCGGGAGACAACTGGCCTTCCTGTGATCCCAATCCCAATTAAATCTTGAATATTTGTTGGATTGTTTGATGGAAGAGAGTTGTTTGTGTAGAGGTATTCTAAAGAGGATCTGATTAAACCGTCTATATGTATTTACTGCAGCAAGGGAAGGAGCAACTAAATAATAAAGTGATTGATGTCCTTGGAAAGGTATCAGAAAGTAGTTGTACTTCATAGCTAAACTCAACATACTGTAAACACAGTACTTGTATATTGTGCCATGCACATGGATTAGCATACTGTAGTGATTAGCAATCACCATGTTCCTGCAGATGCCCCCTGGCTTACTCTAACCTTTCCATGATGAGCAAAGGAAGGAATCTCAGAGAGACTTACCTATCTATCCCCAATTATATCATGTAATTCCCATATATGCAATAGGGTTGTGTGTATTGTGTGTATGTTATTGGTATCTTGAGTGTAGTGAGTGAGTATGTGAGTGCTTGTGTAGTGCCCATGTTTTTATTTACGCCAGTGTTTGTATGTGTACATGTGTAAGTGGGACACTTGGATGTTTGCTCGCAATACATGAAAAGTGTCAAGTTGGCATCATTAGCATACATTAGCAGTGGCAGCTCAAGAAAGTGAAGTGTAAGACACCACACTACACATACGCTGTATCCACTCAGTAGCCTGAAATCACATCTGACCCAGCACTGAGTAGTTTTTTATTTCCATAGATGATGAAACTTCATTCAGAGCTTCAAAGTTATGAATTAAATAACATGAATCAGTCTACTATTTAGTTTATGCTTTTAATCTAATCAAAAATGTGACTTATAAGGTTGAGATTAGTTTTTAGATTTACTCTAAATGTTTCCCTATGTGCTGCTTTTTTATTGCACACAGTCTGGCTTGTTCCATTCTAAATAAACTATATATTATATATCACTGTACATGGATAATGAGGGTAAAACGACAGCACTCTTTAGTATACAGGACATATAATTAAAGGAACCCAAGTATATCATTGCTAACAATTAACATTGTCATGTTTTGTGATAAATGTACATGGTAGATTGTGTCAGTCAGATTTTATACATGACACAGTGTGCCTTTTGAAAATAGACAGTGACGTAATCAAAGTGTGATTAAAGAGCATTTCTGTTCTTTTATCATACAGCATAAAGTAATGTAGTTTGGTTCTGGCACTTATGAGTGTGTTTTAATGATTTATAGATCTAAATATGACTTATAAAATGTCATAAATTCCTTTACATGAAGTGTAAGCATTGCCTTCCACATCATCTCTCTCTCTCTCGCTGTTTTTCTTTTCTGGCTCTCCCTCTGTGGTGTGCAGCAGCCATGACTAGTCCTTGATCCAGGTCATGCCCCTGTGTACTGCCATGTATCATACCAAGCACTGATACCTTATCAGCAGCCTTGCCTGCTCTCTTCTTACTCCCCTTATTCCTGCTCACTGATCTTCCTACAAGGTCTCCCAACCTGCCCCATACAACAGCAGTGTATTTTGGTCTATGCCGTAAAGTATTCAGTCTTAGCCCTCATTTCTGCCTTCTCTGTCAGACACGTTCTCTGATCCCGTCTGGTGGCGTTGTTGAACTCAATTCATGTTTTAAAATCAGTTTTTTGCTTTTATTTACCATTTTCCTCCCATCTCTGCTCCCTCTCTTTCTCTCTTTCTTTCACTCCATCCCTAGCTGATCTACTGACAGCTCCTCCTGATTTGACAAATGCAGCTGCCATGTATCGTGGTCCAGTGTATGCCCTCCATGATGTGTCAGATAAAATCCCAATGACCAACTCTCCACTCTTAGACCCTCTCCCCAACTTGAAGATAAAAGTCTACAACTCCTCGGGTCTGGTCACACCACAGGATGATCTCGGAGGAGACTTTACATCAAAACTCTCTCCCAAGGTAATGTCATGAATATGTCCATCAGTATCTTTTATCTACTGCTATGATTCTGCTTCTACTTGAAAGTACATAAGTGCAATCTAATGCAATCTGACACAAAGCTTATACATTCTCAGTTTTGTTCTTGACGTTCATGTTCAGGTCATAGTAGGTGGTCATATTTTGGTTTCATACTTTGTCCACTCCATTAACATACATGAGGGTGGCAAAATATTAGGAACATGTTTCAATATAGTGCAGTCCAGTAAACCACCACCACCCACTATGACCTCAATAATAAACATAAAGTTGAATTATCAGCTTTCTGACAATGTCAACAAAAGCTGAAATTGTATAAGCTTTGTAAAAGTAGAATTTATGGCAGAGCTGTTGTGTTGGATTGCATTAGATTGCACAAATATTCCTAATAAAGTGCTCGGTGAGTGCATTTTGCAAGTACAAAAGCGCAGCAGCTATGTATTCCCAGTCACCAAAATACAAAACCAAAAACCATTAGTATACATGCAGCTAAGTGCCCCAGTTTCCTCCCTCTGCTCTGTCAACTACATGGCCTGCATACCAGAGTCAGTTGTCACAAATACAGATGAAACTACTCGGCTTCATCATGGCACCTGTCCTGAGGCAGTATTAGAGTTGAACTCAGTGTCTTTGAACTCCAGATCACTGGCACCTTATGATGATTTTATCCACTATTATTATTGTTTTCAAAAATAGTATGATTATACTATTACTATTGTTTTATAATCACTGACCTTGCCTTGCCAATTTCAGAATTTCTTTGAATTTTTTTAGTTTTCGTCTATTTGTCCTCGACACACTGAATCAAGCTCTTGTCTTCTTTGTTTGATGTGAGAGTGAAGTACTGAATCTCAATTCCTTATTTTCCATCTCACTGTGGACAGTTAGACCATGAAATGCAAAACAGGTCATATTTTACCACTTACCCTTAGGTGGTTTCTTATGTCTATTGTAAATCCGCTGTCTTTTCACCCACAACTAGCTTAGCCCTATGGCACTGCTCCCAGGCAGATGCAAATCTTCCCAGTAGCAGTTTAGTTATTGGTAACCAAGAAAACATTCAAAGAAAAAAAAAGAAATCATTTTGATGAATGTGAGTGCTGGAAAAGTCTAGTGGAAAAAGTTTAAAGTTGGTAAGGTATAAGTTAAAATAACATAATAAAATGTTTTACATAAGGTATTGAGACTGATCAGCCTGATAAAAATAAAACTGACCTTTACAAGAAGGCCTGTAGTAAAGCATATCAGGACATCCATAAACCTTTCGGTTCATTAAAACACATTTACTGTATACCATACTTAACATGGAGGAAGGAAATCCGACCTTCAAACTATGCCACATTGATTTTCTGCATGTGCAGTAGGCAATATGTGGGGGGAAGCTACCCCCCCATGTTAGAACCAAAATGCACCCCCCTTGTTAACCTGCTATCCCCCATCACCATCCCCTAGTGCAGAGAGAGTGCAGGGGCAGAGGGGTTGTTTAGTTGAATATTTAAGTCTAGTGTGCCTGACTCATTGATCCTTTATCTGACGGTTTATCTGAGGTTTGTGCCATGGCTCTTAAATATCAGTAGCCTAACTGTGCTGTGTATTGATAAATCCATGGCACTGTCTGTGGAGCTGAAGTAGCAGAGGGATTTGTAATTGCGCCTTTTTCTCTCAGTCTTGCCCTTCTCTCAGTTTATCAGGATCTATAATATTCTCCACACTATATACTGTAAATACTCAATTCTATACTATATTGTAGCCTATATACTCTACACAGTGCCACCTTCATGATCAAAGTGGCAAATAGCATTGTGTAGTTGCAGAAGAGCAAGAGGATCATAGAGACACACTGCTGCCTGTAGTTTTCCTTTAATATTCCTATAATATTTCTATGATCATTCAGTAGCATCTGTGCTGCTGAAAATACATCCCCAGACCAAGCCACCTCTATAAAAAATGTTTTAGGGGAGACATGAGTACAGATATAGTTTTTGCTATAGATGTTTGGTATAACCTGAGAGTGGAGCAGTTACATAATTTGAGGTAAACATAATACTTAACATAATACTACATAATAAGAACTAGGCTAGGCCTATATGATGATCCTGTAGCCCTAACCCTATCCTAACCCTCCCATTGGGCCATCTGCCCTGTTGAAAATGAACAAATCACCTACTGTGCATATGCATGTGTTCACTTCTTTCAGCCTCCATAGTACATGGGTGCCATTCAATTTTATGCATTAATTATACCATACTGTCATATAACTATTACCAGTGCCTGCTCTTATTATAGGTCCAAAAGGAAAAAAGTAGACTAATCAGCAGACTAATGTTACAGTTAAAATTCATGCCCACAGTGCCACAGAAAATGAAATGCTGATTGTTCACTGTCAAAAGAAAACTAGAGATTTGATCAGCCATATTTCACCAACTCTATAAAGTCATGTTGCTGTAGTCCTAAGGCTTGCTCAAATTGTTTGCAATATGTGCCCAGCATCCATTCAAATTCTCCTTACGGTGCGTCATAGTTACAACAGTATGCACATAAAATGTGGTGTTTCTGATGGGAATACCTCTGTGCTGCTGGATAACTGCATTTCTCATTAATGACTGACTGAGTATGTTTTATTTATCATTTAATACCGACAGACCAGATAATCCAGTCTCTCCTTAAAAAGAACATGTCTAGAACAGTCTGTTACAGTAAGTGTTGTGTTGTCCCCTTTCTTTTTACTACCACACTGACTGTTGTCTTTTGATTCCTAGATAACCCAGTCTCTGTTGGATAACAGTGACACCATGAACCTTCGCAACCAGAGCTTGGCCCGAACACGTGACCCTTCATGTACCGCCCATGGATCCTTCAACAACCAGGGAGGACATCTCATTGTACCCAACTCTGGTAAACATTGTATTCTACACACACCAACACCTCATAAATCATAAATCTGGTTGCTGTATACTGATACAACAACCAGGGGGATTGTTTTACTTCCTTCATAATGGGTTAGTGAAATATATGACTTTTTGGGGTTTTGATGAGTTTAAAAATGTTACTAATGATAAGAATGATATTATAATACTGAGAAATACTGAGAATATAATACTGTCAAGCAAGAAGTATTATGGATTTGAACAAAATTAAATAAATTCCCCGTACTAAAAAACTAACCACATAAAGTAAATAAGAGTACTACTACTATGTGTAGCAGTCAACACAACACAGCCTTGGGATGTTCTCTTGCTACCTAAATTTAAAAGAAAAAAAAACTCTCAGTAGACTTATGTGAGGATTTAAAAGCAGTGGGCAGGCAAGAGTAATGAATAATATAACCTGCTGGTAGGAAGCAGCTCTCAGAAGCTATAAAACATTGCAGCACAATTCAATGGATAATATATTTAAGAGAAAGTTTTACATGGGTTGCCTTTAAAAATTATTATTCAATAATTAATCATAATGATAAAGTGATAATTGGTTGCATCCAATGATGAAACTGGTTATTTCTGCCTCCATCCATCCTGCTTAACCTACCTTTCCTTCTGCAGGTGTGAGTTTGCTGGTTCCAGCAGGTGCTGTTCCTCAGGGTAGGGTATATGAGATGTATGTGACTGTGCACAGGAAGGACAGCTTGAGGTAAGTCTTGTCTCTCTAGTTTCCTCAGTTTTCTACTGTGTGGTTTCCTTCTCTCTGTATTTCCCTGCTGTCCCCATTTTCTCTTCATATCGGCATCTCTGTCTGTTCTTTTTGTTCCTTTGTTTTTCTTTGTATTTTCTTCTTTGTCTTTCTCCTGGCCACTGGCGTCTGTTTGTATGGTTGTATGGGGATACTTTCACAGTTTGATATGGGTTTAGGATCTACAGCAAAGGATGAATCATTATTATTTATAGTGTGTAATTTATCCATGTACATCTTCTTTTGACCATTCAGTCAACAGAGGTTAGGTAATACCACGGAGTTCCTATATTAATACAAGAATTAAAATTCCTAAGTAGCACAGTTGAGGAGATTATAGGTGAATCATTTACACATTAATTATTACCTACTTAACATTATAATCTGTATAGTAATCCACATAATTTACAAATGTAGAAAATGAAACACCCATTATTTTAAGATGTGTGAAACGTTGACTGCAGTGTGGCCAACAGAAATGTGTTTCTCTTTGTGCAATGTTATAAATCCCAAAAACAAACACAGAGCTTCTGAAAGCATATGCAAAAAGATCACAGTTTCCACAGTAACTAACAGATTAGTAGCTATTTTTGGGATTACTGTTATCCTGTTACATGTACTATAATCCTCTATTCCCAAGCACTCCCAATGCATGAGTGAGGTAAAACTCTCTGTGGGACATGAGACACAAGGGAGAAAATTTCTCTACTCCTGCTGTTCTGTGAAATTTTCCTAGATGCAGTTTTGCAAAATTTTCAGCTCTCAATTTAAAAATGACCTGGCCTCACACCCTCCTGTCGTGTGAAAAAAAAAAAACCCGACAAAAATGGACATATGAACTCTGCATGAACTTTCAAATGGAAAAGGAATATCAAAACATATATTTTTGTTCGTTTTAGAGTGAGAGCGAAGATTTGATTCAACAGAATCAATATGTATCCTGATGATTTACTTTGGCTAGCTTCTCACTGTCAATAAAATAATTTCCCCTTAAAGTTTATTTTGGACACATGACAATTGTCAGTATGTCTGTCCTCTCTCTTTTTCCCATTTACACACCTAAACCATTGACAGCAATGGCAAGTGATAAATATATATGTATCTCAAATACTGTATACTGTACGTCTGTAGAGCCTAAAATTCTCCAACTTACAGTGTCTCTAGTGGTATTTAGCAATGCAGATGCTTTTGGTTTTATTTGCCCTTTGGTTTGTTTTTTTAAAAAATTCAACAGTAACATCCCTATTCAGAAGTGATGATGAAGAAAGTAGTTCAAATGAATACTGCTTGCAGAAAGGTTTGTGCATTATCCAGTGAACATGAACACTGTTTATAAAAGAACGTGTTCTTTTAAATGTATATATTTTTAATGGTGTGAGAACCACAGACCAAATTCCATTTACTTTTATTGTATTGTGGATGGCGACAGTGTTCAAAGATAGCAATCTTAAAAATTGGGCAAATAAAACTGTCTGCATGTATTGATACCACTAGGAGTAAGTGAGGAAATGTTATTTTATCTTTTTATTATTTTAGTCATTTGGGTAAATTGACCCTTTAAAGCTTTGGTAGGAGCTGAGTAATAGGACACTTGTTACAGTTTGAGTCATGTATTTTATGCCATGCATCTACTCAGCCTCTTTCCAGTCAATTGCGGTCAATAAGTATTAGGCCTCCTGCAATGTGCTACAGTATTTCTAAGAGTCAGACCTCTTCTCTGTCCTTTGTCTTCATCCCAGTCAATAGCTGGCTAGCAAAAATCACATAGTTGCATTGACTTCCCTCAGCAACACTTGGCAAGCCAGAATCATGTGGTTTAGCTCATTAAAATCTAACTCTCAGATGTCCATTTTGCCGCATACACAACTTAAAACATTGGTTTCCTCTTTTTGTGTATTAAAAGACAAATAACATTATACATCAATAACAGTAATTCATTAAGGGGTGACACCTGCATTAGGTAAGTCAACGCGTGCTGGCACAGTTTGAGTCATACCTTCTTCATCTCTTTATAGTATGTTTCTCTTAGCTTCTCCTACCCATGTGAACCCTTCATGAGTCAATAATGAGCTCCAGCAGCTGAATCGATAATACTGCCAAGGATTAGTGCCCTCCTGACACAAGGTGGGCTGAAAAAAAATCACTGTTAAAATTTAGATCCATCTCCTCTATCCGTACGGGCTCTTTCCCAGTCTTTCGGCAGAAAAATGACTGGATAATGTATTACACAGGAGTACAGACAGTCACTTTCATATGTATTTTCATTTTAAAGTATTGTTTAATAATGTGGTTTTACTTCACGATTAACTCATTAAAGGAAAGGAATAAATTATAAATACTGATGGACATGACATGTATAATCTGGCATTTGTACATTTGTTAGCAAATAAACTATTTACTTGAATGCACTGTAAAAAGCCATGAGCTGCGAACTACTGACTCCAGCTGAGGCCCAACTGAAGTCCTGCTGACTGCACCAATCGTCCTGATTGAATTTTTGCTGCCTGCTCTGATCTGTTTTGTTCTCTGATTTTCTCATCTACTCTAAGCTAGTCTATCCTACTCTAACCCGACTGTCCACCTGTCTTCTCTATTATGCCAGCCATGTTTTTCCATATATGAACATTTTGAGACAATAAGGCAACCAGAAATGAAATCAATACAGCTTTCTGCAGTTGGTGTACACACTAACTGGTAGCCAACAGTGCTGTCCTCCTGTCACTATATTATAAAGAATCATTTCATCCTCCTGTTATCTGTCTTTTCCAGACCCCCGCTAGAGGACATCCAGACTGTGCTGAGCCCAGTGGTGAGTTGTGGACCTCCAGGAGCCCTGCTGACCAGACCAGTGATCCTCACCATCCACCACTGTGCTGACAACGTCCAGGAAGACTGGCTCATACAGCTGAAGAACCAACTGGCCATGGGAGAGTGGGAGGTGAGTGAGGGTGGACACCCTTTTGTGTTGGAATGTTGGATGCTGTGTTGCTCTGTTTTTAGTGGGCTACAATGTGCCGCCTTTGAATCATAATTGCAATAATAGATAACAGAAATACATCATACACATATACAGCAGCGTAATAATCCAAACATAAAAAGGCATGCATACAAGAGCACAGATGCATTCACACAAAATAGTCCCGCACCTGCACACAATCACAGCCAAATTGTTAATACACAGTCATGTATACAGGAAAACGCACACAGCATATAAATACATGTATACCCACACACATTATTGTCTTTGCCCACAATAATAGTCTACATTACACAGACACGGATGCAGTGAGGGAGGGAGAGGAAAAGAAAGAAAAGGAGAGAAAATTCGGTAAACATAAAGTGCCTACAGGCTAGTAGAAAAGCAGGGGGTTGAAGACTCCTATCAGAAGCAATTTGTTATGCTCCTGCCATCCTCCTCTTCTCTCATCTTTCTTCTTATGTTTCTATCCTTTTTTTCCTACCCTTCTCTGTCTCCCTCCTCCCGTGTCTCTCAGCATGAAGTCTCTACCTCAGCAATCTGTTTGTGTGTGTGTGTGTGTAACCATGTATGTGTGTGTACATGTGTGTATCCTTGTGTGTGGGTGTGGGTGATAAGGCTGTCTTGCAGCATCACTGTGTCTACAAGGCCCCTGTATGCTGCCTTCTGTTGCTTATCACAGCTCAACACAATGTCTCTGCACAATTAGCCATGCATAAGATTCTGTGTGTGTGTGAGAGAGAGAGAGAGAGAGAGAGAGAGAGAGAGAGAGAGAGAGAGAGAGAGAGAGAGAGAGAGAGAGAGAGAGAGAGAGAGAGAGAGAGAGAGAGAGAGAGAGAGAGAGAGAGAGAGAGAGAGAGAGAGAGAGAGAGAGAGAGAGAGAGAGAGAGAGAGAGAGAGAGAGAGAGAGTTGGGTGCAGAGTGGGAAAAGATGAGAAAAATGAAAAGTGGAATTTCATCAGAAGGTCGATTTGTTTTTCTCTTATTGCAGTAGAATGTCCATTTCCCATCAGAAAGTTTTCCTCCAAAACAGAGAGAGGAAGGTAATTTAATTCCCCTCACATCAGGGGGGAGCAGCCACGGTTGTGATTACCAGTAATAACAGATTCATACCATATTGCTTTCCTACCCATTTGTATTGATTCAGCTCATCTGTAGGAACACAACTCCACATGAACTGTGATTCAAAACTCAATATTTGTATCACACATGTGCGTGTTAAACACAGATCCATGCTGCAGCACGTTTGTATCCACAAACATGCGCACATAATACTTTACAGTCATACACATGAACATGGATATGTGGACAACAAATTGAAGATTCAGTACCCCCTGTACTAAGAGGAAAACACTGTGAGCGTGTGCATCCTCCCTTGACCCAAAGAGCCATATGGATTTACTCAGGCTGTGCAGAAATAATATGAGCAACAGCCAGCAAATAATCATAGTGAGATTGGACACACATCACAGACAACAGCTCTGAACAAGTGTTATCATTCTCCTAATGGACACCATGATTTCCTTTCAGGAGTCATATGTTCAACCAGACATTCATTTACATTTCAATTCATTGTCTCAACATGAAATGCATTCACAATCTGGTGAATCAAGAATCTAATAACTGGATTTCTAAGATAAATTACCAGACTAATAACAGGAGTCACACACTGGGTTTTATAGTTAGCATAGAACTACACACATCAGTACTGCCACTACATTTAAAAATGCTGTTTATAGCCACAGAGGAATGCATCAGGTATAAACCACAACCCTGCTTACTCAGGGGTTGTTTGTGTTAGTGGAAAGGGCTCCAAAAGCAGGTTTGGTTGTGTTGTGTTAACAGTCAGAATGTGGCGTAATGCCCATGAATTCTTAAATAAAGCTGGTATTCAAATAATGGCCAAGTTTTAACAATAGTGGTCTGTATGAACAAATAAAGACAAACAAAAGGTGGAGTAGGGAAAACTGGACTTTGGTTCCCTTTGTAAATTCAGAATAATTTACTTTGTGTGGCATTTTTAGAAGCCGATAGTGATGTCATACTTGTCACTGTATGATAAGTTTGATCATTTATGGCTAATTCTACATTTTCGTTAAGTTGCTGTTGATGAAGTTTCTGTAGACGTCTTGCAATAAAAGCCAGGAGAAAGGGAGATATTTGTTCACCTAAACCTGAGGAAGTGTGCAAAACAGATGGAGGAAATGATGAGTTTGCAGTGACAACAGCAACTTCTTCATAGCAAACAGGAGTACACCAGAAGACAGGCAGGCTACTTACTCAAATATAATGAAAAAAATACTTCAGGATTCATTGTAAATAGAGACCTTGTTTTAGTCTGTCTTGAATAAAGTCCCTGGATCTCTCTGCAGCTGGGATGAGTAAAGGGTAAATTCAGCTGTTTCAGAACTTACCAGTCTTGGTCATCTATCATAAGCCCAGCATGCTGGTGACAATCTGAAAGTAACTAATTTTTGTGTATGTTTGTTCATTATAGGATGTGGTGGTAGTGGGAGAGGAGAACTTCACCACCCCCTGTTACGTGCAGATGGATTCAGAGGCATGTCACATCCTAACAGAGACACTTGGGACTTATTGCCTGGTGGGCCAGTCAGTCAGCACGGCGGCCGCCAAGAGGCTCAAACTGGCTGTTTTTGGGCCTGTGTCTTGCACAACTTTGGACTATCACATCAGGGTTTATTGTCTGGATGACACACAGGATGCACTCAAGGTAAAGTATTTCATCAAACTAATGGAATCAAACCCATTATAACCTTTGTTGAGTTGCTTTTAATGACACAGTCAGTCTGTGGAATGACTGCACACATAAATACTGTAGACATATTGCATATATGTATGTACAGTACTTTATGTTCAACTTTCTACCAGTGTCTTGAACAACTCTTATAGTAAGGAAGATGTGAGAATGATATTTTAGTTTGAGTGCTTTGTTGTGTTCTTTATTCCTGTGAGGGACCTAGTTCTCTCTTTGACCACCCATACACAAACTTTTCCCTGTTCATTTGCATTTGAAGTGAAATATATTACAGCTTGAATACAAGTGATTGTCTAAAGTCATAAATAAAAGTTTCTTCACCTCTAGTCTTCTGGAAATGAGCTGAGAAGTGGTACACAAAACAGGGTCAAGCAATGTCAAAATAGCGGATGCTTTAGAATTTAAACAAATTCAAAGCACTGGAGGGACCATCTGATACCGGAGATTAACATTGGTAATTTATGCATGCAATGATATGTCAAGTGTCAGTGTGGCACACAGCCACGCACACGCACACACAAGCATCAACACATACTCAGGTTTAACATTTCAAACAAGCAATTGTAGCTTGAAATCAAAGTTCAGAGGTGGACTTTTTAATGATGGAGACTTTGTGTAGTATAATTGATCAGCTGGCGTTTCAAAGGGAAAGTCTCTGTTGTATATCTACTGTAGAGCTGCTGTGTAGGAAGATGATGGGAAGGAGGAATTGATTATTTTGAAAAGGTTGTGGGAGGCATCATAAGTCATACAGATAACTTATTCTTACATGAAAAAAATAACTGTATTTGTGTGTTGATTTGTTCATGTAGGTGTATGTGTGCAGTTCATGTGCCTGTAAATATGTTGATGTTATCAGTATGTGCGTTTACCATTATGTATGCAGGTGTATCTTTAGGGTACAGATACTTACTTAGTGCGCTCTTGGTATGGGCTTTGTTGATATACAGAAATCAATTTGAAAAGGATGAGCAAAAATCCCCACAGGATGATGTGTGCAATGTATTACTGAAAGAGCTGCTGTGACAGTACAAGTGAAAAGTGCTGCTTACTTTGGTTCACAAAATGGACAAAGACATGGAATGGACAATATCAGGCAGATCCAATATATTTTGATTCTGTCTTAAGTAATGTAGTTCTGTATTCTTTAAAACTATAGAGTACACAATGAAAAGTTTTCTTGACATGTCGGTAAAAAAAAATTGGCAAAGGAAAAGACAAAAAATGAGGTGCAGAATCTTAAATAATCAAAATTGAATTTGCTTATAATTTAGCTGTAAGTTATTTTCAAAAGAATTATTATGCATTGAGGTTGTTTTCCAAAGTCAGTAGGAGTCATTCAATTTTACAGTCTCACATTAAAGATATGCTTAATTTTCCCACAGCTCACAAAAGCAGTACTTTGACTGGTGGTGCATTATTCATCAAGATTTTTATTGATCTTAATGTCTCTCTTCAGTTCAGTGCAGTTAGCAGAGCTAAGCTTTGCTTAAATCCAGGGAATACAACTTCTGAGATTTGTGACGATATCTTAATGAAAATTTTCATGTGTTTCAAGTGTTTCATGGTGCTGCACACTTCAAGGCAGATAGTATTGTCTGCCTTAATTATGCAAGATAAATTAAAGGCTTTCTACAGTTTCTAATGCTGTATGAAAAACAACTGGTTCAATGAGCAAGATAAAGCAGAAGCAAACTTGAAGAGGAGAGCTGAAGTAGTTATTGTTTGTTTGTGGGGTTTGTGTAGGAGGTGCTTCAGATGGAGACCCAGATGGGAGGGAAGCTACTGGATGAGCCAAAGACTCTGAACTTTAAAGACAGCACACACAATCTGAGACTGTCAATCCACGATGTGCCACACACACACTGGAAGAGCAAACTCATCGCAAAGTATCAGGTGAGAGCCACATACTTGCATACACACACGTCTCCATGTATACATATATTTAGCCAAACAAGGATACACTATCAGAAAGTCTTTGTGTGAATGCACATAGCAAAGAGTAAAATATCTTTACAGTTTTTTTTTATTTAATTTGATGAATTGTCATGAATTACAAAAGCCACTTAAAAAGCACCACACTTGCTAAGCACTTCAAGTGTCCTTGAGTTAAATGTTAGCAACAAACTCCTTGTTTTAAAGGGTGCTGCCATCAATAGTTAATTAGCTTTTATTCATATCTGAATCAAACGCACAATTAGAAGGTGCCTTTGACCCCTCAGGTTACCTATTTGAAAATATGCTTTGTAGTAACATATGTATGCATTTTCTAGGAGATCCCATTCTACCAGGTGTGGAGTGGCAGTCAGAGAACTCTTCACTGTACCTTTACCCTGGAGAGATTGAGCTCAGCCACTACAGAGATCAGCTGCAAACTGTGTGTACGGCAGGTGGAAGGAGAAGGACAGATCTTTCAGCTCAGCAACACACTGGAGGAGGTAAGCTCATAGAAATTCTCATGCACACAGCAAAACATGCTAACACTGTTTATTGGGTACTGGTAGTATGTGAATGACTGCTGGAGACAACATTACCTCTCAATGGTAGATACTGAAGGATGCAGTGATACATACTAAAAATAAAACAGTCGGAGAGAGAGAAAAGTTCTTTCTATATCCCTCTTCTAACTTGTAACTTCTACATTCCTGTACTAAAGGTCTTAAAGTCACTAAGTTTTTCCTCTATCTGTCAGACTGGCAGGGTTCCTGCTATGGTTCTGTGACTCTGTTCAATCATTCATAGTGGGGCAAGAGGTCACATAACACGAGTAGAATAACTCTCCTTTGATTTTGCTAGGCCATGTAACCACAAAGTCACTGCATGTGTGTCTCTGTGTGTGTCTATGTCCATGTGTGAACCCTTTTGGTCGAAGGTCAGACAATTCTTTTGTAATGTCATTCCTTTGAATCTCCCTCGGTGTTCATGGGTGATAGCATTGCACTTCAGAATCTTTTAACCCTTATTTAACCAGGTAAGTTGACTAAGAGGAGGAGTAGGGGGTAGATGCTGCAGTGGATGTACACAGTCAGTATTGGCCACAGAACAGAATGAGAACAACAGTGAAAGTCTTTTACTATACAAAAAATGTATATGGTAGAGTTTGAGATGCTGCTCTTTTGAGTTGTATAATACTTGTAAGATATTTTATTAGACATTTTATTTGAGGATAAGTTCCTTTAGATGCACCATCAAGATGGTCCTCTGACGCAAAAAAACATCAAAATTAACTATTTAACATATAAATAGATAGACATTTCTACTAATAATAATATTATTATTAATAATAATAATAATAAGTCAACAAAAACATACACAAACCTCCTTATCTCTGTTATGACCATCATCTGCTCAAGACTAACAAGAAAAACCAAAAAAAAGAAGAAAAGACAGAAATTAAATAAAATTGTCAAGCTAGAATGAAAATAAATAATGGGTCTGACTGAGCCAAGCAAACAGTCTGATGGTGCTTTAAATTTAGAAGCACGTCTCCCTTTCTTTTGAAATTATAGGCACAAAAAAGAAATGGTGTTGAGTGTGTCTAAGTGAGTGTGATTACCTAAATGGAACTAGAAACTGTTTTAAGTATGAAAGATGGTTAAATTTAATACATTTAAAAACTAAAAGCAACCAATGAAGATATATGGGATTTTTGAGGCTGATACTGACATTGCTGTTTGATTGTAAAAAAAAAAAAAAAAAAAAAAATCTGATACTGTGTATTTCAAATGATGTAATGATGTAAAATGTAATGACTCGCCTATGAATTCTTATTAATAACTTGCCTGTAAAGTGTACATCCAGTTAAAGTTGTGATGATTTAACATGATGATTGTCACTTTGCTAATGCAGTTATTAAATTGTCAGAAGTCCAAAATCACACAATGAAATAAGAATAATAGAAATGTAATCTCATGTGCATCTCTTGTCACTTCATCATGCCTTCTGCCTTCAGCCAAACAAAAACCTTCCGCTTTGCCTTCCCCAGACTTATTTGGGAGCAAAACACTGGCTGTGCAGCAGGGGCACAGTGAAAATTGGGACTTCTATTTGGGAAATGACACTTTTGTCACAACATTATTAAGTATTTTGTCAAGTTGGAATCCATTTTAAATAGTCCATACCTAGTCTTGCAAAATAATTACTGTGATCACATGGGATATTTGGCAAGTAGGGTAATTAGAGCTGAATAGCTAAAGCAATATTCAGTGAGTCTCTTTGTGCATGCATTAAATAAAATGCAGTAGACCTTCAATCAGCCAGCAGTGTCCTACATGTTGAACAATGGAAAGTAAAGCAGGTTTAAAGCATTTATTATGTCAACAAAGAAATGGAGATGTTCCTTTGCATCAATCATTCAATATCCAGCAGCAGAGAGCTTTCTGCCGTAAATTGGGGCTAAGTAGATGCAGTAAATAGTAATCATTCACATCAACAGTGGCAGTTGTTGTTTCCCTCTGCCAAGCCACATTCATTAGACCGCTGCCTCCTAGCAGCCCAGGAGTGGCAGATTAATGGGATCAAGGTTTAGAAAGAGAAAGTGACAGAGATCGACAGTGAGAGGAGAGAGAGTGCTTGGAAGCAGATTTTTGTGTTTGTTTCTCACTTGTATTAATTGGGAAACTCTGTAACTGGTCACACCAAAGGCAAGCAGCAATATCTGTTAAGAGATTTCAGTATATAGTCCAAGTCCATCTCTCTTCTCTTCTGTGTTAACTGCAGAAGTTATAGTATGCTTGGTTTGATTTAGAGAGCAAAGACCTAATTTTTCCATGAATTCAACTTTTGCAGAAAGATGACATATTTATTTCTGTCTTTCCAGGAGGTCCAGTGCATAGACACGTCCTTGATGGACCCTGCCAGTAATATCACGACCTTAGTGGGGCCCAATGCCTTCCGCATTCCTCTATCCATCAGACAGAAGCTGTGTGGCAGTTTGGATGCGCCACAGACCAGAGGCAATGACTGGAGGATGCTGGCCCACAAACTCAACCTTGACAGGTGACACACACATATATTTTTGTCATTTATTTGAGTGTGCTTCTCTTAGTCATTTGGTTTAGAGCATAATTTAGTCACAAAACACTCAAATAGGATGATGGCTCATCCAGTTTGCCTGTCTCACCACTTCAGAAGAAAAACTGAGTCAATTTCTGTTAATTCAAATGTGATGAGTCTTGGCACATTAAGATGGTGTCTTAATCTTTTTCTTAAAAAAATACAATAACACATACAAAGAAACACATTACTCGGATGGGATTACAGAAGATGCATAATCATGTTCACTACTGGTAATGTGAAAAATCAGTTAATTGTATCTTTTTTTATAGTTTTTTCTGTAAAAATTATTAAGAATATTAGTATTAAGAATCTGCAGATTTTGTGTAAAATATAATATAGCTGGACTCCCATGTACCTAAATTATAACGATTCAATTTTCTATTTGTATCTGACTCACAGGTAACATCCTTAGTATCTCTATCCCCAGATGTGTGCCTCAGTGATTCAATCTGGAGTTTCATTTACCAGCAACTACCGAAACAGAGGCAGATATTGAGAGGATAATTGGGCACAAGTGCATCTCGTTGTCCCAACAGGCAGCCAGCTCATGATGTAGTCTGTTAATTTAGACACCAAATATTCCTGATCAGTGGGTGAAAATGGACAGGCACTGTCGCCAAATTGTTGTTTACTTCCACATTTCCGCTAAAAGCTACTCTTCAAAATTAGAATGATAAAATGTTGTAACAAGGAAATACCATCTTTTATCCTCTCTGCTCTTGCAACTGTCGCGTCATGTCTGTTCTGACTTTAAAGTATGACTCAGACTTTGCTGTCATAGCCCTCTCTCCTCAACTTTTGTATTCATATATACACAAGCAGTGAAACCTAAGCTGTACCCACTTTCACACAGACACAAACACACATAATTGTGAACTTTTTGCTCTATTGTACTGAGACAAATTGTAAAAGGCATTGGTGGAAAGACACCCACAACAGACACATACACATATAAAAGCTGGCTCTCAGCTATTGAGTTCTGTGAACAGCAGTCTGAGACAGAAAGTGAAAAAGGAAGAAACAAAGTAAGGAAGAAAACAGGAAAACAGTTTTGCTAAATGTTTTCAGTAAAAGAAAATAAGAAAAATAGAAGAGAAACTGCAGGAGGAGAACGTGACAGAAAGGAGCAGACAAGTGATGTACATGTCTGTGGTTGTGTTCACAGTACCAGAGTGTGCCAACAGTACAATCACAGGATTTACAGGGGAACAGAATGTCTCATTTTTATCCCCATGGGACTCAAATCTGATGGCTTTTCCACATTAAAGCAGCATTGAGATCTTTGTCACAGATGGCTCAGCATCAGACTTGTCCTCTGCAACCATTGTGTACTTGACTCTCAACAGCTTTAGTATTTACCATTGCTATAAAAACTATTCTCCCTGTGGACTTGTTGGCACATTTCAAAATGCCTTCCTTTAAAAAAAAAAAAAAAAAGTTTCCCACCCTTCACAATGGCAATATTTCTAAACTGCTTCACCCATTACATTTTATATGATGAGTTGTTGAGGACTTAATCCAGGGTTTATAGGTGGTTATATTCTATCAGTCTTGGTATATTCAAGTCAGCTCAATTTTATTTATATAGCACTTTGCACACAACACATTTGATCAAAAGTGCTTTACAGCACCCACAGAGGAGAACAAAATCAAAAGAAGGAAACAATAACAATATAAGATGAGAAAAATGAGAGTGATAATGATAATGATAATAAAGGAAGATGGTCACATAGAGACCATAGACAACACAGACCGACAGAGACCTCAGGAGCAATACCTGAGCTAGTTAAGTTAGGCAGTTAAAGGCTAATGAGTAGATCTTGGGACAGACAGAGTTATGTCTCTGCACTCTGACAGAGTTATATGGAGACAATGTAACTGAACTGAATGATACCAAAATATTGCAATAATCAAGGTGGGAGGATAGGAAAGCATGGACACCTTTCTTCAGGTCAGAAGTATGGAGAATTGATCTGAGTTTGTAGATGTTGCAGAGCTCAATTTTAGTACCACATTGTTTTGTTTGACAAACTTAAATCCTGAATCGAATATGACTAAGTTTTTTTTAATGTGATCTAACAGAGCCAATGGGCCAAGTAGAAAGAATGTTGGTCAAAGGCTGTGGTCCAAATGAAATAACTTTAGTTTTATTCTCATTCAGCTGATGAAAGTTTGCAGCCATCCTTGAGTTGATGTCTTGAACACAGTTATTGAGGTCAGTTAGCCTGTTGTAATTATTAGGCTCTAGGGAAAGGTAGATCTGTGTATCATTCACATAAGTGAAAAGAAATGTGTTTTTGAACAATGTGGCCTAGTGGGAGTAAATAGATGGAGAGGAGAATTGGACAAAATATGGAATCTTGGGGGACACCACAGGAGATGAGGTGGAGGAAGAAGATAAGTTGCTAATATAGACACTGAAAGATCTGTTGGACAAATATAAAGAAAACCAGTTTAAGGCAGAACCAGAGACCCCTGCCCATTGGGTTAACTTGTGAAAGAGAAAAGAATGATCTACTGTGTCAAAGGCTGCAGTTAGATCTAGGAGCAAGAGGACGGAACAATTACTTGAGTCAGCAGCTAGAAGGAGGTCATAAATTATTCTCAGTGATGCAGATTCAGTACTTTGAAGTGCTCTGAAAACAGATAAAAAAATTCAAAAATGCAGTTTTGAGCCAGATAGGACAACAGTTGTTTAAAAACTACCTTTTCAAGGATAGTAGAAGGGAAGGGGAGTTTGGAGATTGGTATGTAATTATTGAGGACTGAAGGATCTAGATTGATAGAATGGAGAACAGGGCTGGTTTCCAGGGAGCTATTGATAACTGATAAAATGCTGGAGCCAATGATGCCAATAATTTCTTTGAATAGTTTTGTTGGAATAATGTTGAGAGAACAGGTGAAATTCTTCATAGAAGAAATGATATGACAAAGTTCTGGTAAAGTGATGGAGTTAAGCGAATGTAGAACTGCAGTGTTCTTAGAGATGGATAGACTATTTACAGATGGAATAATACTAGCCCTGATGTCATGTACTTTGTCTCTAAAGAAGTATAGGAAATACTCACATTTCAAGACAGACGCTTCTAATCAGTAGGTGGGAGTGAACGAGGTGACAGAGTTTAACACACTAAAAAGTACCCTGAGATTGTGACAGTTTTTTCAATAAGATTAGAAAAGTATTGAGCCAGCTGGTATTTATGCAAGAGATGCTTCAGACTTTAAAATGAGATATGCAATTTATCCCCCTTCCACCTCTACTCTGTGGAAGTTGCTGCATTTCTCCATTTCTCTATTAATGTTATTATGCCACAGTGAGGTAGTCTCACTAGTCACAGTACTGTTGAATAGTGAGCCATGTTTCTCTGTGCTCACATGAGATGGTGAAGCCTTGATATTGGTAGTGATAGGTGCCTCTCTATAGATTTCTACAAACCTAGTGGCAGTGGAAGAGTTTATGCAGGAGCAGAGAAGAGGAGGGCAGACAGAAGAAGCGTGTGGCAAATCAAGATTAAAAATGATTGCCTTGTGATCAGATAATTGAAAATCTTCTATCACTGGTTTGGTGATAGAGAGACCTGAGGAGAGAACTAAATCTAGAGTATGGCCTTTAACATGGATTGGACCATTTACAGATTGTTGTAGACCAAAGGATTCAAATAAATGTGTAAAATCACAGGTCATGGCTTTGGAGGGACCGCAAATATGGGTTTCGAAATCTCTGAGACTATTATATTTATTTTATTTAAGAGCAATGTGGGAGAGGAGATCAGAGAATTCACTGATAAAATCAATATTGGGCTTACAGAGTCTGTATACTAGTAGGCAGAAGATTGGCAGGGTACCATCTATCACAAAAGCCAGAAATTCAAAAGATGAAAAAGGGCCTTTACAGATATCAAGGCCTGTCAATACATTTAAATAACATTTTGAGGTGTAAGTCAGACTCCTCATGAAGCAGCCAGTCTAGAAGAAAAAAAATCACCTTTAAAATAATTTTATGACCAAATATCTGCAAAACAAATGAAATCCCCATCAGCCTCTATTGTACTTTGTGTTTGGTGCTAACTGCCATATGTCAAGATGCTAACACACTTGACTAAGGTGGTGACCATAGTACACCTGTACCATCAGCATGATAGCATTGTCACTGTGACTATAGCCCCTTTCCGACCAAAAGTTCCAGGCACTTTGGAACCAGAAGAAGTAATCTCAGGAACTTAACTTGGAACTAAAAGTCCCTGTTGTGCAGTCCTGTTTGTTAGCACACTGATGTTAGCATTTAGCTCAAAGCACTGCTGTTACCTAAGCCCAGCCTCACAGAGGCTGTATTTTATGTTTATGTTTTCATCTGATAATGCAGTCACTTGAGTCTGTTTTAAACTTTCCAAATAGGGTGTCAAGAAAAATGTTTACACTTACATAACTGGTTATCATTTCACAGCATTTACCATGTCTTCGTCCCTCATCAACTCCTTTTTTTCCCCCTAGATACCTGAACTACTTCGCCACCAAGTCCAGTCCGACAGGGGTGATCCTGGATCTCTGGGAGGCCCAGCACTTCCCTGATGGAGACCTAAATGAACTGGCCGCTGTGCTGGAAGAAATGGGCCGCCATGACAGTAACTTCTCCTCCATGACAACAGAACACTGACGAAGCAACGTGGTTACCATGACAATGAACTCCAGAGACGATTACACATGAATTCTCTACAGTTGACACATGCAGCAAGGGCAATGAACAAATATGATATGCGCAAAAGAAAAGTTGTCACCATGGTGATTGAGCACTGGTTAAAAACCATAGTAATCATGCCAACATGGTAACGGACAGATCAAGAGGACGGCAATTGAAGAGACAGTGCTGAAACTGTGTGTGTATCTTTGTGTGTGCGTGTATTTCCGCGATGTTGCAGTGTCGTTTGTGACTGAAGGAGAGATAACTTACCTACCACACAAACAGAGTCTATCAGGAATAAAATTAAAAAAAAACAAAAAACATACACACGCCTAAAAAAAAAAAAAAGACCCTGTCTAGTGTAACACCAGTTGTTCTCTCGCTGTTACTTTATACTGAACAAAGGGAAGCAGAGACAAGAAAAAGGGAGCAACAAAGGCACTAACCTTGAAAACCTCTATAGGAATGGAACAGAGTTGTAAAGAGAGAGAACCTAAACAGATTACAGAAGAGTGAGAGAAGGTAGATTGAGGAAAAAGTGAGCGTGAGTGAGAGACAAGACTGTTCAGGAAGACGAGAGTAAACACAGACAGTAGTTAAACTGATTACGAAAGGAAGAGATGAGATAAAACAGTGGAAGAACCGGCAGGTGATCATCTGTATGAGCATGATGGAAAAGAGATAATGAGTGATGGGAGATAAGGAAATGATCCCACTCTTCTCTTGTGAGCCTTGGCTGTACATGTTTGCCAGTACAGTTTGTTGTCTTTATATCGTTTCCTAGGGAACACTCTATGTATTCTGCTATCCATATGTGTGGATCATTTCCTGCTAACAGAATTTGCTACACAGTGACTGTCAATCAAAGATGCTGACCAGAAACAAGCCCAAAAGTTTCCCACTTTGGCTAGATTTAGATTTCCTTCTATTATTTTTTTGGAAATCTAGAGGTACTGAGTCAAAGGCAGCTGGACTTGCTGTCTACATACCTTTGACTTGTGCCTCTACTGTTCCTAAAAATGCAAGTCCAAAGATGATAACACTCTTGATGGAAACAGGTAAAAGCTGATTTTATATTTTGCTTGTAAGATTATATTTTGACTGTTTTCAACAGTGTACGGCAGTTACAGACCTTGGAAAGTTTCTGTTTTGAGGTATGTTTAAAATTGCACTCATGACAAACAGATAAACAAGGAAAATATACAGACTGTCAGCTATTCATTCTCATGCACAGTATACTTTATAGTGAGTAATTGAAAAAACATCAAAAAAGATTCTGCACTTATTCTGCGCCACAAGCCAGTGTAAAGCATTAAAGAAAAGATGATCTTAAAACTACAAATGCATCTCTTTACTTAAGTCGTGTTAACATATTCTCTGCAGTACTGCTGCTGCTCTGTTCCTCCCTAAAGAGGCATTGTTTGGACAAAGCTGCAGTACAGATGCAGACTTCTGTAGATGCAGTGTGGGGAATTCCAGCCATGGCTACCACATTTTGGTTAACCACAAAAACTCAAATCCAGGATTCTCTCTGAAAGATTGCTGGGGCTTGTTTCTAGACAGGGTTTAACTCAGAGGAAAGAGGCAAAAAGGGATAAACTAGTAATGAAACTGCAAAAGTTTTTAAAGACAGTAATATACAAAGTACCATAGTATAACGTGATAGTGAATTAAATACAGCTGATGTCATTCATTACCGCTAAATGTACCCAATATATACTGATTTTATCATATTTTAAGTTTCTAGAATATATATATATATATACAGACTACATATATATATTTCTGTCATATTTTTGGTGTCCCATTATCACAGAATGTCAGTTTTCTGCCATCAGGCCACATGTGATTTCATATGTGATCACCACCATGACTTTGCTGGTCACTAGCACCATCCTGTGGCCTTTGAAGAATAACAGCATTTACATTTTTGATCGTCAGAAACGTGTAAATACATGATTATCATGTTTGTCCTAATGACCTTGTATTATCATAATATTTTTGTTCAGTGATCATTATTGTGTTATTTACATTAACTTTTTTTTGCCATTGTATTGTTTTTATAGATGTGAACTGTATGGGGGGGAGGGGTCTGTAACATATCAGTTAGTTGCCCTTTATCTGAAACTATGTTCTCTCCGCAACTAACATTCCAACTCATGATCTATTTGTTGAAAAAGTTGCAATTTAGAGCTGAAAATCAAGATACCAAGTAACAGGGCCTATGTAAAATGAAGTGTAATATATTTGTCTTTTACAGAAAAACATTGCCAATCAAGGCTATCTGTTTAAGGCATACAATTCAGAGGGGTCAACAGTGTCTGATGAAAAGGCATAATTCAAAAAAAAAGCTTTTGGGGAAAGAAAAGCCTTATTTTTGTTGTCTTTTGAATAGTTGTCAGATGTCTTTGGGGATGTGAACTCTATTCACAATGCAAACGACAACATGAAAATTCAGTTAAAAGGAAATACATGTACAATATTCAAAAAAACTGGAGTTGAGATATTTCTGCTCTGAGCTATGGAGAGATGCCATATGAAACTGAATATCAGGTATGTAAGTGGCGATACTGAGGAGGTTATTATAAAGTAGGCAAAGGCTGAGTTAACACTGGTACAAAAGGTTAAATCTTTACCTGGTCATGACAGATTCCATCTTGTAGCTGTCTATACAGGAGGAAACCTTGAGGCATTGATGTTTCACTCTGATTTTTCTTTCTTTTTTCAGTCGATCAGATGTGTGGGAGTTATAAATCAGACCTTTTGTATCAGTGTAAAACCAGACATGGTAGACATGGAGGCCTCAAATATGTACATTTTCATATAGGACAGCCTTATTAACGAAATTACATAAGGTGTATTGTTAAATGACAGAGTGGATGTTTTGTATGTTTTTTAGATGCAGCTTCTGGTGTCAGAAGTGGGGAAATCAAAGGGAAGAGTTGTGTTCAATTTATGAGGATAAAAGCCTAAAACATCAAGTCATTAATTCAGTTTGTTTCAGAACAAAACATGAACCCAAAGGTCATGACAATGTCTCTTTCATACAATGTGATCATCAACATCTCTGACTAATTCAAAGGCATACAAGATCAAACAATGAACTGATGAAACATGTGCAAGGAAACAATCTCTTGAGAAATGTCAGTTACCAAGTACAGTGTAACTTCACTCAAAATGTGATCCTTGCCACAAGTCCACAGTTCACCAGCAGGATAGACTGTTTGTTAAAAGGAGTGGACTGAAAAAAGCGAGTTTTCATATGAGGAGGGCACATGTAAGCCTCCAGAAGGTGATCCTCCACAATGTGAAAATGAAGAAAGTAATGTCAAGATATCAAAGTATGTAAAAATATTTTCTATCCACAGTATGTACAGTTGTGTACTGTCAGCTATATTTGGCAAATTTCAGAATATAAAAAAGAGCAGTACAGTTAGATACTAGTTTGTATGTTTCAAGTTTTTATTTAAGTTTCTTTCCTTTTTGTAAAAGCAGTGTCTACTATGCAAACTTGGCATTGGTTATCATGATAGAAGTCTATAACTATAGCTGTGCTTGTAAGTGCATTTTTATTTTTATGTTACTATCAGGGGTGATTTTGTTTGATTAGTGCAGGGTAGTGTTGCTCCATTTTAGCTAATTCTGGCACGCTTCATGAATCTTGCTCAATCTTGCTGAATGCTTGCCTCTCTATCTCCTCTAATTGTTTTCTGTACAAAGTGTAAGAAAGAATTTTTAAGACAATTAAATTATATTTATAAGCAACACTGAAAATGTGTAGTGCCTTTGGTGGCTTATTTCTTCACAACTGTTTCACTATGAATACAGCCTGTAAGGTAAGGGGGAATGATCAGAAATGTAATTTGTAAACTATGAGTACATACATTTGGTTTGTAATTTTATTTTCTGTGAAATTCACATTTACAGGTTCCAGACTCAATTATTTGTTGGATGTAGTAGCCTCAAGGGGATGAAATTGAAAAAGAAAAATTTTATGGTGTCACTGTTTAACATGCGGTGTGCTCAGCGGTACCGGCAGGTTGTAATGAGGCATGCTGCTTTTTTTTTAACAAAGAAAATATGGAGAGCATGCCTTAACAGTAAGAGGCGCTGCCAAGTGACTTGTTAGTATGCACCTCATTCAGCCACCACAAACTGTGCATCAGCCATGTGGATGAGTGAAACACTTTATTGGGGGAATGTTCAACCTTTTACTGAATAAAAACACCACCTTCTCTCACAGACAACTACAGTAGGTACAGATTAAATAACGCACATCACCCAAGAGGAAAGAAAGGGCATTTATAACACAACAAATCTGACACACCCAAACCTCCAACGGTGACAGAGCAGCCCTTTATTTCAGTTGGCAGAGACCAAAAAAGAAACTCACTGACCTTTGTAAGGAAAGTTTATCAAGAGTTTTACAAGCTGAAAATGAATCGATTAGTTCCAATTGAGGGAAATCTCAGCTGGCACTGCTGTGACGGCAGACCAGTGGAAGACCTAATAGCCTGCTGAGTGTGGTGATGAAAGGTGTCCAGATTTACCTGGAGAGCCACTTCATACTGAGGCAATAAGTCCGTTTAAGCTTCCTAATACTTGACTGCCACTATGTGATAGTAGAAATTTGCCTGATAGAAGCTGGATGATTGATTTTTTTTTTTTGTTTGACTCAGCTGCCATTTGACTTCAGTGTGACAGCTGTAAACAGTTTATCATGGTGAATCAATTCCACATGTACTTTAATTAAGATGAGGCAACCTTATGTGATGTCCACAGTATTCTGGTAGTGTGATCGTTTGGGGATGGCTGGGGGTGTTTGCCAGGAGCAGTCAGTTTTTCAAAACATTGTTTGACAGTTTCAAAGTGAAGACCTCTGATCCAGTTTGGGTGCAACAGCTAACAATAGCTGCCTAAAATACACATACAGAGTGACTGACGATACACAAGTACCGAGGGTACTTTCTTTTTCTGATAGAAGTCCCACATGACAAATGACTTCTGGTACCCCTAAACTAACACAGGCATAATTCCACACAGTTATAATAGATCACTACATCATCAAGAAAGACGTCAACACTACAGTTAGTGTACAACAGTTTCTGATTGCCTTGGCAGACTTCCCTTCCTGTAATTGCTGTGGAACGCCTACGGATGGCACCATTCTGCTTACAGTGCTTACTGTAATGCCTCCTCTCCCCAGTCATGTTTTATTTTTAATACAAGTTCCACTGGAAGGCAAGGAAACAAAGAGGCCTTTAGAGCCTCAATCCAGAATTCATTTGGACATAAACTTTATTTTTCACATATAGTCTTAAAGAGTTTGAGTTTTACATGGAAAATACGCTTTTACAACTTTCATAACCCATCAAACTCAAAAATACAGGTATATCTTCTCTTCAGTGTCTACAAACGTTACCAGCATAAACAAAACTTTTAAAGCCTCAAAATACACTTTTTCTCTCCTCTCACATAGTGTCAGTCCTTGTCACCAAAAGCAGTCAATTTGAGAGTGACAACAATGTGTTTAATCCAATTAAAATATAAAGCCAGTGGTGGGGTGACAGTGTTTTTGAAAGGAGGTGTCATGCTGCAATTATAGATTGCCTTTAAGCACATCCCTTCCATTCCATCAATCAGATCTTCATCTACAGGTAGGTTAGCTTTCACAGAAAGCAACAATATAGTATTCCACTCACTGGTCAGTAGCTTGTTTGTGTAACTCTGGAGCTACCGTGCCAGGTTAAAACTCAATCTCTTTCTCCAAGGCCTTTGGACATTGTGGACAGGAACCTATATCTGGTTTTAGAGTCTTCTCTGATGGACAGAACAGGGCCTTACAAAGCCTGTTTTTTGTTTTTGTTTTTTTATTAATTTAGTAAAACACCTTAGTCCTGTCATAATTTTTCCAATGGGGACTTGTGTTGCAGAGTTGTGGGTTTCTGGACTTTGTGATCCTGCAATCCCCATGTGATCTTCTTGCTTCCTGTCTCACCTCCTTTCCCCAGGAAAAAAGGTATTGGTCGGCCTGGACCAGAGCAAGCGTGATTATTAGTGCCCTTTCTATGTGTGTAACACACACCTGGCATTGCCCGCTCACAGCTTGATATCCTGTGATTCTGACATCTTGGCAAGTGTCTTTTTGACCCGCAGAGCTGTGAGGCGGGAGGCTGGGTTGTGAGCCCAGCACTCTGTCATCAGCTTTCCCATCTGTCTCAAACACTGTGGACATACACAATAATGTTAGGCACTTCAACAACGTGTGTGTTTGTGCATGTATATATGTGTATATGAAGCATATTTCACCTCATCACTGGTCCATCGATTAGGGAAGGATGGCCGTAGTCTCTTGATGCAGACCACCTCTCTCATGTCTTCATATGAAGGGTCTGTAGGGACCAAGTCATGATATGGCAACTGGTACTCTTCAAGGATACCTATGAAAAATAATTTCAGAAAAAAACATCAGTCTGTTTGTGTTATTTGACAATGAAGGTGTTGATAAATTTTGTCAAATTGGACTTTTCAGAACTGCACCAAATTGCAATAAATACATACAAAGTATATTTATATACCTCCTGACACACAGCGCCGGGCAATCTCCCAGAGGATGAGGCCAAAACTGTACATGTCTGCCATGATGTATGACTGAAAATGACTTCTGTTCAGAGTCTCATCCAGAACCTCTGGAGGCATGTAACGCTTCGTACCCACTCTGGTATTGGGAGGGATGTCTACCTCATTGGTGTCACTAAAGAGTCAGAGATCAAATTAATCACCATTAATTGGAAACAAGCACTCAACTCATTAATTCATCAATTCATTTCCAACCCTCCAAAAGAGCATAAATTGAGCAAAACAGAGATTTAAATTTAAAATAATGAAAGATGGATATTTAAGCAAATAATGCAAGCATATCTTTGTATGCTAAATAGCACTAACAGCGTACACTTACCTGATGAATTTGACCGCCAGCCCCAGGTCAGCTATACAGCAGGTCCCATTTCGTTTCACCAGTATGTTCTTACTTTTCAGATCCCTGTGAGCAATAGCAGGTTTTCCCTGTGTGCCAAATATCTCAGTGTGGAGGTGACAAAGGCCTGATACAGATGAGTAGGCCAGTCGCAGCATGGCTTTATTGTCTAGAGTCGTTGATTTGAGGTAGTCATACAGGGAGCCATTTTCATGGTAGTCGGTGATTAGGTAGAGTTGGGTCCAAGAGCCAGTTCCTTTAATATCTGCAGCTATAAAACCTATGGATAGAGCGGGGGTGGGGGTAGGGGATGAAGGGAGAAAGAATTTAATAACCAGTAGGTTGCAGTGGAGTCGAGGAGGCAGTCTAGTCTAACCATTGGTCTAATGGGTTCCCTTGTAGCTTTTGCTTAGATAATTAAGGCAGATATAAATAACTATTTTTGTCCTCACTGAAAACACTGAGAAGCTAAATCAATTAAGCTTAATCATAGAAGCAGAGCAGAACAGACAGCTCTTATTTCTGCTCTGTGGTGAAAATACAGGTCCCTGAAATTCTGTTAAATATTTAAAACTTTATATAAATAACTAAAAGGTCCTGGATTGGTAAAAACCAACCAAGCCCCTGCTTTGAGAAGTGAGAAGTGAGAATGCATGTTGTACTTAAGAAATGACAGTTTTACTTAGTTTTACTTTTACTGTATGGTACCACTGTTAAAAAATAATGTTAGGAAATAAAAGTTACCCACCAAATCACTATATCAGCACACATAACAATGTCAGCAAACTTTTTATAAACATTTTTAGGTTATTTTAAACTCTAGCATTTCCTGCACTGAATATAGGTCTTTAAATTTGACAGTGTAGTTTTCTGTGCTGCATTTGATGTTGTTTACTATAGAGCAGCTAGTTTTTCTTTGCTTATGAGACCTCAGTTAGCTAATGTTGGAGTCTGTCTTTTTTAGTGGATTTGATGACATGAAGTTCTTATTAAGTTGTTAAGTTTTTATTATTATTATTATTTAAGATCTTAGTCCTCCATTCAAATTGAAACATGATTATCAAGTGTGGAATGCACCAATATGCACTACAGTATTTAGTCTGTCTTGTAGTTTACTGGCAAGTGATCTCTTTCCCCACTACTTAATTACTATGTATCTTGTGGCATTTAATTATGCAAGCTTTGGTTTGCAGTCTGTTGTTGTCTACTTTATAATTAGTTGTGGTGTATGGTCTCCTGGCTATAATTGATCAGTTTTGGCACTGTGGTATGATGCTGCTGTGTGGTGCAGCATAGTTAAGAATGGACAAAGTCCAACTCCAACAATGGTGTATTCTTAGTAATTGTTGTTTGTAGATAGGATTTATTGTTAGTTAGTTTTTTTCGTTACAAAAGACATAAAATCCCTCTATAATTATCTATGAATCATTATCATTATTGTCAATTTTCCATTAAAACACCATTCATCATAATTCATAATTTAGGATTACTGCTACTATGAATACTAGAAAGACTTATTTATCAGGATGAAGAGAAACAGACAAACAGAGCAGCAGAGAAGCGCATACAAACAAAAACAGGCCCAGAGGGAGTGGCTTTGCAAAATGTTACACATGAGAGGCAGGCAGCGTGACCAGAGAAAGAAACCAGTCTTACCCAGTATGTTCTCATGTCTCATCAGGACGGTCTGGTAGATCTCAGTCTCTCTGAACCAACTGGCCTCCTCCGTGGTGAAAAAGACTTTCACAGCCACTTTTTCCCCCCTCCACCTGCCCATCCACACCTCTCCATACCTCCCCTTGCCTATCTGCTTCACCATCTGAATCTGCTTGGCTATCGTTCTCTGCACCTGAGGAAGAACAAAAAGTGGGAAAAGGTTAAGTGGTGTCTTTGTAGATGAGCTAATTAGATCCTGACCTATGTGTGTCCTGCAATTTGGGTATCTCACCAATAGAGGGAGCCCTGAGCCTGAGCCAGAGCTTTGTGACTGCTCTATCAAGTCCTTCAGAGATTCTCCAGGGGGAATGTAGGTCTCATCCTGCTCCAGACCAATACTGTACCGAGGACGAGACACCTGGCGCTTGTATCTGTAAAATCACATAATTATTTGACGTACCCTCTTGCACAAGAAAAGTACTATAAACAAATGGGAATAGAAATATGCACCATAGTGAACAGTATGTGTATTATAATTGGAGGTGTAAGTGGTGAGTGACTCTGGGTTTATATGTGATTGTTTAATAGTTAGATTTAATTACCTGAAGTAGCAGAGGACAATAATAACAGTTAGTATGATGCTGCACACTGTGACTGAGATCAACAAAGCCAAGTGGTGGATCTTTCCATCTACATAGACTGGAGAGAGAGAGAGAGAGAGGGGGGGGGGGGGGGTGACAGAACAAAAGAAAGATGGAATTGCGGAGAGGAGGATATGAAGAGACAAGAAAAATGTCAGTAAGCAAGAAAAACAAAATCCCAAAACACATTTGTCTTCTCCCTCTTCTTTTTGTCAATAATCCACAATAATGTGAATGAATGTGCATCAACTGGACATTCTCAAGATGGATCAATTCCCTGCACACAAAATTTAAGCTGAAACCAAGAAAGAAAGAAAAAAAAAACAATGAATACATAGAAAGGAAAGAGAAAATTAACAAAGTAATCAGTCGTCCTTACAAGTCACTTGAAAGAACCGGTGTACAGTAAATCAAGTACAAATCATATTTCACTCATCAATTTTTCATTTTCTTCTGGCACACAGTCCTTTTCCCTCAACAGCGAGAGGAAGCCCTCAGTCTAGTCGATGAATTTTCATCCTGATCCCCTATGATAGGGTTTCAGATTGATGACTCTGCCCTCGGTGTCTGCTGGGGCTTGTGATTTCCCTGGGAATCTAGGCTTACTGTCTCACATACACAAAAAGACTCGCACACACACATAGAGTATAGTATTGTACACAGCAGAGACCTCAGTATCCTCTTGACACCCAGCAGCTTTGGTGAGCTCAATGTGGGGAAATGTGACAGTAACTCCCACTCTCTCCTGAGCTTTAGCTGTCTTTGACTATCTGACAATGTCATGATCTCTCTATCTCTGATTCCTGTGTGCTCTAACACCATCAGTCACAGTTCTTGATCCTGTCTGTATCGTTGTCACTTCCACACTATCACCGTCACCTGCCAACTAGTGTAGAAGTGGCTCTTTATAATTGTTCTTGTGTTTCACTGGTGAAAAGGAGACATGGAGCGATGAGAGCAGATAAAGAAACTTACGAGGTGGCTTGAGTGGTGGCAGTGTAGGATGCAGGTTTCTGTTACAGTAATCTTGGTCTGTACAGCATTCCAGTGATCTCCTTTGACGTGAGCTCCATGTGTCCTGCAAGGCAGAAAAGTGATTGTTTTTCCTCTCTTTCTTTTTATGCTTTCTGTTTCCAGTTGTTAATTTAATTGGCATTGAAAATCAACATTTATAAAATTAAATATTCAAAAGCACAACATTCATGAGGATGTGCTACTAAATAATCAAAATATTAATGAACAATGAAAATAATTCTCAGTTGCTACATTGGATTTAATTTTTAAAATGAAAAAAAAAATTCTGAAGAAGTGCAAAAAAATACAGTCAGATCAAAATTTTCTGCCTTACTATGTTACGTTGTTTAGTTCAACATTTTGTAAAGATCTCAGATGGAAGACATAAATGAAATGGGAACACAAGATGGGTGGGAGATAATTAGATAGTAATGTTGCAGTCATCTACTCACCCTGCACTGAAACTCTGATCCAACCTGCCCCAGGCAACCTGCAGTCTGGACCGGTACCCCTCCCTCTTCCTCCACCATGGTAAAACAGTAGCCATCCGTCCTGGAAAACAAGATTTAGCTACAGTAAGTAAAGCAACCAATAACATCATTTCATGGAAACACCGTCTGTTAATGCAATCACAGGTCCAGGTACTGTTTGTGTTCAAACCTAGTTGCAGTTATTATTTGAGACATCAGGATGTTGTAGATAGAGGGCAGCAACTTAATATCGCGCTAGTACCTTACTGCTTACCTGCATGTATTATTAGTTGAATCATCCGGGCAGTGGTGATAGCAGTGACACCACAGTAGTCTTTGCGAGGATGAAGCAGGAGCTGTGCTGCCACTCGCCTCCTTCCCACTCTCCACTGCCTCTTTACTGGATGCTCTTAGCAGCATACTGTCCAATATATTGCCTACAAAACAGAGAGGAGAAAACAGGAAACATTTAGCTGTGAGAGATACAGGAAAAACAAGCACATGCATGAATTATACATAATACATTTTTACAGGGGAAAGAGCACAGTACTGACACCGGTTAGGGACTGTGGACTCTACTTGGAGATGTTTATGATTGAATTGAATTGAATTGAATTCAAGGATTTTATCTTTGTAGCATACTCAATGGAAAAAGTAGATCAAGGACAGAAGGGGATATATTATATATATATAGTTTTTTGTATTATGTGAGACATGCTCCAACATACAGAATAAAGAAAACCCTTTGAGCTAGTTTAAGCAGACATTTCAAGTACACAAGACATACTCTATACTCCCACTCTTTTTGCCATGATCCACTGCTTACATGCTACCACATTTGTTGCTACTGCTGTTCATCATGAGCAAGCTTTTGTTACTGTAACCTGTGTGTGTGCTTCAGGCTGTTTTATTCATCTCTTGCAGATTTGTTTGTGGTCGATGTCTTGGTTTCTACAGGTGCTAATTTCTGCCCTTATACTCACTGCTGCTGTCTACCCACGTGTAGCATTTGCATTTATTGTGAATTAATTGTCTTCTTGGCACATGTATGATGATGGGTTTATACTATATTCAATGGAGTTCTGCTACTGTGATTCCACTACTCCTTTTTGCTGTTCATATTGCATCTGATAAGCTCAACCTCCACCTCAGCATCCACCTGCAGGTTTGTATGTTTGAGTCTCCCTGGGGCAGAAGTTTAATATCTTCACTCCCCAATCTCTGCTGTGCTGGTGTTACCTTGCAGTGATGAGGTCAGATCCAAGACAGCAAAATATCAACTCTGTATTCATATCATAAATACATTCCACATGAGCTAGCTGAACTGAAACATACTGTAGTAAAACAGACATTGAAACCACTATCAAACTGAAAAAATGGACGAGAAAGGCTCAGAAACAGAAAAAAAAATGCAACATATACAGTAGAAAAAAGAAAAACAAACTTTAAGCTTGAACACCTGATACTGTGCAATATGTTCACTCACAGCAGATGTTTTTTTTTACTCTAACAACTGATACAGTTCCTAAGAACTAGAACGAAGCCGTTGTATTCCCTACTTATCCTATTTCAAAAGGGCACCTGTTTGTCACTTGAGGGAAAAAAAGGATCACGGAAGTGTCTTTCCTTCATGGCTTTTGAGATTTTCATTCATTCCAGCATGATCATTGAGACCAGATGCTTAACAGCTGCAAGCGGAGATGGTCCAAAATAAGCATGAGTCCTTCCTCTCTGAAATAAACTACTAGCAGATACAGAATCTGCTCTCCTACTCCGCTTTCAACCCCTCATTCTAAAGTTCAGAGGTTCCTTTTTCAGCAGATGCCTCCCCTACAGAATAAGAACCAGCAAATCCTTATACACAATGTGTGAATAAGCACAGTCATGATGCAGGAACCAATTATCTACTTTCATTTATCTGTGCAAATGTTTACTGTCTTCATGAAGAACAAGTGATGTGCAATAATGTGGAAGTGATTGAGATACCCTTCTTAGGAATTTAAATCACAAAACTGCATTTCTTTCTTACAGGTCAGGAACAATCTAAGACAAAGAGTTTAAAAAAAAAATTAATCCCCCATTTTACAGAACTGGCTGTGACTGAGCATGGTCAAAATTACATAAAAACCATTATCGGTTGTGCACTGGGAAACTCAAACTACTGGCCACTTATCATGGGTGTTATTGGGGGCTGTAAAGCTGGATTGGCCTCGAGCGTTGAGGTTTTGAACAGTCTTTGTGAAAAATGTGTGAAGCATGGAAGCCAGTATATGATGTCATATACTGGCCCGTACCCTCAAGCTCCTTGATTCTGCATATCACAGTTCTCTTAGCTTTATTACAGGTGACAGTTTTGGAACCCATCATTGTATCCTCTATGAGAAAGTGGGGTGGACATCACTTACCACTCGGAAGGAACAACACTGTCTCTCTTATTTACAAAGCCATCTTAAATAAACTACCATTTTATTTGTCGTCACTTTTAAGACTTAAGAAAAAGAAGAGAGATATAAGAAATATGGGATACTGTAGCCATTCAAAGAATGTGTGACCCTGGATATCCCTTATATGATTACAGAACTTGGAAAAACTGCATTCACCTATTATGCTCCTCATGTGTGGAATAAGCTTAAGTTAGAAAATGTAATTAATGTTTTTCTTAATGTGTCTGTGTTATCCCTGTGTAATGTACTTATATTACTTTTTCTTTGTTCTTTTTTTTTTGCATTTTATATAATTTGTCTTGTGTTTGTGTTGTATTTATGTTTGGTATAAGACTGTTGGTTTTACACTTGTTATATGACTTGTTTTGGTTGTGTATTTGCCGGACAGCATTGTAAATGAGCATAGCTATATTCTACTTATCTAGCCATACAGCAACAAGTGGGCAAGCAATAGCAAAACATTAACCCTTTAAGGCCAATGTGACCTGGTAGTGATATAGCAGCGCAGCCACTTGTAAACTGAAAAGTCTGAGTTTTTCTGATGTTTTTTATTACTATTGCTTTTTTTTTTTACTTTCCTCCATTTCTTTTACTCATATGCTCAAGACATTGTGTTAGCTCTTGGTGCATGAGTCTCCTCAAGAAAAAGTATCAGCTCTAAGTCAACTTTTCTGGTTAGTGTGAATCCTGAGTGAGACTTCTTGAAACTAAATGAACTACATCTGGTCTGATATGAAATCTTGCTATAATAATGGCATACTGTGCCCTAAGACTGTAAGGCAAAGTCCTACACTGGTGGACACAGTTATTTTAAATCTATTTTAAAATCAAAGTACTTACTTGTATTTAGTACCTCTAGTAAGGCCAGTTGATTGGAATTTCATATTCAGAGTCCTTTTCAGGGACTACACCATGAATCGAGACTCACTGTAGCATGCTCGTTGGATAGAAAGATTAAGATCTATAGAAATCCTCACCTCTGAAAAACTCATTTCAAGGAAGGAAACTTTAAATTGTGTTGTATATTTTCAGGGTGGCTATGCACTGCCAGTCATATTTCAGATAATGGGTTATATCTTCTCTTTCATCTGAGCAAGACTGTCATTCACAAAACATCAAACAAATAGAGATAGACCGCACTGATAGACTGAAACATACAGACAAACGCATTTCTACACACATATGCCGAAAAATGTATGTGCATGTTTCCCAAGTCTTCCTGTCTGCTTTGATTTATTTCACTGTTACTAATACTTTTTTGCTTTGTTGTCAATATGCTGCACTTGTATTATTTGATGTTCATGAATCTGAAGTCAGAAAGACTACTTCAACTTGAAGTGATGTTGACTATAGTGACTACAGTTCAGAGAAAGGTAAGTTACAACTCAAAGTCAAAAGATAAAATACTGTGTTTGCCAGTTATATTCTGATCTAATGCTTACGCTTTTCTCCCATATGTTACATTCCAGGAGAAAATGCAGTTGAATGGTTGAGGTGGTGGTGCTCGTTCATCTCAGTTATGCTCGCTGTGATAAATGTGAGTATGCAGACAATTAAGAAACAATCTGATGTGATTTGACGTCAATTTTCTACCAGTAGCAATAAGTCCCTCTTTCTTCATGATGAATGTGTGTGTTGAAGGGACACAGTATCATAAAAATATGATACTGTGAAAAAACAAAAGAAACATGTATTCCCATATAATAACTTCATGAAATGATTTTTTTAAATTTTCACATGGGACACTATTAAAAAAAAAAAAAGAAAAGAAAAAAAAACTTCTTCAAATTCTTTCAAACAAACACTTCCCTTTGTAAATGTCTCTCTTGTACACACTGATAATGTGTTGACAATACTGCAAGAGAGGGACGATGGGGTTTAAAGGGGTCACATTAACAATTGACCAATTTGAGAGAAAGGGAGCGAGGAAGAGTAGGAGGGGGAGAAGAAAGGGGGATTAACAAACGAGAAGTGACAGAGCTGCAGGGAACTGGTGGGCAGTTTAGCAGCACACAGAGGGGACAGAGCAGAGGCCACTGGCCTTTTCCACCCTTTCTCTCACTCTCTCCCCCTCCCTCCCATCACTTACTCCATCCTACTCTCTAATGCTCACTCACTTTGTGTCTCACTCGTTGCCACCCCCCTTCTTCATCGCCCTATATCTCTTTCTTTAGCCCTTGCTCTGCCTCTCTCCTGCATATCGGCCTTTAATAAAAGTTCATAGCCTTTTCTTCCCTCATTCAAACCATCTCATTATTTTCCATTCCTCCACTTGCTCACACAGCCTCTCCATCTTCTTTTCCTTATTCTCATTTTCCATTTTTTTTTGCCCTGTCCTCCCTATGTGAGTCCAGTGGATAGTCATGTGAGGTGCTGCTGTGCTGTTGACAAAACACAAAGCCTTTCCCTTCCATCCTACACCTGGGATCCCTGACTACTGCTATTTGTATGTGTATGTGTGTGTGCATGCATGTAAGAAAGACAATTGGAGAGATATAAACAGTGAGAGAGAGACAAAAAGGAAAGAAAATCCACAACCTAGGAGAAAGTTGTTTGATTCATTAATGCTCCTTGCAAAAAAAAAATGCACATGGAATTTTAAGTGAAAATGATCAACCCAATACTTATTGGATTATCTGTGTTAAATCGGGAATCATTACTGGATTCCATTTAACAAAATGTGTGCCATAGAAGACTTTGCTATGAGCTAGAGACAGTGTTCCTCTGCATTTGTGATTCTTTTTGAAATGCTATCACATTATTATTAAAACTGTTGTAGTAGTAGGCCTACAATACCATTAGTCACATTACAAACCAAGAATGTGATTTACATATTTATATTTACATATATCCAGTATGTTGAGATATATTTATGCATTACTTGACTAAAGCCCATATAGTTTGACACTTCATAATGTAATATCAATGGAATTGCTTTATCTTAGAAGTGTAACAACGGCTGCCTTACAGCCCCCCGCTGTCTCCTGATTCTTTGGAAATGTCAAGCATGTGAGCAATTCATTTGAGGTAATCTAACTACGCATCACTTTGTATCTCTATCTCTATCTTGTAATCATGAATCAGTGTCATACTACTTGGGATTTGTTGCTGTTCTTGATTTTCTCCCTATTTGTCATATTCCTCTTTCTACTCCTGGCAAATGGGTGCTTTGGATACAGAGATTGATAAGTGTTTCATTGGTCCTGAAGTTTATAAACTGTTTTTCTATGAATTTGTCACATCTGTCTGTGGGTGTGAGAATGACTGGGGTTAAATATATTCTGCTGTTTTAGAAAGCAGGAAGGCTTTGACCCTGCATGTTCTTCAATTCTTATCTTTAAAAAAATCCATGGAACTGAGGAAAATTGCTTTATTCCATGTTAGCAAATACATCGATTGTGGTTGGTGAGAAGGATATATAACCTGATATAAATTGCTTCATAGAGTTAAAGGAGATAAGGCATCTTTTCATCTATAATGTATTCAGAACTTGGATTGGATGATGACAGGGGCCAGGGACAGTAAATAAGAAGTATAATATTGTCTCATGGCCTGGTTCTGGCTGTTAAGTGCAACCTCCTTGCACTGACCAATGGGGCTCCTGCCCAAACCATACAAAGTGCCACTAATGTCAAAACATACTGAAAGTAAAGTAATATATGCATGCTGAAACTGGCAGAATTTCCAGGCGCTTCAGTGACACTATAATTGTTTCAAGCTCTTTCACTAAATTGGCCTTTCAGATACCATTATGAGCTTTCAGGTCTCCCCTATAGGCTTTTCAGGCTTGATGGCAGGATATAGGGGCCACTGTCAACACGCAATTAACAATAGTGGCCCCATGAACCCCCAAAAGCTAAAAGGCCTCCTTTCAACAGATGCCGCTTTGTACAAACTGAAACAAAAAAGAAAGAAGACGACAGATATTCCGATAAACAGAGGGGACAGAAGTGAGTGAGAGGGATATTGTGCATGAGATAGCAAGATGAAGAGGGGAGATTCAGAGGAAGATAGACAAAGACAGACAGACAGAGGGGAAACACAGAGAGAGAGAACATAATCATTAGTCATCCTGGCCATGTCAAACAAGGCCTACCAGAAAAGCCCTTTCACCGAGCCCATGTAAACAGTACCCGCATCCCCCTTCCACTTAAGACACACTCATTTGACAACACTGTTCCCTTCCTTCGCCGCAACCCCCCCTTTTCTTTCCTCCCTTCTCTTCTAAGTAGTAGTTCATCTTCCTGGTGTTTGACAGTGCCGTCTGTGCAACATGTATACGGTGAGAGCGTTTCTTTTTTTTTCTCCTGTTCTCTCTCTCACTCTGAAGTTTTTGCCTTCCTCTTCACTTCCATGTGCTTTCGGTGCCTGTTCTTATCTCTAAATTTTTTTCCTGTCAGTGTTGAGATGAGCTGAGCCATCCCACATGTACAGGAATGTTTTAATGAACTCCACTTTGTGAGCTGGAGGGTGGATGCTGGGAAGTGGATGCTGCTCACTGTTTTGGCTAAAGTTAAGCCCTGTTTCAACAAAAAGTTCTCGGTACTTTGGAATTCAAATGTAGTTTGTCTTTTTAGTACCTAAGCTCTCTCCGTCTTCTCATCTCAATTGCCATGTTTTATCCTGGTAATTAAACATATAGATATAGATATTCTGGTTTAGGGAGCAGGATTACTGCTCATAAACCACAGTGCACTGTTGATCAAACTATATCCTCTAATATTTGAAGAGGAAAGATCAGGCTGGATCACTTACACTTCAAGTCAAACCAATTTGGATTCAGGGATTGTGCTTATTGACACTTGTGTTAAAGCAAGATAATGATTCTTTGGCTTCTCAGTCTCTAGCTTAAAGGCACACAATCTAAGCCACGGACCTGTGGTCTTCTGTGTACATTGGTGCCTTGAGGGCAGGATGAAGTTATGCATCATTACTCCTCTACCTCCTCTTCCTTACAGCTTTCAAAAGGAAGCCCACTCTGCTCTTTCTTTTCCTCTTCAACATTTTACACCACTTTGTTTCTTTAGTCTCCCATGTTTTAACACCTTTTTATTCATCCAATCTCCTAAATGTCTCAGATAAATTCTATATGCGGATGCTTCAAAGCACAAGTAGCTACAATATAAAAGGACGGAGGAAACTAGTTTTCATGTGAGAAGCAATATGGCCAATGGAATTACATTTTTTTATTGGGTATTGGAAAACTGAAGGTAACATGCCTAGAAAACACTAGAAAAAAACAAGCTTTCAAAAGTGAGTTTAAGGAACAATCAAGGACAAGAATGTAAAAAAAAAAAAAAGAAAAGTTTTTCTTTGACAACTACCTATTTTCAAATCTTGTTAGAGCTGCATTCAGCTATTCTGTCCTCCAGCACAACAACATCATCAACAGCTCTTTAAACATTCCTTCATTATGTCACACTGATGAATGATGCGGTAATGAGCCAGTGCCAGTCTTTGGTTATGCAGCTGTCATCTGCCAGCTTTATGCTAAAACCAGCGGGGTGTGTGTGTGTGTGTGTGTGCATGCATGTATATGTGTGTAAGTGTGCCCTCTTTTATGGGGATGAGTGACAGGTACACAAGGATTCCGGAACTTCCAGAACTTCCGGAGTTCATTCCAGAAGGCCCTCAGTGTCCCCTCAGTGGAATACAAGGAAATGATGAAACGGTCCTTTAAGGAGGTGTGAGAGAGCAAAGCAAAGAATAGAGAGAAAGGAGACCAGCTGGTCTCTCGATCAAAAGCTCCTTTGCTCCTTCTCATGGCCATCTATGGGCTCCTTCTCATCACAAAACAGCCCACATCAACTCACATGTACAGCGGGCATACGGCTGGATCAGTGGGCTGTAGCTATGTGCACTTCTAATGCCAGAGGTTCAAATCTGGCTCATAAACTACTTAAACTACATCCTGAGCACTTGAAACTGATTTGCCATAAAGATACAGACTTTAAAAATAAAGTCACAGACACAAGAGCAATGTAATGAGGAGACTTTGCTATGCCACCTCTACCATTGCAGGCATATTTTAAGTCAATGGGAGGAACTACATTAGAGCAACAATCAAACAGAAATTCCCCATTAGAGTTTTTCAAAATTTACAGAAGACTATTGTGATTTATACTATCTATCACTACTACAATATGAAATCAGATGCTGTAAAGGTAGATTATATCCATATCACCAGCCTCTAATAAGACTCTTAAAATCTAAATCCAAATCAGGTATATTGAGGCATTTTATTAAATTGTAACTACAAGAATAGCTGGCAGACAAAAATATTTACTCAGAGTATAAAAAATGTATAGTTAAACAGAGTTCATGCACTTCAGAATTTATGCAAAGATGATAACGTTCTCCTTTTCAAATAACTCCTGTGGAAGACTAATGAAGCTACAAGAAGCAATAGAGATCTCCTACAGATCCCTCAAAGCAGTTGCTCTTTTATTCCATCAGACATATGAGTGTGCCACAAAGGAATGCTTTTCCATATGCAAGAGCATATACAGAGTTACAACACATATACAGTGTCTGACATAATATCAATTTATCAGAGTAATCAAAGAAAACATGCTCTATTACTAAACATGATATTCAGGGAAGGAACATCCTTAGACTAAGTGAAATATAATCTTCACAAACATTTAGTAGGAATGAAGAAGAGAAAAACTGAATTCCCTCTGGATTCATTAAATTTGTTCTAAAATAGCACAAAACTGGAATAATGACAGTCTCTGATCTTCACGCACAAACACACAACTTCTGCATGAACAGTAGTGACTGTGGCAGTTACTGATATAAAATGAACTGTTGGTGAACTTTTGCCAATTAGTTCCATTGGTAGGTTCCCACTGTCTGAAGTGTTTGTTCTTCTTCTTGTGTGTGTGTGTGTGTGTGTGTGTGTGTGTGCATGAACATGTTTGTTCTACAACTATTCCTAAACCTAACCACAAATCAGACACTGCATACAGCCTTCAACGTGTGGTTTGTAATGCAAACTCATATTCCCCTGAAACACCTTAAACAGAGTGTGTTCAGATCCACTGACGTAGATATGAAATCCAAACCTCTTCAGTTTGAGGTGTCTACTGCTTGATTAAAGATTTCGCTTTGTGCCTGTAGTCTGTCAGATCTTGAGAAGAATTCCCTTGTGTGGTATTAACCCTCAAAAAAAAATTTCAAATACACACTGGACTTAAATGTGTAAACAAAACCATAATTAATTAACAAAGCCTTCATAAATCCCCCGACCAAAACACATCGCCATAGCCCTGAACTCTCTCATTAGAAGGGCTAAAAGTTATATCATTACACACTTATATACTGTATGATCCGTTTATGTCACAGAATACAATATAGACTACAATGCACACCCATTAATTACCCAGTAATAAGCGGCACTGAATTTCAATACACACAACCACAGTCCATTCAAACTTGGCAGCTATTTTTATCATATTGGATATGCTATTCCTGTGATATTATCATGTGACACATTGTTCCATCATGGTGGTATGCAAAAATCATGCTGATAAACAATAGCCACACACTCGCCAAGTCAATAGCTGGCCATGGCAAATATAACAACCCAAGTTTAGAATTAAAGGAATGTGACTCTCGCACCCACACCGAGCATATAATAAAGCAATTAAAACACACGCAGACACACACACTCACAAGCCAGAAGGTGGTTTGAGAAATGGAGAATGACATCAGCATAGTATGGGATGCTGCACTTTTGGAAGATGCAATCCTTTGCTGCTAAAAACAGTGGGTTTTACAGTAAGTAAGTTCATATGTCACATTTTGTGTGTGTTCACATGTGCTTATGTACACACAAAAAAGGCAAGCAAAGAAGACAAAGACAAGAGGAGCTACACTACTTAAAGCAACTCAAAGACACACACAATCCCATTACCAAGCAGCTTTCAGTCATGCATTACATCTTTGTAGTGAGATACAGGAATCTTCTCAAAATCAGACAATCTCTCCATCTCTTGTCTTTCTTTCCCTTCTACACTCCAAGGTAAGGTTCAATCTGAAACAATGCACATGTACAATCTTGCACATTTTTATGATGATGAAGTATCCTTAAACCTGACTGTTGTTTTATAATTAGGGCTATAAATTGATTGAATTTTATCTCCTGACTCAAATAAACATTTATGCAGCTGCTCATGTCTTGGTCAACACAATACGCAGGCATACAAACACACACTAGCTGAGGAATTGTCCTACTTCAAACACTCATCTACTGCATGATTTCTTAAAATAAATACTCTCACAATCTTTAAATACACAGCACACCACAGACAGCATCAAAAAATTACAAGAAAATGTTTGAGGTGTAGAGAAACGATTGAGTGGAAAAGGAAGGTATGCAAAAGTAGCACTGTAGAGACGGAGGATCAATAAGTTTATGTCATCCAAAAGTTTAAGTTTAATGAAAGTCACAAACCTCAGTATGGATTCAAAAATTGATTGAAATTAGAGACTAAAAAACTATAATGTGAGTCTGGCATTTGTAATAACCTTGATGGCTCAATGTGTGATGTGCAGCTGGGTCCAAATATCCAGTTAGTTCAACTGGTATGCACACAAATAGCTTGATTATAGTGAATGCTCAGATTAAGTTAAGCGTTTGTTTAAACTGTTTACAGCAACCCAGGTCAAGCTGTTTCAATACTCAGTAATTTCTGGAATGATGAGTGGTAGCACACATTCCAATAGGGAACAGAAAGTGAATAATGTAGGAGATTTTGTTTTCTGTTTTTGACCTTCATGAATTACAGAGCACCTTGACACAAACTATTTTATTTGTGATTTTATTTGTAACAGGAAAGATGTGACCATATTGTTTTTACAACCATCACTTCACACTATCTAGAAGAGAAAAAAAAAAAAAAAAAAAAAAAGTCTTGATATGTGGAGAAAAATCTACAAGATAAAATATGAAGTTCAGTTGCCTGTGACTTTGAACTTAGATATCCTATGATCTATATAAGAATTTTTAAAGGCATACTGCCAAACCCCTGTTTTTCATACTGATTTGCATCAGGTTCGCTCCTGGATTGTGGTGGCAAATAACCCATTAAAATCATTAAAACGCATATATGTTTGGTCTGGTGTGAAGTGTTTAGCTCCACCGATTCTCAGTAGGTATTTTTTGCGCAAATAATTGTGAAAGCGCAGAATTTTAAAGACACATGTAACATCTTCCAGTCAATCTAATCTAATAAAACTAATGGTCACTACAATCAAATCTGGTATCTCATTATTTGCATGCACCACTGCTCCACACCCAGTGATTTCAACTCACTTCATCCACAGCCTCCTTCAGCACTAGCATTTAAATTCATGTAAATGTATAACGTTTGTTTGCTCAATATGGGTTCATTTTCATTTAAATGTTGTGTATCCCAGGCTCTTAGCTTACAGTCAAGTCTTGTGTCAAGCTCGTGCAGATTTGTTTCGGAGCGTCATGGCAACAGGGACACCACATCGCCAAACACAAATGTGTGTTGTTGTTGCTATAAATGGTTTAAATCTTGACTATCCATTTCATTCATATCATGGAAATGCAGTTTCACTCGGTTCTGACATTAAACATGCATATCAAATAGCAGTATAACCAAAGGCTCCACTGAACACACACACAAACATCCACACCAAGGGGTGTGTAATAAGATACCAGAAACACTCATTTGTCTTTCAGGACACATCTAACCTTCGACAGGGTCAATCAAAACATCTATTTATCAGTAAGCAAAACTACACATATACACAACATTCACACTGTGACACACAAACAACCATTTTCATAAAGAAGTGAAAGCCAATGACAATAATTGTTAGGGCTGAATGATAAATGAACAAAATCTGAATTTGAGACATCCGACACTGAAAATGAAACAAGGAAAATCTGTGTGTAAGTTTGTGTCTTGCTGTGTGCCTGTGGATTGTGTGTGTATATTAGTGTATGCGTAGGTTAAGTGTGTGTTTGTGACGCTGATTGTGTTAATATTACAGCTGCCACGTGTTTATTTCCCAGTGTTCTGGTCTGTGGCGTCTCAGTCATCTCCACAGGCTTAAACACTTTTCAGTCATTCACTGTGTGTATGTGTACAAGATATGTGTGTGCTGTGGGAGGGTATTAATGTATTTCCTATTAATGTGTGGAAAATGTGTGAAGTGAGGACATTAGTGTGTATTTGTGTGACATGTGCGACACACACACATGCCAGCAACCTGTACGTGTAATCAGTGCGAGTCCCTGCTTTCGTGTGTGTTTGTGTAAGTGTGTTTACAGTTGTATGCGTCCCACTGTCTCCTCCATGTGATTAGCTTCCCATTAACTAAGTCACATATCACCCATCACTGGCTCCAGGTCTCCTCTGTACTATCTCACTGGACAAACATGCTGTCAGCCAGGCCCGGCGTTCACACACATATACATACTCACACAGACACACACACACACACACATTCAACATCCACTCCCATCTGGACACCCATTAGGTACCTATCATAGCATATGGTGATTGTCTCTATTGCAAAGCCATTTGGTTAAAAGTGGGCATCCTGACATCCGTGAATGACCTTAAATTACGGCCTGTAATAGATTCTTTTTTCACTGCCACATTTAAAGTATCAGATTCTTTCTTTCTCTTTTTTCCCCATTGTTTCTTCACTTTTCCTTCCTGTGACTGGAATAAAGCAGATGTAATGAGATCAAGCCACGATTTATTTTAGGTTAACACAAAACATGGCGACATGTTTTAATAAGCAAGTAAAACCAATCTTGGCCTGAAAATGTTCAAGATATCTGTTTCTTCTATCACTAAATCTAGAAGGATGAGTTAAGGGTAAAACAAGGAAAACAACAAAACAAGGAAAAGGGAGGAGAAGATGCGTTCAAAGCTTGACTGAGTAATCTTTTTTAAAAAAAAATGCACTCGCTGTGTGTTGAAATATACAAGCAAATGTACACTTTTTAGTCCTCCTATTCCTGACATGGAACCCTACTCCCTCCCCCCATCCTTCATTTCACATCTGCTCCTCTTTTCTCTTTTTCAAACCCAACAATTCCACTATATTGGATATCTCTGTCTGTCTTGACTCTATACATACCAATTCACACAGCAAAAAATAAGGAGCCTTAACTCTCTCCCAGCGCTGCTCAGACTTCACTATCCAAAAAATTGTTCCAGGGGCAGAGAGGAGGGGGGTAGGGGGGCTATTATGAGGGGAGCGCGAGTGCATGGAAAACCCTAAGCCCTTATAGTCCCAGTGCAGTGTGGCTGTGACAGACAGCTTTGCACTGCTCCGCTTCACCTGTTATCTGTCCATCACTGTATTGTGTTGTACTGTACTGCACTGAAAGCTCATAGCTCACACAATCAGAGTATCAAGACTGCTTCAAAACAATAACCACCATAACTTAACTGTTCAAAATCACATTTTTAGTATGACTGCTACATTGCTATATTCCTCAACAACCACTGTACAATAACTATAAAGTACCATACAACTGTGTTACTGCAAACTTCAGCCTCAGCAAAACAGTGCATGACTAAGTGAACCTGACAATATATATTCAGTCCAATTTCAATCCTAATTATTCAGGTAAAACTTTGCAATGTTTTGCTGACACTTATTGAGCAAAACAGCCAAACTAGCCTGAAACACTGGCCTCTGTACCCACATACACACATGATTTAAAAAAAAAACCTACAAACATGTTTCTTAGACTTTATCAAATCAATTTCCCTTGTCTTAAAAATGATGTACACATTTCAAATGCAAATACACAAAAACACAGTGTTTTCTTTGTATTAAAATCTCCCCACCTCTCCCTCACTCTCCTTCATGCACACACTTCCCCAGCTCCAGCTGTGTCTTAAGAAGTCAGGGCCAGACCGGTAATCTGACTGGGATAGAAGTTACTGGATCTGTATCCATTACAGGATGTAATACCCCTCAGTCCCAAATTCTCCTCACTTCCCCTTACCTTTCACCTTTTAGAGGTCATATCAAGGGGACATTTTTTTCTCAAACACTCAACATATGAGCCAAGTGTCAAGCGTGGCATATCAGGGACTCATATTCTTGTCATTGCTTTGTCACTGAACCCATATATCCTCAACTGCTGCCACCATATTAGCCTTTTGGGTCTACCTTGTTAACCCTCGGCCATTCAGAGACTCCCTGGGTAGACCGTGGTTTGTGACTCCAGCTGTGTTGAAGAATTGATTTCAGATGTGGCTGGCAATGAAAATAAAGAAGGCTAAATCTAAGGTTGGGGTTTTCTTCGGGACATCGACAATTTGTTTTCAACGACCGGCAGCAACACCTCACCTCTCTGTTTAAGCTTTACAGCCAGCAGATCAGTAGTCCTAATGAGGTATCAATTTCCAGCAAGGGGACTCAACACATCCTGTCATGGAGCTTTGAGACTGAGAAGCAGAAAGCACTACCTGCAGTGTGGTACAGTGAGTCAGCTCTCATGCCTTCTGTTTCTTATTCAGCAGTCTGTCAGTTTACTTTTGTCAATGACTTCTTGAAAACAAGGTCTCCTTGAATCCTGAATCCTGTACATTTTCTGCGTTTCTTGCTGCTTCAGTCACACCATTTCATCACTTCGCATCCCTGAATGGACTCAGCCTAATGCTTTTGATCTCTGATAAGATGCATCCATTTCAGCATGGATGACAATAAATGCTTGTCTATCATCTGCAAAGCATATTGATTTTCTTGAAACAGTTTCCAGAAAACTAGCATCAGACACAAGGTATAGACTGAAATTCAGAGTTAACAGAGAACATTTGTTCCCTCTCACACCCTGTGAACACAGTTTTGAGTAAAGCTGTTCTTGTGTGAAGAAAACACCAACTCGGTAAAACCTGAAATCATCGAGCAGGTGTTCAGTGACAGAGAGAGAGAGAAAATGATACAGCACACAGATTTTGCCAACAACTTTATGAAAACTAAAAACAGATCACTGAGAAATGCGAGATGAAGAGTGGTACAGCACATTCTCAGTACTTGGAGAACACAGCGTCAAACAACAACATGTGTGAAGCAATTATTTTGGCTAAATCACAGGTAGGTGTTTTATACCATTAAAGCAAAACCTAAAATTCTGCAGAGCAAAAGAGTCTCATTAGTGGGCAGTGACAAAAGCAAAGCAACTGGCAGAGCTTTGACTGTGAAAACTGATACAGCGGTGCTTATTTCCACCAAGGACAATGAAATGTAAGCTATCACGCTCACTCCTCACTTCCCAGAACTCACATTGAAGGCTGCAGCTTGGCGTAGGTGGAAGGTCACAGAAGATGTGTGTGTGTGTGTGTGTGTGTCTGTGTGTGGGAATGCAAACACTTATACACACTTTATAAGTGTGTGCATTCCCAACCCTCTCATTTCTCCTTGAAGAGTAATGGACACATTGTCCTTTATTTGATTGCTGCAGAGACAATGGCCTAGAAACGCTTCAGGGCAAACTGTGACCTTCATGCAGACACAACACCCTAGCTGTCTACTGCCAGTCTAAAATCTTTATTGACTGCAGTTCACCTGTGGCTATAGGACCAGGAAACACTAGATAACCAAGTCTAGACTACTACTGAGTCTATCAAGCATCTGTGTGCTGTTTCATAGAGGAAACAAGTAAAAAGTAAGAAGAAAGATGGAGAGAATACAGTGAGTGAGGTACAGATAGTCTGAATAAAAATCTCCCCCTCTACCTGCTCCATCTTTTTTTTCCATGCAGTTTTTCAAAAAAACAAATATTTGCCTGTTGAGTCACAGCTGAATCTATTAACAGGACAATCAATCATCTATATGTCAAACTATGAATGAGCCTGTTGCTGGTCCAATGAATCATCAATGTGTCAAACCAATGAGTGAGGCTGTTGGTATTAGGCCGCAGGCAAAACGCTATTTAAATACAGTTTCAACAATTTGGAACGGCCCAGGCACACCTGATTCAACTTTAACGAACAAAAAACATTTCGGCTGGGAAATTAAATGACACAGTCAAATCTGTTTGTTTTTCAAATTTACAATCTGGGCATTTTGGTGACGCCAAGGCTGATGAGTTAACTGGAAAATGGAAAAAAAATAATGACACCCTACTTTATTTTTTTGAATTTACAATCTGGGAGTTTAGGTGATGCTTAGGGAAGTTCAAATAAATTTCAATATTCTTACAGTTAAGAATAATCTACCATTGTTGTCATTATCATTATTTTATTACCTATACAAACTTAGCTGTAAGAACAATAGCAGGTCTGATAAGCATTTGCAGAAATAAGAGTGAAGGCTGTGTCTTCAGATTTAAAAAAATAAATAAATAAATAAAATAAAATGTTTTCATTGAGTATTCTTCTCAGATCTAGCAGATATCAGGGGCAGGGAATTTGTTTTACTGACCCATAGGGGGAGCAGTGACGTTACAGCAACTCCACTGCATCTTGGACATCTTAACACCTGACACCAAATCAAAAACACTGCACCTTATGGAGATTTTATCAACGTCCCACATTCTCCACTCAAGTAATGAGGCAATAAAATGACTAATAGCAATTTTATCCATAAACATGAATGGGGGAAAATAAAACCCCTCTCTAAAATAGGTCTGTAAATACTCTTCCAGGTCATGATACATCCAGAGGACCTAATCAAAGGACAACTGGACCTGCTTTAGTCCCAGAAATGAAAAGGCCTTTTGGATAAGAGACGAAGGGTCTTCAAGAATCTTAAGCAAGTCCAGTTGCCCTTGGATTATCCTTATAGATTTTTCTCAAATGATATGAACTCAGTATTAAACAAAAGACATAATGTGTATGATTTAACACAAACAAGTAAAAAAAAATTTGGTAGAGATCCAACTTTATGTCAGATTTCACATATGTCTTCTTCTTTGGCAGCTGTTCTGCAGCTTCTTGGACAGAGCAGTGTGTGTTACCATGAATCTAAAACATTCAGGCAATTTTTATGTTTGTGTCCATATGTATGTTCATGTGTACAGCACAAATGACCCAGATGTTCATGGCATTCAAATATACTACTATTTCTTCCCAGGCTTGGTTTAAATGATAAAATAGCATCTGCGAGAAAGAGAGTGAACCAAAAGTAGGGGGTGCTCAGCATGGACTCCATAGGAAAGCCAACTCAACCTCTGACAATGACAGGAAAGATGGACGAGAAAGAGGGGATGACATGCAACCAAAGGTAGCAGGACGACCTCAGCACATAACACACAGTATGAGGTATGAGCCTCTGCTGGCTTAACTTCAGGGCTCCCAGCTGAAACCATCTCCAATGACTTTAAATAGACCAACAATAAAAGGAGAAAAGAAAAATATGCACAGACACCATCACTCATAAGAAACACTGTCCAAGTCAGTATTTTGGGGAACTTAACAACACACACATAACCATGTAAATTCTTTCAGTACTGACTCTTCTGAATCAATGATTGTGCTGCTGTGCCATATAAGAAGGAAAAACAGAACAGTGTTGAACCTTAATGACACACATCACAGCACTAAACATAACAGACTATTAAATCTGACACGTTCTCTCTCTAACACCTCGCCAATCACACTCACAGATACCAAACATGGTCACAGACAAAGCGGCCGATGCGGCTAACGATAACAATGTCAGTCCATGACAATATATCTCTCTGCCTGTCTGGAGAAGTCATCAAGAACACTGTGTTTAAATCTATGTAACTTTGTGTGAAAGTGTGAAATTGACAAAGTGATCAGAAACTCAATACCAACTTAAATAATTACTCAAACAAATAATTTCCAAATGTCTTGATGTGTGTTTGTATTGTTTTTAGGAGATTACATATTTGATTGTACATATTGATATGAAATAATTTAATTGCCCTGTAATTGTGTTTTTGAAATGACTTGAATTCTCAAATTCACTGTCATCAGACCAACAAAAACACAAAACACAGAGCTGTACCCACCAAAACCCTATAAATGGAAAATAAAAATAAAAAGTTCTGAGCTTAGACTTTTTTTTTAATATAAATTCCTACACTTGCTGATGTGATGCAGACATGTAACATTAAACAGAAATGATTCTGTAATGTAAAACAACCACAGACTTGCAGGATCATGACTACAACAGTCACATTTAGAAGCTGATTCTCAAAACTCAGTCATCACGAGTTGCTTACAGACTACAGATACTGCATAGCAGAGATGAGATTTAAGCTGCAACTTTTAAAAGTAACACACACACACGTAGCCACAAAGTAGTGCACAAGTAGTGAAAAGTTCAAGAAGAGAAAACACAGAGAGGGCAAAAAAAACCCCACTACACTCACACACTCGTATCTAAGAACTCGCAACAAGAAAACTTTTAAGGTGCAAAAGAGAAACTTGATGAGTTGCAGCACAGCAACTTCAGAGCAAAGCTAAGTGAAAACAGCAGCAAGGTTGAGGGCAGAAGTGAGTGGAGAAAGTTTGTAGTAACTCACCGTATGCTTGTGATTGCAGAGAGAACAGTCCAAGCAACAGCAGAGGACTCCAGAAACAGAGAGAGAGACAGCGCTTCAGCCTTTCTCCCTGCACTGGCATGGTAGAGTCTGCCGCTCCGCTCCTCTCTTCTCCTCTCTTCAGTACACTCCACACGACAGGATCTGCCACTCACACACTGCCTCTCGCTCTGAGTGTGTGTGTGTGTGTGTATGTGCCAGAGAGAGAAAGAGAGAGAGCGAGAGAGAGAGAGAAGGGGCAGGACCGGGCAAGCTCCTGTATGTGTGTGTGCGTCCACCGCAACGTGAGAAAGCCCACACCACACAAGACACACCAGTAGTGGCAGCAGCAGTTGCAGTTGATTGTCCTCCAACCTGGCCTGACAGTAGCAGCCCAGCTGAGAGAGAGAGAGAGAGAGGGAGAGAGAGAGGGAGAGAGAGAGGGAGAGGGGCAAAAAGGGGGAGTTTACTTCACTTGCCTAGTAGGGAGGGCTGACCCACTCACACACACAGGGAGGGAGGACATGGGTGGAAAGAAAACGGGGGCAGGGAGGGAGTAGACAGGAGCAAGATGGGGTTTAGTAAAAAGTAGGAGGAGGGTGAGGAGGATATTGAAAACAAGCAGTGGGATCTGTGGGATTCGGCGCCTTTAACAGCTTACAGAGATAACCGTTTCCACGTTTCATTTTGTGTATGAATTCTTTGAAGAAGGTGAAAGTGGAATGAACAAGATAATGCTGTACATAGGCTATACAGACAGTGGCAGTGAGCAGTAGTACCAGCAACTGCTGAATTGAAGATAATTGGGTAGAACTAGGAGAACCATTATACACACATTCAACCAGTATATGTATGTTAAACAAATGGACTGGCGGGTGTTATCCAGAGTCACAGCTAACAGTCTGAACACTTAATAAAGCACCTCACCGCTGGTACAAGTGGCAAATTAATTAAGAACAACAGCCTCCTTCAACTGCACTAAAACAGAGTCGATTTCCAATTGTGTGTTTTGATATGTGAGAATGCTAAATTTGCCATGTACTTAACATGCCCTTGTGATTTTGAGTTCAGTTTTAGTTTGATGCCAGGACAAAAACAGGCCTTTTTAAAAGTCAAACTGTACCAAAGTTTACATGACTGGCTTGTCCAGTCTTTGTCAGGATTACCACTCAACAGTATCTTTTTTCTTCAGTTTCCGAATTGTTTTGAGACTACAGGTAATGGTATTTCAAGGAAAATACTACAAATAATTTGAAAATGAGAACCCTGGTTTCCAGAAAACCCACTCAAAACACCTCCCCATACAGCGGTGTGCTGTTAACAAATCAGGTAGCTGGGAAAGACACTTTAAAGGAGCAGTTAGAGATTACATCACCCCTGCCTGGAGCTTTTATACTAATAAATAAATGGGTTGAGACACTCTAATAGACCATTTCCTTTTCAGTGCTATCCTCTTGCCTGTACACATTTACTATAGACAAAATTCAGTGCGTGTGTGCGTGCGTGTGTGTGTGTGTGTTGAGAACACTATGCTTTTAGCAAAAAGGATTTACAGACCTGAGGCAGCACAAAATGGACAGCTATTTTTCTCCCCAACACAAAACGCTGATTGCTAAGTTGATGTTAAATTGAAAGGGGCGAACTGTTTTTGTTTTCATGTTAATCTGTCTGGTTTGTAGCCGCCGCTGTTCTCTGCACTTCTTTTCTTTCTCACACTCGTTCACGTTGTTCATTAGTGACAAACAATGGGCAGCCTGGCTCCCCTCTCTCCTCGATGAGAGGAAAAATCACTTCATAAATAAACAGTCCTGCCCTATTCATCTTCTGTCTCCCCTCATCTTGTCCTCTCTGAAGCCCTTTTCCCACATGAACTTTAACATACAGTAACCAATGTTCCTGTCAATTCTATGTCACATGGAAACAAGACCTATAGGGTCAATTTTCTGGTATTCTGTCAGCTCAGGATCTTATGATATTTTTCTCAAAATCTACAGCATTTAAAGGTTTATGTAGGATACGTATGACATATTACATAGCTGCCCAGGCAACATTATTTGGCATGCCAAAGTTGGTTGCCAACATTGGTTGGCATCAGAGTTGATTAATGACTTTCAAGCATTGTATACTTTTTGGGGGTACATTGGTGATGCTTAACCTGTTCACAACAGTAATTTCATTGTAAAATAAGTTTTAAAATCCATAATTAATGCACTTTCTCTTAACTTCAGAACACTGTGGTTATTTTGCAAATTGCAAATCTTCTCAAGCTGTACTGTCCCTGTGCTGGGCAAAGCAACAAATGTAGTCAAAATGTTGCAAGAAAATAGACTCAGCAGCAAAATTACATCTGTTCAGGAGACGTTCAATGCATCTGTATGAATGATAAAAAAGAATAAAATGACAAGAAAAAAAGTTTTTGTTTCTCCACCCTCTTAAGTTTTTCCCTCTTCTTAGTTTTTCCCAACTTCCTAGATCACACTCAGCTATCTCCTTTATTCCTATATCTCTTAAATTTTTGGCAACTCCCAAACTAACCGCCTTCTCCCTCCACCCTTGTCTTTCTCTCCTCCGCTCCTTTTCCCACTCCCCTCCTCCAGTGAACCAGAATGTCATTTCAAGCAGTCTAACCACGGGAAGCCTTTTAAAAATGGTGACAGCATTTGCCCTCAATCCCCACTAGCTGTGAAGCTGTGTGTGTGTGTGTGTGTGTGTGTGTGTGTGTGTGTGTAATGAATGTCTGTTGTAATTTGCGGGAGAACAGGGTATCATATGCAGATTGAGGAGGAATGACCCCTTTAAAAACAGTTACTTCAAGGTATTGTAGGCAGACACACATATATTCTCCCATAGTGTCACCCTCATGCTGGGCCTATGATGAATGGCTCAGGCTGTCACAAGCAAAGGATGAGCAGTAAAACTAAAAGAGACAGAAAAAAAGACTGCTGACAAGAAAAACAATAGGAAAGATCAGAGAGGAATGATAGTTGTCTGTGGTGGATTGAGGGAAAGATTTTTGAAAAATTGAAACAATAAATGGAGGATGGTGACCTTTAGGGGAGAAGGGAATTCTTTTAAAGAGGAATGAAAAGGCAGACAGGAAAAGTATGATGGACAATGAGGATCAGAAAAGAAAGCCAGAGACTAAACTTGCATCAAATTCCCAGTTTAAATGAATAATAAAGTCATTCAGACATTTGAATCTAAAAAAGATAGCACTGTTTCCCCCCCTCTCTGCCTCTGTTTTTCATATGCTAATGGTATTCAAGCTCACTTTACACATTCAGATGTCTCAGCCAGTGCTGGGAGTCAATATGCTCTATTCAGCATTCACTCTCTCATCATTTTTGACAGGCTGTCATAACACAGCAACTTCACATGTCACTAGGTTTCAGTGTCAACACTTTAAAGCAAGTGCACTTTGCTTCAAGAAAAGTTTGTTTGTTTGGAAATGCAAAAACATATTTACCTTCCGATCTCTGATATTAGGATACAAATACATATAACCAATGATTACTGCAGTGAAATCGTGTTTCTTCAAATTAGGAGATTTTGATTTTTCTTTTTTAATAAACGGAAGGATTAAGTGTTCCTTTATGAGGTGAAAAAATGTTGATACATATTAGGCAAAATAAACTATATAAAACCCAATAGGATTATCTGAAAATGCAAAAGCTGAAAAGTTGACATTTTGGAGACACACAGAGACAGAAACATGCTTTTAAAGACAATTTTTCTTGCTGTCACTTAAAACTGCTGTTCTTCCAAAAATCTATTCTAGGTGTGACAAATAACAAGCACACGCTTGTACCATTGTGTTTTGGGGAAATCACAAAGCAACTCTTTGCGATTAACATTCCCAAAAACATAATGGACTTGGCATACCTGTGGCTTCACATACAGACATATTTGTTATTCAAATACATCGCCTTCGCTTAGCTTAGGGATTTCCATCTGTGCCAAACGGGATTTAAAGACCACCTTACCTTTTCCTGGTTCACTTTTAGAAGCATTTATCCCTTTATTTGATGTGTGAACTGCCTAACAGACAGGGGATTAAGTCCATTTTAGAGAAACACCTCTGTGGCACAGCACATCTGCTAATCCCCACCCATTCACTTCAGCATGTCTTTAAACTAACAAGCAGTTTAACATAATCTGCTTTAAGCCTGTCCATTCACTCCTATTCACTGGTGCATTTACATAGCAATCCTTTCTGCCTGAATGGTCCGTGGAGAGAGAGACACAGAGAATGAGTGGAGATGGGAGTGGGGTTGTAGATGTGGGTGCGTGTAAATGGAAAGTGAAAAAAAATAGTAACAGGAATAGTTCCTCTTCCTATTACAGTGCATTTGTACTCAGCCTCAGGGAGACACATGCAGAGGGAAAGTAAGAAAGTATTGTTTTGTTTTGATCCAGAAGTAAGTTTCAAATAAGCCCAAAAACCTAAAATACATTTTGTTCAAATAGACTACAAAAATGTGTTTTGTCCAGCAAAAAACAGACAGATTTATGGATGGAGGCAAGTAGGAAGTGCATGAAAAAATAGTCCATGAAAAATGTGTAAAAGGTGGAGTAGAGGAGGAAATGAGCATGATGATGAAGGATGGAGTAAAAGGACTGAGTATGAACAGTGCCACACATATTCACATGACTGAGGCTACTGCTGTCACATAGGCACCCACCAGATCTTAACCGAGGGAACTGGTGAGAGAAATGAGGAAATGAGGGATAACACAGAGCGAAGGAGAGGCATGATGATGAAGCGATGACAGAGAAGAAGTATGTTAGGTTCACCTCTGACCTCAACACTGATTAGTTCTCGATTGACCTTTCACCTTTAGAGAAAAACCCCTCCGCAACACTGCTAGAGAATGTCTTTCTCTCAGACAGAAGGATGAAAGTCAAAAGTGAAAACAGGAGTCAAATGCTGGAACATAAAAGTCATGAAGGGAAGAAAGAAAAAAATTGTTAAAATTAAGAAACACTCAATATCTGCTCTTTCTTTTTGTTTGTAAAAACACTGATTCTAGCTCAGCTCATTGAACTGCCATCTGTATTAATCATGGACATATAAAGAGAACTGGATACAGGAAGAGCGCTGGGCTATGAAGCAAATTTGACATAACAGTCAAATTGCGCAATTACAATGTCATGTGATACATACTGGCCTAAAAACACTTTTTCCCATAGATTTACATTGTGAAAGAGACGTCTGTAAATCAGCATCACAACCCCCATGAAATGACATGTCTCACTCAGAATCAGAATTTGATCCGTTTGGTCCGATCACATTTCAAAAGCCTGGAAGAGCCACACGATTAGTCAGTTCATCCATTGGTCAAAGGACAAAATTTATCAAACAAAAATGCCAAAAAATCTCCATGTCCACCTCCTCAAATTAGAAGATGTGCTTTTATGTGTGTGTGTTTTGGACTTTTGGTCAAAACAAGCAGGACATCTCCTTGAGCTGTGAGAAATTATAATGCACATTTTTCTCATCTCATTGACTACATAATTAATCAAAAAAATAATCAGAAGATTAATGAATATTGAAAATAATCTGAAATCATTAGTTCCAGCCCTGACTTGTTTGGAGAACATTTGTCTGATGAAAAAAAAAATGTTCATATTTTAAAAGGTTTGGAACCTTAATGTCAGTAAGCAGAGGATGTTTGACTGTGCACAAAAAAGGTTTTAAAAAGGCGGTGGTGGTACAGTTTCACTCAAAAATAACAGTGTATCATTCTCTGAGTAGGATAGCATACATACACCTCTGCAACTATGACAAAATCATCAAATGACATTAAAACTCACATCAAACTGATGGAGGTGTGAAGTTTATATAACATCAACACATAATAACATCCAATTTCAAATTCAAAAGCCTACAGCCAAAACATAAACATATCCATATAGCTTTCAAGATCTCCTAAAATCTAATAACCTAAACTCACCTAAAAACAACAAATACATATTTTCCTTACTTCTGTTCTTCTATCTTTGTTCTTTCTTTCTCTGTTGCTAAGAAACACACATATATGCAAACATATACAATCACGTACATACACACACCATCATAAAGAAAGGGTATAAACACATCCTTTTTAAGGCATGCGTTACAGCAAAACTTACTTTGTTTTACAAATGAAACATGAGCTATTATTTAAAGTTATTCTAAATAGTATCACACACACACGGACACACAGACACACACGGACACACAGACACACACAGGTAAGTGTCAAGCCATTTAAACTTAATGAAAGCCTAATGACAGACTGGGAATGGCTTTTACAGCTTGTTATTGTCATTGTGAAACCACTCACTGTATCACTTTACAACCACCATAAACTCACCGACAGGGATGGGGATAGGTGTGGTTAGGGCGAGGTACAACAAAACTGAGAATGAGTATCAGAAATCCACCTCTGTAATCATGATACCATAAATATTTCAGTTACTCTTAATTGCTTTACAGTAGATCTGAAATGAATAAGTACGTTTTCCCTCAAGCTGTCTGGCAAATGCAATGTTTTCTATAGGATTTCAATGGAATTGATATCCTGTTACTTTGCTCTGAGGCACATAGAGGATAAAATAGAGCCACAAATTAAAGGCTCAGATTTACTTTGAGTACTTGTAGTGTCATAAACAAACTCTGAGGTAGAGTATAACAAAGCAGTCAGTTTTACAGATTTGTGGCTGCATGTTAGGAAATGTTTTGTGTATTTTATAAAAGATAAAGTGACTACATGCACATTCCAAAAGGGTAGAAGAAGCCAAATCAGTTCATTCCTCTGTGAAGAACAGGGGTTCAGGTTGTTAAAAAAGGAACTGATTGGCCAAAAGGGTGGAATGTAAAACATGTCCTGTGAAAGAAACAAAATAGTACGCAAAGACAGAAGAGTCGTGATGCAACCATTTCCTGAGTGGGAGCTGAAAGAGATAGATAGATAGAGAGATAGATAGATAGAAAGAGAGGGAGAGCGAGAGATAGAAAGAGAGAGAGAGAGAGATGTCCCACCTGCTCTGTGGGATCTTTGCCTGCCTACTTTTCTGATTCATAAATCTGCAACAGCTTACCGAATAACTGAGGATCACGATCTGTAGCCACCCACTGTAATTCCTTGTCCCCCCACAATGATGGCCCCCACCTGTTTGTCCATCTGTCACATAAACATAATGCACTGACTGGAGTTTGCTATAACTTCGAGGAATGCTGTTTATCTGGGTGTGTGTCATGTACAATATCTTGAACACTGCTCATTGAATTCCTTTAAGTGAACTTTGCATCTCAATGCTTAATTCTGACATTTTAAATAATGAAAGGAGCTATTGAGGACCCTATGGCATTTAAATGTTACTACCTAAAGGAGGCTACATTCTGTATAATTACTACAGTCTTTGTAGGCATCATTAGAAATGTATTACTAAATTTTACCTCTGAATGTGGTGTAAAGTCAACATGGAAATTTCAGGGGTTGAAAAAGTACTATATGGATTGCTGTTAAACAAAGGGAAACAGAAAAAAGGAGCTTAAGATTTCTGAACTGAATGGCATCAAAAAGTTCAGCAGGAGTTCAATGAGCTGCGGAGGAGGCACATGCCTGTCATGAGGCAAAATAATTGCAAGATTCCAGTGTTGTTTTTGTCGAGCTGTCGCAGCAACAGTTTGGGGTAACAGCCTTTTAGAGATAGCCAACCAAAAGTTTCATGTCAGCTACTATATAGAATGATGGGGTAACTGTGTGTTTAGATGTGTATCAAGTTGTTTGCATTTATGTTACACATGTCCTATATGTTTCTAACACATGCCACAATACCATAGGACACAGATTTAAAAGCAGGAGGTTCTGGTAATTTTAATTAATCATTTTATACTAACTCAGTTTGGCTCAGAATAGGTGGGGAGGACCATCTTAAGTGGGAGCTTATGCTAATAAAAGAGCTACATGTGTTTCCATGGCCAATGACAACTGCTTATAGCCAAGAATAGCGTAGCCAAATAAAACCTTTCTGCCTTTATTGCTAGTCTTATTCGCTGTTGCTTTCTCTATCTCTCTCATTTTCTCTGTCTAAGACACCTGCCAAGCACAATTTCTCTTTCAGTTGATTTATAATTCTTGTGCATGCCTTGTGAGTGTTGTGTGTCTTAGAGATTTAGTGCTATCATCACATGAAATTTTTACAGCTTTGAAAACAAAACACCTCAGTTGTGCATGAAAAAGAAATTAATTCCATGATAAACTACCTGACTGTGCAGAGTTTGACAGATCTGAAGCAACAGCAAATTATCTGAAAACATATGAAGACTGATTATCAGAAAGATAACTAATTGAATTGAACTGAATGCAATAATTTAATTATCTATAAACAGATAGGAGCATAGAGAATTAGAGAAGAAACACAAAAGAGGAGAAAAAAAGATACAAGGAAAAGAGAAGAGGCCCTGTTATGGTGGCTGTTTAGGGCCAAACAGAGCTTGGTGACACCAGAGGCAGGGAGCTGACCTACAAACTGCCTGTAACCCCCCACACCTGCATCAACACATGTACACATGGACACACAGACACGTACACCAGCCCAGACACACAAACATGCACTCGCACACTAACTCACACATAATTGCCCATGACACCAGCTCCTACAGACCTGCCAAAAGGCCTCCATTTGACCAACTGATAATACCATCTGTTAGGCAAAACACTACTGCTTTGTAATTCTTCTTTCTCATAGACTTTACCAAACAACCAGATACATACTGCCAGAGATTGAAAGGAGCGTTTTACTGAAGACTTCAAAGGAGAGCTATGTGAGAGAGGTTAGAGGTGAGGGCCAGAGTGGAGGGAGAGAAGAAGTATGTGATTTGATTAAAACAGGCACATCAGAGCACAAAAGGGAAGAGAAAAGAGGAAAAAGCGAGAGAAAGACAACGAGAGAGATGTTCTTAGTTAGTTTTTGAAGTAAGAATATTTTATTAGAAGTGACTGCTAAAACCAAAATTCAGTTATACCTTAAATTTCAACCTGGTGTTCAATTGTCTATTGTGGTTTACTTTTTATTAAGTTTGATTCATCCACCAGATTCTTTATTGAATTTAGTGGGCTAAAATGAGCATGACAAATTCAAATTCATTGAATTTAAATACAATTTCTGCTGGCACTGATCTCTTAGCATAAATCCTTGCCCCTGAGGAAGCAGGCCTGTGACCACAGCCAAACGCTTCAATGATTTGAGAATAAATGCATCGATAAAACAGGAACACATGGTGTCCTACAGTGTAGTTAGGTACGTCTCTGCTGACCTCTTGCAGAATGTACAGCTTAAGTTTCTGATGTTAACAAAGCGGGACAGGAAGGAGGGACAACATGGAGGGAGGACAGAGTTGGGCAGGAGTTGAGTCAGATGGGGGAGGTGATGAGAGCAAAGCGGGGTGTCGGAAGGGTGGTGGTGGGGCATGAGGGTCTACTAGGGGTGAGTGGCACAGTGGGATAAGAGCGTGGGGAGTTCATGCCCCCGCCAGGCCCTTTTCACACTGCATAAACAAAGAGATTACAGTGAGAAGGGACTCTGCACCGCTAACAAGCAGGGGCACCACACACACACACATACACACACAGTCACATGCATGTAGGAATCCTACACACACACACAAACAAGCATATGAAGATATAAATGCACACACAAACAACCAAACGTGCTCGCGCAAACACAACATGAGCACAATAAACTGACACACACAACTAACAAGAAGCATCATAACAAAGTGGCGCCACCTGTCTCCTCTTCACCAATTAATGAGCTCCCGGCTCCTGGGATGCTACAACGAGGTGGCAATTAGCAGGGAAAAGAAAGGGGGAGTCATGAAATGAGGGAGAAAGAGGGGGGTAAAGGGGATAGGAGTTAGGGAAAGAGAGAAAGTACGGAGAGAGAGGAATGAAGGGATAAAGACAGAGAAATACAGGGGGAAAAAAGGCGATTTAAAATATGCAATGAGAAACAGAAGAGGGCGAAAACTGAACAGGATGTAGCAAAGGGAGATAACAGGAAAATGACTGACAGATCCCCATTTGCCCCAAAGCAAGCTGCTATGGTAAGTATACTGTAGAAATTGGTAAAATTTTATTTCTGTCATTATTTAACTAGCCATGGAAATTATGTGATTATTATTATTCTCATTCATTGTAGGTTTGTGAGTCATTAACATATGTAAGGAAAAATGCAACAGAAGAACAACTGGAACACAAGTCTAGATTAGTAAGAACCTTGATTAAGGGGAAGCAGTTACACATCCAGTTAAAGCAACTAAAATAAACAGTTGCAAACCTTCTGTAAAAGCTTAGGTCACTGTTAAATAAGAAACAGGAATTGCAGTGCAGATTAAGGTGCATGTACAGTAAGCTTTCAAATAAAGCATTACTGTACCTATTGAAGGACAAATACAGCTACATCCTTTTTGATTTCAATCCACACAATAGCATTGGAAAGTGATGATATATGTATGGTATAGGTATGAGGCAAGATGAAGAAGACTGAACTTAGTTTCAATGCCAGGTCTACATATATCATTATATTATAGTGCAGCATTCTGCTATTGTCTCCCCGTTTTCCTGTAGTCCTCTCTTGTTTTCTGGCTTGTATGTCTCAGTCTCCTGTTTATGTTTATATTTCCATCTATCATGATCCCTCTGTCATTCAGTCAATCTCTGTTTCCTGTTTCTCTCTCTTAATACATGCACACACCCCCACACACACACATTCTTTTGTTTGCCACCTGATAACAGGCAGTCATTCATACCACCTCTCGACCCCCATGACCCCTGAACCCTGAGACCTAAATACGGAACAAGAACTGAGAGGCTGGTCACGCATTTGCTGACACATACACAAACAAACACATATATATACACACCCACACACACACACACACACACACACACACACACACACACACACACACATTTGCAACCTTTACCTACTAACTTTAGAGAAAGAAAACCATATTGGACCCTTGTGAAACTATCACAGATATTAGAAAGCAATACTAATGCAAACTCTTTCATAATAGAGGCAGCTTTTTTGAATAAAATAAACACCAGGATATCTTTATATATAGGACATGCATTCGTACATTACATATATTAATTATTCAGATGTCTGATGTTAGAATAAATGAGGTCCACCTAGAAAACACATTTTTAAAGTTTTCAAGCTGTGATTTAAGTCAAGTACAGTCTGGTAGCATGTAACACCATACAAAAGTAACTGAAAAATGACTGATGATAAAAGCATTTACATTCAAAAATGTTTTGGCCTGAATATTTTAGTAGTTTAGGTAGGTGGGTTTTTAAATTGTCAATCATGTTCATTCATCAAGTATATGTGTTAAGGAAGGTGAGAAAAAGTCTGTTCAACTTTCTGTTTGCCTTCAAAAATATGATGTTTTCAGCCACAGTGCAAAAAAAAAAAAAATCCCTTTAAACATATTTTTACTCAAATGTAGGGTACAATGTGTGTATGTATTATTTCATACATGTGCTATTCATAGCTAGCTGTCAGACAAGGGCCATCAGTGAAGAGGAAGTCACCTAAAAAGGATAAATAAGTACAGAAAATGGATGGATCAGAATGCAGAAACAACCACATAGAAAATTAATATGTGCTAGAGGGTGCCCAAACATTTATCAGTTGCATTTACATCTTCAATCCCATAATTTGGAGTTTTATAGTAAACAAACAAAAGTTATGTTCACATTAAGTGTTAAGTTGAATGCATTTTCTTCCCCATAAAACATATGCAAAGCCAATCTTTTAAGTGTTTCAAATCCTGTATTGTTTACATCCATGGTTACTAGCTTTCAGTCTTCTTCTTCACTGCCTGTGTCGGTGCTTTGCTGTGTTTCCTGGCACATTACAATCATCTGTAGATTACTGGAAAGCAACTGCTCCATAGTGCTACTAGCGGTCAGAAACTCCACAGGCCATATAGTAGAGGTTCTGTGAATTTTACAAGGAATTACACATTTCTGCAAAACGAAAATAAATTATAACAAGTATGGAATGACCAAATGAATTTCCACATTATTTTAGCAACATTACTATGTGTTGTGATAAATTATGCTCTTTTTGCATGTCAGGCGTTTTTTTACATTGCTTATATGGTAACCACTGCACAAATACCTCATTGAGTTACTTAAAAAAAATATTTAGTGTAATGTAGTAAGATGTCTTCATAGTGACCAACAATAAAGTGCACACACTCACACACACCAAGGCATGACGCATTGTAGAAAGAAAGGAGAGAAGTAGACACACACACCTGTGTGTATGTCCAAGCTCTATACAACCTCTACCATGTCCACAATCACACACACACACACACACACACACACATAGGGCAGGTGTAGGGTCAGTGTTAGGGTCAGTAGCCTCGGTCCAGCTCCCAAATATAGAGCTCTCCACTATGCAGGGATCCTCAAGTTCACCGCGGCTTCTCGTATGACCACCATGGACCCTTTATGTATCGAGAGGAACAGACATACCTTACACACAAAACATGCATTCATTCATGCATATACTTACTTGAACACAAGTATTCACACTCATGCACAGCATACATACTATATGTAAATGAATGCATGACTGAACATTCTAAGGAAATACATTTAGTACAGACATTCACACAAAGTGTTACCCTAACATGTCATTAAGATCACTATCATCCTGCTATCTGAAAACATGAATGCTCATATCGCTTACCCCCCAACCCTTTACCCATACCAAATTTTTTTTTCCTGTTTCTCCTTATTTCCTTACTCCTACCAATGTCTCTCTTTCTCTCTCTCTCTTTCTCTCTCTCAGAAGACACTACTCACACTGTCCATTCAGTGTGTAACAGAGGACCCTTCTATAGCTGAAACATAAGACTGACACTCTCACCCCGCAGAATGACCTTTGCACTCCAAGCTAACAGTTTTGACACATAGAAACATGCCTATACATGTGTGTATGTCTGTTGTGTGTGCACACCGCAAGCTGATCGTCTTTACCTCTGCTGGCTGTGTGGTCAATAGTGAGTATGTGTCTGCATTGCTTGTGCACATGTGTATGAGAGAGAAATTTCAATACTTCACCACAGAATTATGAGAATTGATATTAACTCATAAATAAAAAATAATATTATATAGATATAGATTCATGCTGTAGGCATATTAATAATACTAATATTGATTGATAACTTGTTGCAGGAAACTAAGGGTGAAAATGACATCAAATGAGTGCAAAGGAATCCTACTGAGAAACAAATGACTTCAGCAAAGCATCTGATCTGAACATTAATCACATGTCTGTTTAACAAATTGCAATAAGACATTTTTTTTAGTCAGGAGCTTATACATAACACTGTATGAGCTTGATTAACACAATGTGCTTTAAAAGATGCCATTGTTATACTGGAAAACACAATTTGTTCCAGTTTAACTTTATCAAAAAGTGCAAAAATACATCCAAAATGTCATGGATGTAGTGCTGTGCATTGGTAGTGATGCTCAAGGTGAGGAAATGTAAAAATGATCAGGTACCACTGCTTTTAGTCATTAATTTTCCATGCATATACACATGTAAAGAAACACACACACACATACGTCTTTTTTCCATCACTTTAGAAGACATTACATTGACTTGCATTCATTTCCTCCACCCTAAAATGAAATGATTTATATTACGAGGACTTGCTTTTTGTCCTGAAAAGGAAGCTGTTGTGACTGTATAAACAGATTTATGTTCCTACAACATGAGTAATAACTGGTACACACGACCAGTTGTGTTAAGAAAACCCAAATTCAATTTCCTACTGACTGGATGCATCTGATTTGATTGTGTGTGTCTGTGTGTGCGTGCGGGCGTTTGTGAATGTATGCATGCATTAGTCTGAGTGTTGGACAGAGAATTTTGAGGACATTTCTTCACATTCTTATCTTAAATCAAATCCTCTTATTGATTCCACATGATGTCAATTCATATGGAGCGTACAGTATTACATTAACCTGTATCCTCACATTGTATCCACCTCTCTCCTTATACTTCTGTAATATACTAATGCATGGCCTAGCATAATACAGCAGCAATAGCATATTATGGGGGGGGGGGGGTCGGCATTGTCAAATTACTCCTATAATGTCTCTGTCTTTGTGCCCACATGCATACATGTCGTCATCATATTTAATTTCATGGGTGGACAATCAGGATAACACAGTGTCAGTGCCTTAATGTTAAAATCCTCTTTGCTACAAATCAGTCAAATATAGTGCAGCTTAGATTCATTCCTCGTGTCATGTTTAACAAATTTGTCTGAATCTAGTTACAGCTAATAGCTGTCCCTTTCAATGTAATACTTACTATAAACAACTTTTACATTACACATAATTTTGAATCACTGTGAATAAACAAATCATTTGCTGTTGGTCAACTGTTTCATCGCTCTTCATAAAAACCGTCCTGAAATGCAGCTTGAGGTAATCAAGGTCAAAATTAGACAAGGAGAACATGCAGTTAAATTTGTTAAGGTATCAACAACAGCACGAGTCATTCAGTGTAACTCAATCTTGTGATTATTCCCTGTAGAGTACAAAAAGACCTTTGACGTGTGTGTGTGTTGGTGTGTGTGTGTGTGTGTCTGTACCGAGCAGAAATTAATGCATCTGCACCGATTTGTACTGATGAAGTGTGTCTTTAAGGTACAGCTGCAGGAATGTTGGTATTTCACCACCATATTAGAGCATTTAAAGGCTGACCACAGCATTATCTTAAACCTTTAATTTGTCAAAGCCATATAAAAAAGTAGTTAGTGGTTTTGTAAAGCCACTTAATTCAGATAACCTCTGTTGATGCATTCTCCACCTCTTCATCCTCACCAGCTCACTATGGCCACTTCATCTTTTGTTTGTCCCTTGAAATATTGACAGTCTGGCAAAACAGTGTGAAAAAATATGCATATGTAGATGTATTTATTGAAAAATTAGTTAAAAAGGCTCCAGCAGTTTCCTAGTATAAGGTTTTTAAAGTAAAGCAACAACACAAAGTGCACATTAATAGGTTGGTGGGTGGAAGATTAATGAGCATTAAAGCAGAGATTTACCAATACCAATACTGATATTGGATATTGGTCTGATATCAACTCAAATAGCTGGATTGGGTTTGGTGACAACAGACTGACCTGGTATCGCATACTAGTATTTTAATAAATAAAAATTCAGTAATTTATATCTATGTATTGTGTTTTATATCGTTAGGAAAGCAATATTTAAGTCAAGCCGCATGATGCTTTACAGATACAAGAATGATCCCAGTCTCTTCTCTATTAATTAAACAAAGGTATCAGAAAGTTATCAGTATCAGCTCATACCCAAAGCCCAGATATCAGTATCGATATCGGGACTGAAAAAGTTGTATTGGCGCATCCCTACTTTAAACAACATCGATGAATATACTCTAAAATGTACATCAATATGCACAGTAAATGTGAAGAAGGTTCTGTTTATACTCTGGAGTGTCTCCAAAGGAGGATGTATCCTTACATGTGCAGACGACACACAGATCTGTGCATAAGGTCTGTGCAGTCACATTTTCCTTATGTGTTTTAACAAACAACAAAGCATTTCTTTCAACTATCCTTTTATTGTGCTCTCTCTTTCTTTCTCATCTTATTTTTCATGCTCATGCAACAGCAGTGTGTGTGTGTGTGTGTGTGTGTGTGTGTGTGCGTGCATGAGATGGGGGCCGAGGTAGTTGTTCGAGCATTATTGGATATTCTAGAAGATCAGCCTGTGACATTTAATAACAAGTTCCCGTCTTTCTCATCTAAAATACCTCGAGCTCTCCAGGTCCGCTGGTCCAGCTCAGTATCAGGTGTAGAGAACAGACGAGGCCTTGAACTGGTAGAGCCCAGCTTCACATACACAAACACACATGCATGCACACATTCGGCTCTACCTCAGGCTTTCACAATGCCACATTTGTCTTACAACTGATCTCCGAATGATAAGAGATAAAAGTATATTAGGCAGGACACCCACACCCACACCCACACACAATCATGTCTTCAGATGGTTATCGTATTTACATAATCATTAGCTGTGGGTGAGACTCTGTCACGATCTGTGTGGTGGTTCCTGGTGGTATTAGAAGCAATTACTGTCTGGGAGATAGGCTTCGTATACACACACACACACACACACACACACTTGTTCACACACTGCAAGGGAACAGTTCTTTTAGTTAGTAAAAAAGAAACAAAAGCAAGGACACACACTGCATGCACTGGCTCTCTCTTTCTCTCTCTCTCTGTCACACACACACACACACTCACACACAAAATCAAACCCCACTGCCCCTCCCCCTGGCTTAGAGAAATTACTGCCACCTGAAGCGGAACCCTGTCCATCATGTGGAGGCCCCCAAAGCCCCACAGGTGTCCTTTAACATGTCCAAAGGTCCCCTCCTCCCCCTGGTCTCTCCATGTGGCCATTCATCTGCCCGTAGTGGAGGACATCAAAACAAAACATCCCCGGGGGGAAAAAACCTCACAGCTCACCATCCACATGAATTATTCTGCAGTGAAGACACAGTTTGTTTCTTGTTTCTTCTAACTCTGTGACATATTGTTAAATGTAGATCACATGTGAGGAACTTAAAGATAGTTTCCTTTAGAGAAAAAAGCATGATTCCACGTACAACACAAACTATTAGTATCCGTATTACCCAGGTTATTGTACCCTTGTTGTTATATTATACAGATTGACTCCAGTTCTGTTACTGTAAGTCACATGCTCCACTGTTCTGCTTCTCATCTCCCTTTGTAAGTTTTTTTAAAAAAAAAGAAAAAAAAAAGAAAAAAAAACAAGTTGATCTGTCACCAGGAAACAAGGAACAAATCAATTCATCCCGACCAGATATGTAGCGTGAAGATGAACACATTGAGTTATAGGAGACAGGTGGAAAACACTCCAAGCCACAAAGAACTATGTGTTTCTCTTCAATATTTCAGCTGGCTGCGGCTTAAAAGAAGCACTGCTAAACAAAATAGTACTTGTTTAAAACTGAGAGAAATGGAGCAATCACTAATTTTCGCTAAATGGCACTCAAGAGAAAAGCACCAAAGAATTGGCCAAATCCAGTCACTCCACATTAACAGGCATTGGGATGACAGCATAATATGCATGACAACAAACAAATGCTTTTTCTCGCATAACACACAGTCGTTCTTTCTCTAGTGAAAACAGAGAGTGATTTTTTTTATTTCAAAAACAAACCAGAATAAAGAACTTTTACTCAAGAGATAATGGAATGACAAAGAGAGTGCATGAGACGGACTTTGATTGACAGAAAAATGTAAAGAAAGAGATACAGCTATAGAAAGAATCTGCACAAGAGACACAAAGACATAAAGACAGGTAACCGGACAGACAGACAGACAGACAGGCAAGGGAGGCATAAGGCAGCCACCGCCACAGACAGACAGAAACATAGTCAGCGAGACAGTCAGACTTTTAGAATAAACACCCGAGCTCTCAGTGTCGCCCAGGAAGAAATTCTTTTCTTTGATGTCAAGCCATGTGACCTCGCAGCAGTCTGAGGAATTGAAGCACCGTCCAAACAAACGTCAACACCGCTAACACCCTCAAGGTCGGTGTGTGTATCTCAGTTGAACTATTGGTGTGTGCACATGTATGTGTGTACGTGTGCTGGGGAAGATAGAGAGTGTAACCTGAACCTGTAGGATTGACACGTCAGTTATATGTTGTTATGACCATTCATTTTTCCTTTTTTTTTGTTGGCATTTTAGGCTTTATTCCACAGCTGCAGAGAGACAGGAAACAGGGGTAGGAGAGAAGTATGACATGCAACAAATGTATTTATGAGATTATGTGGTATGTGTCTTGGGTCAATCTTTTCTCTTTTTTTTGTAGAGTTGATTTTGAAAACACATAAGTGGTTCTTAAACAGAGGACAGTATTTTTCTGTGCAGAAATCAATCCATTTAAATTTAATTTGATTGAAGTATATTTCTATTTGAATTTAGTCATCCTTTAAGTTGCTGTAAATCTTGAGAAATTTGATTTCTAACATATTCTGTCAAATTTATATCATATTAGTTTCTTTTAAAGCCAAAATGTGCAGTTGGGCTACAGTCCTGTGTACTTTGGTGTGTCAATCACTTGGACCTGAGTGGAATTTATGCTTTACACTATTAGGTGCTTACAGGATAGGTTCACAATTTTTCAAGGCTGTCTTAAGGTGCCCATATAAACACTGAAACAGGTTTTGCTCATTAGAAGATCTCCTCCACATGTGCTTACTTTATGTAAATGATGGGGGACAAAATCCAAGTCCTCATTTTGAGAAAAAATGTATTTAAAAGTTCTTCTGAAGATAATATGAGGCTACGGTCATCGGATTGAGTCAAATAAAGTATATATCTTTCAAAGTTAGTATTTTTTGTAAAACATTTCATCTTTATGTCTCAACAGACAAAAGTCAAAAAAGAAATTTGGCACTAAAAAGACAATAGCTTTGAAGGATATTCACTCGATTTGACTAATTTGGACAGCCACAATTATTATCCTCAGCCTATCAGCCTCATGTTAACTTCAAGTAAACTTTTAAATGCATTTTTTCATGGACATGGGGAGCATTAAAGTGCATTACGGAGAGATCTCTTAATGGTCAGTATGAACAGGAGAAATGATTACAGCAAGAAAAACATGTCAGTGTTCATTTGGCTATTGTTTTAGCACTGTGAACTGTGAACCAATCCTTTATGGAATAGTTTGACATTTTGGGAAATACGCCTACAGCATTGGCTTTCTGAAAATAACATAAAAAAATAACATTTTGGGGTTTTTATATTACATTTTCACAACATTTCTGATATACCTCTAAATTACTGAGAGGAAATGAGATCAAGTTCTCAGTAAGCCCTTTATAAATACGTTTTCTGAGAGTCCACATAGAGTGACCTAATTTAACATGTACTGTAAATACAGCAATTTCATTATATTGTACATGAGATACTATCTACAAACATCCCACATTGTCTGACATATATAAACAGTGATGTTCTGATGCTCTCCTTTAAAAAATAGTTATTCAGAGATCTCTATTTTGCAAATGAGCCAACAGCTCTTCTGTGTAAGTATATTTTGTGGTAGTGGAGGTTTATAATTAGTTTGTTTTCACGTCAGACTTTATTTTGGATGATCACAAGTTGTTGCACTGAGTGTGTTTACAGTGCTAAGGATAGCTTATTATCTGAAACGAGCAAGTTCCAAACACTGACTAAAATCTTATTCAATCTGTTGTGAAAATTTCTCCTTTTTGTGTGTTGTGTCTGGCAGCAAACATGCCAGATTTCTTTCTGTTTTTGTTTATCACAGCTGAGTGATTACAGAGTCAACAATGCTACACTTTGAATACAATCCGTTCGCTGCTGGTAAACAGTGGTGTCCCATTGCAGCAGTTTATTTAGGAGTCTGTTCTAGCCCAAACAGGGATTATAACAAAGCCCACTGCTCCCTCTTTTAGACCACTAAGTACTTTCTGCTGCTGCTGGTAGACTGCTGAAGCGTACAGACAGCTGTGTATGAAAGAGAGAAAGCAAAGCAGAGACAAAGCAAAGAGAGAGAGACAAAGTTAAAGAGAGAGAGTAAGAAGATATGTGGCAGTGAGAACGACTATGCTTTCTGCAGCAAAAAAAAAAATAGCGCCATCAGTAGGTCACACAGCGATGAGTGAGCCGCACTTGAGATCTGTCTGATAAACTGAGTGGAACCTTGTAACGTATTTACTGCATGCTTGGAACTCAGTGAAACCTTGACTGCACTAGCTGTAACATTCTATGAAGTGGAGAGGGAAACACCACAAGACACTTAACTTGACATGCATATCTTGAACATAAATGTTAAGCCCAGGAAGAATAGTCTTTCAAAGTTGACTTGTCTGTTGATGTTCAATTGATGCATACAACAGGTGTAAGTATGGTGCCCCCTTGGGGACAAATCACACGCATCCCTAGTATCTGTTGTGGATCAAACAGGTGTCGCAGCAGAACACAACACAAGTCTATAATGTTGTTTTGGAGGAGTCTACTACTGTAATGTATAAAAATGTATGAGATACATAAATATTAACTGCCATGTCATTGTTTTACTTGTATTTTAAACCTACTCAACTTGTAGGAAATTTTAAGGCTTCTGTTTAATGTCAGTAAAGTTAAAAAAAAGAAACCCTTTCACTAGCCTAATGTAGCAGCTACACAAACGTCAACATGCTTTCTGTTGCCATGATAAAGCCTGGAATGGGAATTCACCTATTTTATAATACCTCTCAAGAGAAATAACAGGAACAGGAACATTTATCCACTGAAGAGAATATTTATGCGCAATCTACAACAAATACACAACAGCAGTCCTTGGTGTGAGATGTAATGGAAAAGCACAAGGAAGCTTCTTTTTTTCCATCTACAAGTTCATGACCTCACAAATTTCTACTTCCCTCCACATTTACATTCACACACACACACACACACACACTTGCACAGCCTCTCCACTTGGCAGTGTGTGTACCTCAGCACAGAGCCAAGCCATGTTGAAAGATGCTGTTGCCAGCACACCTGTGTGTGCGCACGCAGGTTCACATCTGCATTTGCCTTGTGTGTGTATGTGTGTGCGGGTGTATATGTGCTCATGTGAAAACAAGTTCTCATGTTACAGCATTAATGGCCTTGCTGAAACATGTGTCCCCCACTCAATGGTTCCAGTCTGCTGTTTAATACAGACACCTCACAGCAATGTTTCTTTTACAACAGGGTGGGTCACCTGACCTAAAGAGCAGTTAACATACTAACTACAATAAACTTATTTCATGCCATAGCAAAAATTCTGTACTGCATTAAGCACTATTTAAGAAATTATACCATTATACTAAAAGTTATAAAGGTTTACATTTACATCTGTATTAGTATTGTTGGAGTGATGAAATCATTAATTTTGATTTCATTTTCAGATTTGAAAATTATATTTAAGAAGAGTATTTTGGATAGAAATCTGTTGCTATAATCATTATATGGATGATTTATTCAGTCTTAATGACATACACTGACCACTTTAGGCCAGCCCAGTAAACCACCATCACCCACTACAACCTCAGTGACGGACATAAAGTAGAATTATCACCTTTCTGACAATGTCAACAAAAACTGAAAATGTATAAGGTTAGTAAATGTAAAATTTAAGACAGAGCTGTTGTATTGGATTGCATTAGATTGCACAGGTGTACATAATGAAGTGGTCGGTAATTATATATAATGTTGTAAAGCTGAAAAAATACCTGTTGATGCCATATGTTAGACAACCTATAAAACAAAATAAACACACAGAAACCTAATGTACCATCACCCACTTAACCTGGAGCCACTGAGCAAACAATAAATATTAAAAGCAATTTAATTAATTTAAAGCTGATACTGAAAGTTCCATTACCACCCTCTACAGTAAATATAGAAAGAAATACATGGTTTCTAGCCTCTGCTAGCCTTTAAAAACTTGCGTGCACACTCCAGATAGATCAAGGTACCTTGAAATTTATGAAGACACAGAACGACAAAGGAAAACGACAGCTTATCCATGCAAAAAGTGCACATTGGATCCATGGTACAATACCTTAACAGAAGTCACAAGCAGTTCCCACTGATGGTGACATAAGTCAATCTCAATCCACAATGAATCCTCTCAAACATAATGATGGTATCTTACTGAATGGAAGCAATCTGGACCATTATTCTTTTTTTTAAAGCACCAGTTACAAACAAGTGCACACATGATGGAACTACCAGCCAGGACACCTCATGTTTCAGCCATTATCAGTCTCAAACAATCACATTGAGTACCCCACCTTCACTTCAGCAAACTGAGTACCATCTGCTCAAAATATTCTAAATTGCTGGCTGCAGTGTGGTCCTCATTTAAAACATCCGTATGTTGTGCAGTTAGCAGCACCTGCCTCCCCTGACTCAATGGTCCAGTGTCCTCTAAGGAACTAATATGCACTGGTGGTGAATATAATTGTGCATATGACAGTTGTGCTATGAATAGCATTTCCTGCTACACATGCAATGACCTCTTCTACTTGCTGTGCATTTCCACAACATCTTGTGGCACCACTTAATGTGAGAAATGAGTCTATGGGGTACATTATCTTGCAGCAACAATGCTAATAGCTGAAATAAGCCACATTTGATGTTGCATGAAATTATGCAGCACAGATGTACTGAAAACACTGGGAATCCCTGCTTCAGCTTCCAGTGCTTTTACACATTACAAACCTTCTTAGTTGTTGTAATTGCCAATGCAGCTGGCTATAAAATGCTCCCAGATACTAATACATTTTCTCTTGGCAACTGGGACTAAATAACTCATGCTAGTGCAGGCTAAGGTTACAAATTGCTGTCCCAATGGTAACATTTATATTTGCAAACAACTCTGTGGTTCTAGCTCAAACTCTCTGAAGAGGCAAACAAATGAAGTGCATCTATCTTTTAAGAGTCTCTCTAATATTTAATCTCTCTAATATTTGGGCTCAGAGATACTTAATTTTGTTCACAGACAATGCGTGGGGAGCAAATAGCATAATACCACCAACCATGTATCTTATAAGGGAGCCTTTACAGCTCAAGTTAGATATTTTAAAAGAAAGTCAAATATACAGTAATTTATGAAGGAGTTTAGTGTCACTGTCTCTATGTTGCTCTTGGTAAGTTTGGATTTCAGAGAAACATGCAATGTGAGAATGACTCCCTTCACTGCCATCCTCCTCCTTATATACTGTAGCTGCACACTGCAGGCTATTTTGGTTAGCTTGTTGGCTCCAAAATTACTTAGCACTTCAGTGTGCTATGTTATGATGGTCCTGATGCTCATCAGTTCATTGAACTACACAGATCATCTACTGTTTCTTTATAACAATAGATGATCTGTATCTTCGAGTGTTTTCAATTATCTGTGTACAAACTAACTTTGGTAGTACTTCAATAGTAGTACGTCAATTATTAAATGGCCCTAGCATCAATCATTGCATTTGTAAATTTTATCTCCTCCAATATTAGACCAGTAGGTGAAATTACAGCATAAAAATAGTACTTGAGCGGCATTTAAAACATAATGCTTGTTGATGAATGCAACAATCTAAATGATCTTGCAGTATTTGAGAGAATACATTGTTGTGTGAAAGGTTCTGAAGATAATGAATCTCATAACCACTTTCCACTTACCTGTGTTTGAAGGTTTGATGTAAGCTAAGTTTCACTTTCACAGATGGGGTTGGCCTCACAGCTCTGCAATCCCTGTGCGCACACACACACGAAAAATACAGTAAGAAAATATTGAAGACCCATTTACTAAATCAGAGATAATCAGAGTTACATAATGTAAAGTAGTAGAGCGCGACTGATATACTGGTTGGCCGATTTTATTGGCCGATATCGGCCTATGACAGATATATATATATCAGTACCATATTGGTATCGGTGTATTTTTTTTTATTACCTAATATTGGTATCGGCCCTAAAAATCCAGTATCAGTCAGGGTCTAGATCTAAGATACTTGAAGAAAGAATTTCATAAAAAACACACAGTCTTCCCCTGAGAACGGGCTTCATAGTAGGGCTGAACTTACTTTTTACACCTGTTAGGTTTTTAACTTACAATAAGGACTGCTATTTCCTCAAATTCACATAAAATCCTACAGTATGAACTCAGAAATAGCTTTTTTGTTTGCCTAGCAGCTTTCATAGACCTCCTGTGTTAGTCTTTATTTGATTTGATGTATCAAGTTAAATTAAATTTAAATTATGTCATACAAAGGAAAAGGCATATAGTGTGACTTTATAACATTTTGTTTTCTGTAATACAGACAAGTTGTATGCCAAGGATTGCACATTTTATGAGATCTTGTGATTGGAAGGTCAGGTTGTACAGATTCCCACCTGTAGAGTTGGAAAATTAAACTCAAATAAAAATTCTTTATATAAACATGACACTCTGGGCGGGTCCATTTCTTCATCTCTAAGAAAACACAGCCTCCAAAACACTGTAACTCACATTGGATTCATTTCATGCAACGTTTCTTTTTATTGCCACCCTATAAACCACTCCAGCCTTATGTATGTGTGTGTGTGTGTGTGTGTGTGTGTGTGTGTGCCTCTCTGATTTGTATGTCTGTCTGTGGCCTTTTCGACATGTGTTATCCCCCATAGTCAGAACCACCATTAGACAAAGAGGTTAATTCATATTAGGTGTTAAAGAGGCCAGATTGTCCATAAATCAAAGCTCTACTAACTTTATACATCTCTCAAGCCACACCAGTGGAAAAAAAAATTAAAATTACTACGTTTACTCAAATAAAGGTGCCATTTAGTTCCTGACAAAGAAAATGAGATGCCATTCAGTAATTGCTTTGGGTCAAAAAGTCCAGAATAATACCGCTTATAGGTCACACACCACTCCAGTAAAACGTAGACCTCAGGACCAAGGCTACACATGCCTAAATAGTCATCAGAGAGCACAACTCTCATCCATATTATGATGAAATGCATGCACAGACTTGCTTTTAAAATGGTCACAAATACGCGTTTCATATCTGGTCTCAGCATTTAAGAAATACAAAGCAATATGTAATATTTTTTTGCCTTGCTGACAGTTGAAAGATAATGAATGAGAACCATCATTAATTCTATAGAAACTTGAAAATATAACCCAGGCCAAGGCTTGAGTTAAAGAAGAAAGGACAATTTATGATAGCATGAGATTAATTAGAAACTCGCCTTCTCATCAACTGCTCAACTATAAAGATGGAGAGCATTTGTTTAAAATTGAACTGACACGATTATCAACAAATAGCAAAACTGAATATCAGTATGAAGATGATTAAAAATGTGGACAATGTTTGGATAAGCTAGACAGATAACATCTACTGCATGAGGACCAAGTCAGATAGGGAATTTTATAAGTCAGTCTGCGTTTACGCCACATGTTCTCAAACAAAATAATCTGTTTCTGTTCAACCTGATCTGAACACTGAAAGAATTAAAAAAATAAGGTATTCAATATCTTCCATGAGTAAAAAGACACTATATCCACCTGTTCAACAAGTTCAAGATTTATATAAAAAAAACCTGATGGTGCCCATCAGCCTTCAGTGCAGGCTAACCCTGGGATACACACCTAAACTCACCTGGATGCCAACAACCAGTCATTTTTTCCAACTGAGTAAACGAGTAATCTACTTCATGTCTGATCTGAGGTGTGTGGGAAGCAGAAAATGCCACTGTGGGTGTCAGTTTACAGCCCAGCCTTCAGGTATCAAAAGCAGGCGTGTCGCGGCGAGAACCAGGCAGTGTGCCAGACAGTTGGTTGTTTCTAAAAGGATCAGTGAGGCGGATTACTGCCTAAATCCCTTCTTTCACTGAGGTCCTACAAACTGTCATTTCTCTCCCTGCTTTACAATAGCCAATGAAAACACTGACACAGGTAGGGTGACTGGAGAGAAGAAACAGTGGAAACACATGTAGATGGAGATAGACACAGTGTTTCTCTCTGAAAGCTCTGTATGTTTTTGCTGTAATGCACTTATCCTTATCTATATGGAGCCTTGCAAGAATGAGAGCAAAGTATTGTTTGGAAAACACAGATGCTAAGGTAACAAATTCTGATGCTTGTCAGAATTTAAGATGTCAGCTAATTCACTTTGGCAGTTGCACAAATCCTACAACAAACAAGAATATGCATAAATACATAAAGTCATGGACAAACACTCATATAGCCTGAGAGTACACAGTGTGATATAAACAACAACATTTAACATCTACATTTAAATTTAATATCAGTCTCAATATTCTTTTTTTCTCTCTGTAACTCAGACATCATGATTGTATACTTCAATGACTACTACAGTATGCTGCTGCTATCAGGTGAAAGAAATGAACATTACAACCTCTATGGAAGTAGGATTTATTGCAGGATTCTTGTATAATATTATCTTTAGGTGTACCTGATAAACTGGCAATTACGTGTATACACAAACATTGTCCACATGTGCAGGTAAACACCTGTATGAACACAAAAAGTTCACTTCCCATAGGTTGAGAATTAATTTGTGGTGGCCAGCCTCAGTGACTCCAATGTCTAACACTCAGCATTTGTCTACAGAACAACAATAAATTCAGGGGCTACTGTTTAAATGATAATTTTTCACCTAAATGGACATGAACTCTTTAACTGCAGTTCTACAAAGACTGACCTCATTTTTGGGTGCGGAGTTAATCTATTGGCCCACTGAAATAAATTCTCTAAATGGGACAAACTACCTTCAAACACATCCACACACAATACCATTCTATGTCACTGCATTTATAAGATTGTGATCGAGAAGTGACAAACACTAAATCTACCATGAACTCCACTCCAACATACCACCCGCACTCCATCTGCAGTACTATCCCAGTAAGACAGTGCCGCCATAGAGGTTTTAGTAAAACCTAGAAAACCATTAAAAGAAAACACATGATCAAATTCATGTGAGTCTCTAAATAGCCAAATGTCTGAACAGAAGATTTATTCATACTTAGCGTATGGGTGCTGTGGCGATCGCTCAGCAAGTCTGTCCTTTTACCCCACACTCACACATTACTGCTCTGAAGCACTTCTGTTAGCTGGTCCCACACACAAACAGGAACACACACATGCACCCCACCCACATTGTAAAAGCACTCCCCAGCAATCATATTAAAACATGCATGTCTACCTGGCAGTGTGCCCGATGCGCAGCGTTCAGGCCTTCAAATGTGAAGCCCACGCACGCACAGTTTTTGTCACAAAAATTGCAAATCTAAAACATTGATCAAACCCAAACACAACTAGACGCAAGAAGAAGCTGCAGTGTGGCATAGAATGAGAAAATGGCAATTTTAAATTAGCAACCTATCTGTTTTTACCATTTCTTTCTCTGTCTCTCTTAAAAAAACACATTAATGGGAAGACTATATTCCACAGCCAGCAGCAAGTCTGTAATTGTATTTACAGTACAGTGACCTCGCTGGATTAAATTACAAGGAAAACCACCCAACTCATTTACAGTCCAGAGACTTCCCCAAAAAGGCTTCAGAAACAAGGCTGCAGAATTCAAATATCATTTTAGAGCTGGACACTGAGATACTGGAGATGGAATCAGGAAAAGGCAGAAAGTGGTTAATGTAAATAATTAAAGGGAAAGATGGAAAAGTTAAAATAAATGGATTTAAGGAACATCTCTTACTGTCACTGAGGAAAACAAAGATACAGAAGGAGGGAGGCGGAGTGAGTGCAGTGACTTAAAGAACTCAACTGAAGCTTCAGTCATTTGCAAAAAGGAGCACATCATTGTTTTATCCAGCTAGAAAACAGATCTCACACACAGGCAGCTTTCATTTAACGTGCGTGTCATTTTAAAATAACACTGTGCATGCGTGCACGTACACACTCACGGTTTAATTGAAAATTCAAAAGAGCTATGCGATGTGGAACACAGTGTCAAGGATGTTCATCTTTTTTTAATTTGATAATGAAAAAGATTCCCAGGGCCTTTTTATGAGACAATGGCAATACTGACGCCAGCAGCACAAAACAAGGAGCTTTAATTCTCTTAGGCAAACTCCCGCCAACTCCAATAAAATCCAGGTAACTGTATTTTGCATGTAGTGTGACCTTGGCTGAACTTTTCCCCTTTAACTCTAACCTCCTTGATGTAATATAGATACTGTGTTTCCAGCACAGATGGTAGATATTATCTCTTAAAAGCCATCTTTTTCAAATTTTACTTTCCTTTTACTTATTTATCATTTAATGGCCACGTTGTTTTTACACTTTGCCATGGTGCAGTATGTCCTGTCTGTGTATTGCTTTTAGCTCACTATAAGATATTATTATTGAGCATATGCCTATTTATTCTGCCCCCTGATGACAGTCCACAGGTGAGACTCACCAAAAGTGTATCCTGTCAGTCAAAGCATCTGCAGACCACCCCTGCTGGCTACACCTGTCAGAAAACATCGACTGTTTGCACAGTTTGATTGACGCGTTGACGTCGGTGACTGATGTAATGTGTTTCCCCTGAAAACACCCGCAGAGGTGTGAAGTACAGTATGGAGTCATGAACAGGTTAGAACTGTGCCTGTGTCTATGTGTGTGTATGTGAGAGAGAAAGCTAAGTGTGCATCTGTATGTTTATGCGTGTGATTCAGTGTAAATTTTAGGAGGTGTCTGAGATAGAAGGCAGCAGTTTGAAGGATATGACTCATTACTGGCTCGATAGACCCCTTAGTATGTACCTTTTCTACCTGGAGACTTAAAACAAGGAACAAATCTATTTACCTGCCAGATTACCAAATCTTTTCCGCCTGTTCGCCCTGGAACCTTTTTTCACCTCAATGCTGCAAGGTTGAAATGTGTTGTGTGCAAAGTCAACCTGCGTAGTTTAACAGATTAAATGCAGCCTAGAATGGAAAAGTAGACACATTATAGCAGGTAGTTAATTTTTCTTGTTTTGCTTCTCAAAGGATTTTAGATGTCCTAGCTTTATTAATGGTTGATTCACACCAATCAAGGGGTCAGTAAATGTGCACTTTTTGGAATTAAAATGGGTCTCCTCCAATGGATGCACTTATACTCCTGGAAGATCAAAACAGTTGAAATCTCAAACAGTCCTACTAGTCAGTTAATCTGACACCTCTCCTACAGTGACCAGACATCCCAGCGAGTCCCAACAAATATCTGTAAAACACTAAAATGTCCCGGTTTACAACATTCACTACCATATTGCCCCAGTTTTCACCACAATTAAAATAATAACTATAATATTAAATTGATTTCAGCACTTAGATAAACGCTTACCATATTCATGTTGTCCCACTTATTATTACCTAACCCAATATAAAAACTAAATGCACCACACGTCTGAATTCAACACTGGTTTGTCAATACGTGTCAATCAATCAATGTGTTGTTGTCAAGGATGTTGCTAGTCTTTGGCACTTGCAGCTCTTTCTGACAGAATCTGTCAGTATGCTAACAGTTAGCTATCATACCAAAGAGAAAGTCGGTCTCCATGAGGTTTATTTCTGCCTTCGTAAAGTACCCAGCAACGAAAATTATGTGTTTTGCACAAACTGCAAGATATAAAAGATCATATTAAGATGGCCAAACATAAGTAGTGGTTTCCCTGAGATCTGAGAACTCCAGAAAAGAAACACTAAGAAGGAAGACTATGAAGTGTAAAGTACCCAGCAATCTTCTTAAAGGTAACTTTCTTCAAAGGCTCTTTCTTAGTTTTGGTTTTTAACAAGGTGCAATTGTGATTCAATGTTTTGACCTTTTTATCTTTGTAAACTCGCGACCAGCTTATGGAATAGCATTGTGAAGTTAGAGTTATTTTTATATCATAGCCTATAACGTTATTCATAGGCCACAAAGAGATTTGTACCTTGTTTTGTTTAAATTAAAAAAGCTGGCAAAGAATGTGTCACAGTCAGCCATTTAGCCAGCAGCCTGCACTTGTGTACACTGACAAATACCTTGGTGGATTTTCGGAAACAAAACATAATTTTTTGTCTGTTGAGGTGCTGTCCATGGTGTTGAAAAGGTGCGCTTGGTAGGTGTGCTAAGTGCTGAAATAACTGTCCCCATCCTAATAAAAACGCCTATGGTGCATGCAGCTATGCATACATATGCACATGCATCAACATGCAGTACACTTAAGAGTCTCAGTTTGTGGGTTTGAAAATGGTCACTCTAATCTCTCTTATTCTTTTGTTACAGCCAGATGACAACAACAACAAACACACAAGGACTCAACACCACAGTGAAGCAGGGCCACTGTGAAATCACATGCTCCTCCTGAGTAAATCTGGGGAATTCTGCTCTCGTGTCTCAAATCAATGAGAAAGTGAAATGTTTTCCAAACGTAAATTGCATTCAATGTTGAACTTCGGTTGAGGGAGTTCACGTTGTCATCTCTGAATATGGGCACATTTTAAAGCCAATATAACACCAGGAGTTGGATGCAAAGTATGTGAACATTTTACCAATTTAGGTGTAAGAGTGTTTTTGCAACTTAAATTAAACTCTGACTTTTGCAATGGACAGCTGTTAACATTTTACAGAATGCTTCTTTGGTTTCAAAACATACAGAGCGCCATGCTGCTGCCACAGACCCCCTTGCTTACTTCCATATAGTAGACCAACTCACTGCTACTTCATAACATCTAATATGCGAGGCCTACGCTACCTGAGGTCTAAGTCTGACTAAATCCCAAAGAATGAAGAGACAAACATCAGGCAGACAGAGAGAAAAACAGAAATGCTAAATGTTTGATAGTCTGCTGTCATGTTTTTGCTGTGCTTTCCAGATATCACTTAGCAGTCAATCAGTATCTATGTTACACAATAATGTGATTAGAGTCAATAATCAGAGTAAGGCATCACTCATTACTTGGTTTGCATGAGTTGCTGACAGTATAACACCATAATACCCTAAGTCAGCAGCTTGCACGGCATGATAAAATTAATGAAAAGCTATTGCATTTATGATACAAATATGTTCAAATAAGAAAAGCACAATGTTTTTCTTACATAATTACATCGTAGACTCTTTTTTTTACTTGTAATCTGTAGCAGCTTGTTTTGTGTAAAAACTGCTTTTTTAAAGTAAGAAAGTTCATATAAAAAAGTAAAAACTACAGTTTTATTCATTTATCTTATTAATATATCTGTTTGTTTTTGGTCAGATAGAACACAATATACAGTATGTCCTTACGAAACAGACAGGACAGAGCAATAGAAAGAAATAGATACATTGATAGGCAGATACATAGATGGACAAATAAAAAGCAGACAGCAGACACACAAGCAGACATAACAACACAGAGGGGTAATGAGAAGGGCACAGTAAGGGCAGAAACACACAAAAGTAATTCATACGGGATGAAAACCAATCTTGAAGGAGAGCCACTTCACCTTGAGAAAGCCTTGTGGCAACATAGCATCCCACAGCCTCCAGATTATCCTTAATTTCCTGCAGCAGCAGGCTTGGCCATGGCACAGCTCAAACAAGTTTTCATTGCTTAATTACATACCTACATTTGAAAAGGGTCAGGAAGAGGTTTGGAATCAGCCACTGAGATCTGCATGGCACTGTAGCATCCCTGCCAATCCAGATGCTAAGAAGAGCTAAAGTAAACAAGTCACTGTGATTGACATCCTTAAAGACGTCTGTCTTAAATTTTCATTTAATCAAATAATACTGTGTTGGATTTATCTTAGAGGTCATGTTTCCCTTACCAAGAATGAATGACATGCAAGTATCGAGTAGATACTTGCATGTATAAGTAATAAGTAAGTAGTAATATGTAAATCAACTGTCTCTATATAGTTACAATATACAGTAGTGATGGAAGGTTTACAGAAGAAAAAAAAGAAAGAATAATAACACAGTGCAAATGATAGTAAGAAGCAAATACCTACTCAAACATATGTAACACTTCACACTTGGAAATGTCTCAAAAACTCACCACAGTGAGGGTATTTTAGAACAGGCTATTTTAGCCAGTCTTTTAAAGCATTCATTGTTTTACCAGCTGCATGTTGAATATTCCATTTATATTTTATTTGACATCCTTCACCTACCTCTGTTAAGTTTAAGTTCACCCAACAGAGCTCTGCACATTACTCTGTGCCAGTCTGAACTTATTAAATCTTAAAAAAAGAATATTAAGTTTGGTTAAATGGATTGTTTTACTATTTTATGAGCCTGTACCTCATTTCTAAGCAACTTTTTGCCAGTTTGTGGAATGACAAGATGTCAAACAACATATGTAGCTGAGTCAAGTTCCTGGCACCAAATTGTTAACATTTTTAGAGCATGTTATTGCTCATTGGCAAAGGAAAACATTCCCATTACATGAGCCAAGTATGAACAGAAGTTTGTGATCAAGGAAAACAACAGTGTAATCCTCCTTTTTACACCAAAGGCCTTTGTTCAAAACATGTTTCTGAAAACTAAACTGACTTTTGTCAGACTCATTTTCGCCAAACCTCATGACTAATGGTATCCACAAGTCAAGATATTTATACTTGGAAACAGGTAAGACACCTTGTACCTTGCACCTATAGACTGTTACTATTATTTGTATTTTTTGGCTGGACCGCAACAGTGTGGTCAGTCCCACACACATGGTTGTGAGTGAGTGAATGAGTGAGTGAGTGATGAAGTTACACCATTGGTCGGCCAGCCAAGTGTTGGGATTTCCCCATTGGCCATTGCTCTTTCAAAATGATGAGCACAAACAGTTTTTTTATTTCATCATCAGGAGACATTTACAGCGCTTCCACTCATAGCCCTATTTAGATGGGACTGGTATTACCTGGGGACTTCATATGATGTAGAAATTAAATCATTCATTTGACAGAAATCTAACAATATATGGTGAATTTAAATTAAATATTTTAAAAGGTACTTTCATTAAGTATGCACAAGGAAATTAATTAAATGAACTGCTTTATAAAATAAATTACTGTACACAAGTTAATACCATAATTTAGACTTGTTTGCTTTAATCTTAATTAATGTCATTAATCAAAATGTTTGTCATTTTTGCTGATTGCTGTACAAAAGACAAATCATTTATAAGAACACTGAACCTACAAGTGTTGGTGCAGAAGTTTAATAGCAATCAAAATAAAATATATTCTATTAAATATTGATAATATTAATGTTGGTAATAAAACAAGCATTTTATCTTTGCCAGGCATCAACAAAACATTGGTTAAATAAATCTACTGGCTGACCACTAATTCTCCATCATATGCTCCCTACTTTCCATCTCACACGTTCTCAGACAACAAAGGACAGCCTCGTTGGGTGGATTTTTTTTTTCCCCCTTTCCCCCTCCAGGCGGCTGCAGGCCTCATAAATGGCTCCAGACGCAAGGACTCTGTCCACCATCTGACAATGATTAGGACATGGCCTCGCTGAATACGAGTAGAGCCTGCACACTCAATTGCTGCAACACACCTTTATATGCAGCAAAACTAAACATGCCACCCACCCACAAGTTTTTAGATTCAGGCTAGAGACGCCAATCAGCGGTGAAGTTATGCACTGTATTAGTAATCGCAAAATGATCAGATGTTCTTCATTTTCTTGTCAGGATACACAGCAGACGACATATGTCAAATTAAACTTGGAAGGATGTTAAGGAGAAAACGGATTGGAAAACTGGACTGAAAAATGTTCCTTTTTTGTAAATCAGTTTCTCACACTTGTTTGGGTACTGACACTGTAATCACAACATGTTATACCTGAAAAACACTAGTTGGAGCAAAATCCATTTTTTCCAGCATAGAAATGCTAAAAGTCAATCTTATTTAAAGAAGAGATGTACCAAAAATAGTTTATTGACATTAATGCATGTATAAAGTCTAGTGAAGTTAAAGTGTTGCAGATGAGTACATAGACTTTTTTGGCATGTAATATAAGCACTTACAATATATCATAGGCATAATTAGCATTCTTTGTCATGCACATACTATACACATATAGCAGCCATATGATTTTTCTTCTTTGTCTTTCTGTCTTTTTTCTCCATCTTTTTCTATCTGTCTTCTTTTTTTCTTCTTTCAAATTTACACACGCACACCCATATACTGGATCTCATTCTCTTTGACTACGTCCCTCTCCTTCACCCGGACATCTGATAGTGATTAAAGCACAGCCTCAGAAACACAACTCACTTAACTCTCCACTATTAAGTGACTTGGTACCACTGACATAATTTGTTCATCCACATGTAGAATTAACTGACACACACACACACACGCACAGGTCCCATGTGACTTTGCACAGGCCAAAAGACATGACACATGAACACGCACACATACACACCTCAATCATGCAACCGCACGCACACTCTCTCCCTCCCTCCCTCCACCCTTATGCCCCCATTTCAGGCAGGACCCTCATCCTGTCTACCCCCTCCTTCCATCTCCAGTCCCCTGGAACAGAACAGTCACGGCTGTGTGCACCGTTGATTAGCTAGAACCTGAACCCAGGGGCAACACTGGAAAGCTCAGTGTTCTTTATTGTGTTTCCTTTTCAGAGAAAGGGAGTCTCTGACAACTTGGCTTTCCCTGTCCTATTACCTTATCTTCCACTAATGTAACCCTAACACTGAGTCAACTTTCATTGTTACTAAGAAACCTTTTCTTAGACTTTACTGTCACCAATATTCAATAGAATAGAATAGAGTTGAAGAGATGAGAGGAAAACATGAAGCTTACAAGATTTAAGCACATGTGTGGATGTGCGCAGTGGTCTGGGGTTGTAATTCTCGGGTTTGCAATGTGGTGACTTGCATGAATGCAGGCAAGGGTGTGTGTGTGTATGAGGTTATTTGTTATGGCTAATTCCTTAATCCCGCAACATGTGCCTGAAACCTGCACCAGATGCCTCTGAGGAGAATTTGCACACACAAGCACACACACGCAGACACATGCAGAAGAAAACACATTGCATTGCTGTCATTACTATTAATCCCCGTTCACTGTGTCTGCTGTAACTGGTAATGCAGGAACAGAGGACCCATGGAAACAAGGTTTAGAGAAAAAAAGATATTATAGTATTTTCCCTTGTCGGCCAGTGAGCTTTCAAACTGACTGTGGTATGTTTTACAATGTTCATGACAACTCTTGTCATTTCAATTTTGGCTTAATGGTATCTTAAAGAAGGCAGACCCACAGAATCCTGCACACCGAATTGAGAAAAAGCAAAACTTGCTGATGTCTGTCAGCCTCCTGATCTGTGTCTGTGTCTCTGTCTGCTGCTGATATAACTAAGCTGTCTGGCAGCTGTACAGTGATTCAAATAGTAGCTTCAATAGATACTTCTGTCATCCATTTACCCGGAGAAGCTGGATAGTTGGAGTCTTTCCTTTTTCTAATGTTATACTTTGTTTACCAATTTCTAGGGTTAAAAAAAGTAAGTTGCACACATTTTGTCTATTATTGTATCAGATTGGAATTTTATAAGTGACTTATTTGTTTTGCAATGCCTAGAAAACAATATGTAACACATTAAATACAGTTTGTGAAGAGTTGTTTACACTTTATTTTATGCAATTACAAAAGTATGAACGCTGACCTGTCTTATCTCCGCAGCTGCCATAGAGAAGGTTTTTCTTGGTAGCTCATCTGGCAGAAGCCCGTACCTGATGGCACCTGAATATAACAATTTAAGTCTGACTTTGGCTTTTAACCATCAATTATTCTACCTTTTCTGGTATCACTCCAATGTATGCTTATAGTAGAATAGCCACAAGAATTATTAGTGATATTCCTTAAATTATAACATCTTGCAGCAAGGCAGGGGTGCAGGGTGGGTGTTGGGATTTTTTGCTTCTTTTTTTTTCCTACAGGAAGCTGAGTGGACATGGTTCAGGGGTTTTGGCTTGTAAAAACACTGCTCCCAGCATATCACATTGGATATAAAACTGGTGAGCATGTGGTGCAAATTTGTGTGTATGCACACACGCACACACAGACACACACACACACACACAGACACACACACCTGTCTGGTTACAAATTACGGATGCTGGAAGCATATATGGTTTGTGAGGAGGAAAATACTCTATATGTGCATATGTGTGTGTGTGAGCACCAAGAATGTCTCAAGAGGATGAACAACTTTTAAATGTGAGCTTAAGTAGTTCAAGTGCTAAAATAATATGCATCTAACTAGGAGAGCTGAATAATAAATATAAATAAATATATTTACAAGGATGTAATTATTGATCACTTGATGAGTGACACTGCTTCCTGTATGAGGTCATCAGCTTGATGGTGATTGGCTGGGAACCTACAGGGGCCTGGTAAAGACATCTGGTGTCTCTTGGACTCTGTTACTCTCGATTTCGTCCTCATTTTGGATCTTGCTGTCTCCCTGATCTGGCAGAGCTGATTCAGTGTTGGGCATCTGGTCAGTGCTGTGACTTTATATCACCTAATTAAATCTGCAAACAACAGCCCTCCTCCTATCTGGCATGATGTGATCTACAACTCTTACAATCCTCTTCATCACATTTCTGCCATCTACTTCCTGTGACTGCTCACTGATTAAAGAAACCATATAGTAGACTTCATAATAAATATCCTGTTCATGTTCAAGTCACCAGCAAATGTCCATGATCAGCATATTCCCCCCTGGCCGCACCTATCAATAAGATGATTCAATAAGCATTACACTGTTGTACAGTATGCTACACAAAGACTCCCATAGGCCTACTTCACATTGTAATTGCCTTGTGAGATGGATATGTATAAATCCACCGGACATGTAAGTGAAGAAACAGGCCCCCTCAAGATTTGATTTCATATGTATCAGATTCAATATCTAAGGGACAAAATTAAATTTTGTATCAATCAGATTTAATTACTTTGGAATAATGACTTTTGAGAACACATTGACGAGCGCATCATGAAATTTATATCTCATGGGAAGGTGGTGCCTGCACAGGCAATGTGGATGCAATTTAAGGAGGGTATCAATGATGTGACACAAGACAGGGCATCTGCAGCAGCACATTTGCTACTTATCTGTGTAGGTCAGTGGAGGGCTTTTAGAAAGAGACAGACAAGGAAAAGAGACAGAGAGAAAGAGAATAATAACAACTAGTGGCTTCTGAGTTTGATTATACACATTATACCCCAACCTTTGCCAAAGACACATCTGCACAAATCAAAGAAAGCTATTTATCATTCCAGACCTCAATGTGTGTGTGCAGAGAACTATAGGACAAGAGCCGGAAAGACTATGTAGGTGAAAGAGAGGGAGAAAGACAAAGAAGGTGAAACAGAGAGCTACATACCACAGAATGGTACAGATAATACCTTAAACTATATAGCTGCATTTTCTTCCCCCACTTTAAATGTTCTATTTGTAAGAATCAGAAAGTCCTTCTGATTACTGACACCAAAGGCTGTTAAGTGAACTGCAGTAAGCATCCTGTTGCTTGTACTCCTGCATGTACTTGCACTACATCAACATGAGTGAGCAGCATTGTAAAACTTTTGTAGGTAATGTCTTTTTCCTTGTTCATCCCCCCAAAAAATTAAAAAGGTAGTGCAATGGCAGGTGGTTACTTAAAAACCGGCCATAATGCGCAAATCATCAGATGTCAGTGGAGATACAAGATACACAGCAATTATAAATCAATCCATTAATTAAAATGAGTACCGTCACATTGAAAAAGGACAAATCCAGGTTTGTTTAGAAAATGCGAAAGCAAAAATATGTTGATTAGAAACGTATTTGTGATACGTTACAAACAAACGTAATCACGGACAAAATACGTTTTCTGAGAAACGTAATTGAGAATGCAAATTAGTTGTGGGGGAACGTAATTTTGAGGAGACAGGGTTGATTATTATTATTATTATTGAAGTAACTATTATTTCCCACACAGTAGCTTAAAAATGACCTGTAAGTCTATAAAAGACTCCTTCACAAATCGCGTCTTCTTCAGTTTGATGGTGGGCGGGCGGGGCTCCATCAGATTGGCTCACTGAAATAAATGGTTGATAACAGCCTCTTCAACCTACTAGTTGGTTAGTAGGCCCCTACTAGCCCATAAGTTTGGGACTGATGTGTGCTGATAACGCCCATTCAATAGGCTGACAACAGTCTGATCGGGTGTGTGGTGGGCGCTGGTTGTTGACATTAGTGGGAGAGAGGCAAGGCTTTTGGGAATTCGCAAAAACATCACCAGTTGGTTCATCAGTTGGATTTTCATGGAAAAACCGGCCAACCTGTTCACTTATTGTCAATAAAAAACAAATACAGATAATTTGCTTCTTACATTTACATGTACATTTAATTCTTATATACAGTTTAGCCCCATTAATAAGATTCTTTCTGGCTATTTGCCTCAGTTGGTCTGACCGACTGGCTGTGAGTCATCAACTTGTCTTTATGTCTGTTAACCTAATTTACACCTTTACAACAGATGCCTGGATACAAAAGCTGGGTCAGATTAAAAGCTCCTGTGTGTATAGTTCGTAAGATTTTGCTTACTTTGATGTAACAATGTTGAAAAGTGCAGCAAAACACAGAACTGCTCATGTGCTTCACAAAGCCCATCTTTAAAAACAGGAAGTCAGAGTTTTCCATCACTCAGTCTGACCTTTAACCTCAAAGACATTCTTAGAAATTATTAAGTGGCGAGGCCACATCTTGAAGTAGGCTATTTTTTTTTAGTCTGTCTCTCTCTGCATATATTAAAAATGAAAACTGATCTTATTCAGCCTAAGTTTTATTAAAACTCCAAATAAAATAGATAGTAATAGATAATAATAGATATCCAGGCCACCAATTCTGCAAGTGGTGGCCCTGATAAAAATTTGAGCAGTGAGTGGATGTCTATATCAAGAGGTGAAGGTCTGAAACTTAACAATGACACTTTCTCTTAGGCAAATATTTCTCCGGTCACTGATGGAAGGGCACCTCAAAAGGAGGCACCATGAAAATTGGTGGTCTCAAGTTTGGGGGGCAGGAGGGATGAAATTATCCAAAAGTGGATCCAGATGGTTATCTTTTTTTCCCCTCAGTACCCCACTCATCACTCCATCACTCTCGTTTTCTTTTTTTTTTCTTTGACCGAACTACAGGACCAGTGATTATTTTTGGTAAGAATGAACCAAACCAAACACAAGAAGAAACAATTGTGGTCTACGGAATAAAGAACATCCTGCTTTTCAGTTCAAAGCAAAACTCCAAGTTAAAGCATCTTCAGGGCTCAACCTGTTGTGATCAAGGTTGTTTGTATGAATTATTTACTATGTGTATTTGGATTATAGTAATTAGAAAATGTACATTGTAATACATTAGAGAACTGAGTAAAAGCTAGCAAGAGAGAAAATTGCAGAGATGAACAATTTAAGCACATTGTTCATACATAAGAAACAAGAAACAGAGGAAAAGCAACCAAGGAGTGGTTAAGCTGTGCGACCTGTGTGAATTAGAGAGCACTGGGAGAAAATAGCCAAATCATGAGATCAGAAGCTGGCTGGTAGTATGTTTTAACATCCGCCCTGTGGGACACAGGCCTAAACTGATTCTGTAGGTTATTAGTTGAGCTAATAAATCATAATTTAAACACATTTTATACTATTAACCTATGCTGCAACATTGTGGCCAGCAGCTTTACTTTAGCCGCAAAGTTCCGCAAAGCCGCATGGTAATTTGCTGATTACTATGATCTCTGTTTGTGTCATGGAGTTGTCTTCAATAAATAGAGGGACTGGAACATTTCAAGCATTGTTTCGTAAAAGGTGCGGATGCCAACTCCTTCGTCACATCGTTCAAAGGAAGGAAAAAGGGGAACACCGGGGGAAGGAGTGGCTGAGCAGTTTGCTCTGTGTGAATTATAGAGCACAGGGACAGAATAACTCCATCATGAGATCAGGAGCATTGGTGTGTTTAAATGTTCACCCTGAGGGGGAGCAGAGGAGTAATGAGGCTGAAGATTAGGATAATGAGACTGTGTGGCTGGATGATCTGGTTCTGAAAAGGCTGATAAGCACAAATGTGAACATTAATGCACCCTAGATATGCATTACATACGTGCAGGCTTACGCAATCACACACAAACACATTCCTCTGACTTCTACTCACTCTACACTACAATATGGTATATTTCATGCAAATTCGTTATTCACCACAGACACGTCATAACACTCACACCTCCTTCACCTATGCAGTCACATAATCGGACACAGAAACCCCAATTTTATCATCTTAATAGGATACAGATACATACAGAAAACTGTTCAACCATGCATGCTGTCCCACTTCTTCACCTCAGTGGCTATGCCTCTATCTCTTCCTCATCACTCATCTACAACAGCTGCATTCAACCCAGTAGGCAAATTTCCAGTCAGATCATATCTTGTCTCTGCAGCTCATGCCCTGCACCAGCATGTCTTTTTTTGTAAACTAGGGGGGGTTTAAAACAAATGTATACAGCAATGGCAGAAGTACAGAGGTAACAATTTTACCTGAAAAGAGAGCCCTGATTCATCATGTCAACTACTTGGCCACAAATCAAAGAATTCTTTAAAACTGAAAGTTAGATTAGGTAAGCTAAGTAGTTGGTGGCACTTCAATATACTGTTGAGAAGATGCTGTATACTTGGCCATCACATTAAATATTCATAAATGCATTGATAATGATGATTTTAGATATAAGAAATTTCAAATTTTCATAACATTTTATACTACACTATACTATTATAATATATTGGGAGTACCCTCATCTGTTGCATTCATACAACAATTTTAGACTTCAAGAGCTATATATATATATATATATAGTCATTTTTACACCTTTTAATTTTTTATTTTCTGAGCTAAAAATAAATAACCTGAAACAAAAATAGATCTGTATGTATATCTGAGATGTGTATGATCTATAGCTAAAGTTAAAGCAGTTCATGCTTGAGCATTGAGGTCTGTGAATGACTGTACATATGTCAGTGCAGACTTGTTTGAACATATCAAAGCAGCACAGGCAATAGATCACAATTTCCATCTAAAAAGTCGAGCGTCAAACTTTTAACTCATCCCAGCTTTAGAGGACAACAGAGGAAGACTCGATGGGATCCATGTGTGTGAAGACAAAGATCACACACACACGTAATCTTGCTTGCTCAATCACTGGTTTTAATTTACTGTCCCGACTGTAGTTTGCATGCTGAAATTAATTTCTCATTAATAAGCCAGGAAAATCTTCAGAGCAGAACACAGCTTGCACTGCACCAGAGACAGAGAAGACATTCAAGTCAAGTATTTATTGGAAAAAAATTTTACATGAGGATCTTCTTGCTTGGGTTTCTGAGTGAGTCCTTTGTGAAGAAAAGTATATAAAAACTATTATTGTGAAAGATGGTATCACCTTAGGGGAAAATGTGAGCAGAGAAAACAATAACTCACCTCCCTTGATAAATCTGAACAAATCCATTTCTGCTGTGTGACATGTGAGAACCAAGAAGCCTGTCTGGCAGACAGACAGCTCTGTCCTTACTATTCTGATGACCACCTCAAGTGTTGCTGAAAATTGGCTTTGAAAGAAAATATAGAGGTGGAACTTCATTGTTTTTTTGGTTTGTTTCCACCCTGGGCTTTACTTTTCCAATTTGTTTGTCATGATCAACATTGAGTGTCCAAAATTGGAGGTGTGCTGTTACACGTTACACCCAGAATGAAATAATATCCTGATCTTGATATTAAATTCATTATGGTTACATTGACATTAAATCTGGTGATCCAGCTCTACGTCGCAGAGGGCTACAATGATGGATGCATGTTGTTTGAGGTACCGGTGAGACAATGAAATACGATCCAGGACGTCGAGTTAGAGTTACAGATTAATGCATTTCAGGACTTATCAGAAGCCAAAACACTGCGCAGCGGTTTGTAACACCAACAGACAGGATTTTACAACTCTGGGAAGTTTTCACAGTGGCATCTGTTTTATCATTCATCTTGATATCACAAGATAAACAAAATATGTCTTTCATGTTATAAAGTAATCCACCAGGAATGTGCGCTTGTATGTACTATATGGGAGTGGCCACCACTGCGTGACGTCAGGTTACGTTTCGGCTGCCTTTCGCTGAGCCCTATGTGGTCGCCACTCCCGCAGTGTAAATGACCTGCCCTCATTCAACTGAATGGAAGGACTGCCGTGTTTCATGCACCTTTTTGTGGGTGTGGTTGTGTCATTTGTGCTTTAAAAATCATAAAATGAAATGATATTTCTCTCATACACTGGCTTTGTTCTTGCTTTAATGCCAACCCCTCTATTCATTCACTCTCTAGCTCACTCGACCACCATTGCGCTCTCTCTCTCTCCTCTTAGCTCGCTCACACACTTTCTCTTTTTCTCTGTTTTTTTTTTGTTTTTAAATAAGTCAGGAAGCCAACAGCAAAGCCTAACTTTACATTGATTGTTATCAAACAAAGAGAAATGTCCTCTCCTCAACCTATTATGTCTTTGACTTCCCCCAGGGCAGCGTTGTACAGTTCTGCTACATGGTAAACATTAACAAGGTTCTTCTTCCCCATGGGTGTTTTTTGGTCTGATCGCCAACTTACATGATTGGCCACCGTAGCGTGACATCGGGTTGCCTTTCGGCAAAAGGTGATTCTGGTTCAACTTCTTCCCTCACAGCGATTTTTTTGTCGGTTCCAACTCCCACAACTTAAATGCACTACCACCATTCAAAGAATAGAAGGACTGGCATTTTTCCTGCATTGCTTGATTTGATGTGAAGGCAGCCAAATGTAAGTGATTTTGGATGTGCCATTCTAATATGTCAAGTTTTCAAGCTAAAGCAATGAAGGCCCCTTCCTCTGCTTCTTCTTATTTGACTTGGCAGAAATCTGGCAACCAGTTAAGTAAACAAGGAGGTGTGTACATAACACTAAACAGTATCAGATGTACTACTAAAACAACAACAATCCTTTTTCCTGCACTTGTTTGAAACATGGCTCACAAGAAAAAAAGACAAATTTTGGCATTTATAATATAATAATATAATATATTTGTGTACAATATGTAAAACATACCCAAATACTAAACTGTGTACCTAAGACTGTATTCAGACTGTCATCACATTCAGCAATGTGATGACATCCGGCAAGGTCTTGTGCCAGAGTCTTTGGAATTTATTGTTTTAATAGAGGCTACATTTGGACATTTTAAACCACAGCTTTATTTTTACAAAAGGGTCCTGGTTAGGTGAAGAGTTGGGGACAGTTTTAGCAGTTTGGGTTAACCTCGAACCTGCACCACACACAAGGTAAACATCACCTTATCCCAAGCTGTTGTTGCATTTCAAAGCATGTTGGCAAAACCTACAGGCACATTATCTCAGCATGAGCTTTGAAGGTATTTGAAGTTCAAACTATGATACTGTGTTTTGGAATTCAGGTAAAGATTAATGTTGGAACGTTTCTATAAATCACATTGACACTGTAATTAAGAAAGAGAGTTAGATGTTTGGAGCGTTAGATGTTTGCCGGAGGCTCTCATCTCTTTTTGATTGTTATCAACTCCATCTAAGTTGAGGAAATTGGAAATTAGAGAAGCACAGCTCTGGCAAGCTGTTCTCAGGTTCACATAGACTATTGAATTGTTTTTACCCTTTTATAATCTCTGCCCTGCTCTCTTTCTCATTGTTATTTAATCAGCTGCACTGGGTACCTGCACAAATGTAACTGTAATCGGATTCAAGTGCTTAAGGCGTTTACAGTTTTCTAAGTAAAACTTCCCCCTGTGACGGGTGGAGATGCATGAGAGGCAGTGGGATCTGACAAGCGTCCATTGAGGTATCAGATGAAAAATGGTTTTGAAAATCTTAAGATTTTCAGTGAGAACAAAAACTAAAAAAGTCCGAAATGTGCTGAAACAATGCACAATTCACGAGCATTAGTATAAGCATGCAAAATAGTTTGATACTTTTAAAAATTGATGCCACCATTGCTCAATGTTTAACCATTTCTTTAAATAAACCCCGTTACTGCATCCAGTTCAGCTTCCTCTGTGATCATTTTAAAATTTAAACAAGACTGAGGTGTCCATATAGCCTAATCATTTTCTGTGGGTGAGTTAACTATTTTTTTCCTCATCTGAACCATGAGCTTACTCTAATTAAGCTAATCACACTTTTACATGACATTGGATATAGACTGAATATCGATGTTCTTTGTGCATATAAATGTACTCTTTGACTATATTCTGTCAGTCTCTCCATGTTTGTGTTCCACTCATCTTTTTGTCTAGACAGACAGAAATTGAGTTTGTTTTTGGCAAATTCTTGGTGTGGAGATTAAGCCCCAGCAATGTGATGCGAATTTCCAGCAGTCAGTATCAGACACCTTGTCTCACATCACGAGGTGTCTGAAACCATTAAATGTCTCAACTGCACTCTCTCTCTCTCTGTCTCTCTCTCTCTCTCACACACACACACACACACACACACGTGCGTGCACACACACATTCATGAACGCCTACTGAGAAAGAAAAGAAAATGAGGGAAGCGTTCTGTTTACAGCTGCTATGTGAAACTCAATTACACAGCCAATTGAGAATGTGGCTGTTTCTCAGATTTGCGTGATGTGTTCCTGACCTAAGTAAGATTGCTGTTCCCAGTGAAGCCTCAACAACTGCATACACTTACTGTACTAGATTGACAGACAAGGAAAACAGCACACACACATACACACACACACACACACACACACACACACATCTGGACCTCTGCTACTCTCATTCATATTTGCTGAGTGTTTTCCTTCGTGGTCCCCTGGCGTCACTGCCCCCGGACCCTTCAGATGAGGTGAGGTAAGATTTGGAGCTACAATATTATGCCATCTGGATATACATTCACACATGCTTGCATATACGCACACGCAGACACACATACAGATATACTCTTGTCATAACGCACACTGACAAACACCTGGACCTAGTTACTGGACTAAGAGTTGAATACTATGTGTGTGCCTGTGTGTATGTGTGTGTATTGGTGGGGCATATGGGAAATACTGGGTTGTAGGTTATTCAGTGCTGGAGGCTGTGTTGGGGTTCATTCAATTTTTTTTCTGCTTTGTGAGCCCTTGAAGACGGGGGGCTCATTTCACCAAGTCTCAAAATTAAAGGTAGGAGTTGCTACTATAAAATGTACACTCATTGTGTGTGTGTGTGTGTGTGTGTGTGTATGTGTGGTGGGGGGCCGGGGGTTTGCATACAACTAACTAACCCCCATAGGATTTAGTGCAGGAGTCAGAATTGATATTTTCCAATTGAAACAATTTACAGATACCTTTCAAAGAAATGCTTTGTTTGATGCTTGGAAGGAAAACATAATCCATGCAGTGTCAAAGTGTGCAGTATGTCTGTGTTTCTGTGGTTGTGTAAGTTAATGTTACTGTAATGTAAATTGTGATCCATCATGTGTGCGCCTCTACGAAAACAAGTGAGATGAACCACATTTACCCACCAATGTACAATCACTTTCATGTCATCATTTTAAAAGCTTTTTGACTGATCTGTTCTGATCAATTTAGTCTTATGTCTATTTTTTGCTGTTGTTTTGTGGATGTGTCTTTTTAACTATAGCTTGCATTAATACTACTACTATTATTATTATTACTACTTCTACTACTACTACTACTACATCATGTGCTTTTTCTGGCATCCTAAATGACCAATAATCACTCAAACTTAAAGAATAACCTTACTGCCAGTGTCAAATTTAGAGTGCTTGCTAACTTTGGAACATTTTACTATTGCATAACATTTTTACAGCAAAACATTTTACAGTGTGTTTAAATTTGGGGATATTTTAGTAACCTGGCTAGTGGCCCGGCTTAAAAGAACAGAACTGACAAATACGGTCTCAGAAGCACTCTACTAATGAATGTATTTCACTATGACAGATAGTTGTCCTATTCTGTCTTGATAGGAATGCCTGTTTCTGTTTGAGATGGGTCATTTTCCTCTTTCAAACCGATACATATCAAGCAAAAGTCCAAGGAAAACAACGCTGCGGTGAGAACAATGTAAACATCGCTAATACAAAGTTGTGAGCAAACCATTAACACTTGTAGGACCGCTCACATCACTTAAACTTTTAGGCAACACTCGCATAAACGCTGCGAGTTTCATCTCAAACAACCAAAAAATGAGTCAATCACACGTGCGAGCAGCGGACTGTCAACACCATCTGCAAACAAAAAGAGCAATGAACGTATGTCAAACTTTCTAAGGTGCGATTTAAAAACAAGACACCCAAAAACGATGTCAAAATATCACCCACCTCGAGCTGATTGAATGCTCACCTTCACTTTCTTATTTCGAGGGAGAAGCTGGAAAAGTTGCTGAGAACTAGTCCGGGTACAGATGCGAGTTCAGTCTCTGCTCTCACCGCCGGAGTAGTGGCTTTACTCTCTCTCTCTCTCTCTCTGCCGCTTTCCCTCTCCTCACACTTCACACACGCGCGCGCGCGCACACACACACAGACACACGCAAGCACGCACACACATAGCTCACACATGCAAACCTCTCTGCTCCTCTTAAAGTCACTCAGCTGTATGAGGGGTGATTAATGCCACAGAGAAGGAGTGCATTAGTAGTGAGTTTTAGTGTGAATGGATTCCACAAAGCACTCTTCTACTTGGTGTCTAATAAATAATGAAAAAGTAAATAGCTGTACTGCCTCTTTACCAACTTTAATCAGGAAGTCAAAAACAAACTATGGACAGAAAGGAGACACATTCTATGCTTGGTAGAATTATATGAAGGATTATTGTCAGTGTTTTTTTGAAAGCAACACAAGCTCAATTTTGGGGGGTCTTGAAAAACAGATGATCAACCATTACTTTGCAGCATCTTTAATACTGTAGTGAGTGATGTAACCCATAAACAAATCAGTTAAAATCCAATATCCAGCATCTTTGTCCTCATCAGTGCAGCTGTTTTTTGCGCATAAAATATCACACATGCAGTTCTGTATGTAATGGTTGTGGGTTGATTTCATATTGTATTGTTTCAAATTGTATTGGCCTTATTGTGTGGATTTGATGATGGATAGATCAATCTGACCAACCAGTACTGGTCGGTGCAGTATTGGCCATCAGTCTGCAAAGTTATTTGAGAAGAATGGCTTTCTCCTGCCTGTGTGAGCACAACATGCCAGAAATCACTTGAGCTCATTGCTGTGCATCAAGGCTGAGTATCCCACCGTCTGTCCATCAGCTTGAATGCCACACTGTAATTTGAACACTGATTACAGTTTGTTTTCTTTGATTACATTATGATAAAAAAATAATCCTTTATCAAATATTCCAACAGAGCAATTTAATCCCCCCTCACATTTTTTTTATGTGGATGTTTCTTCCAGGAAAAGTTATTTTGAAAATAGCTGCTACTTGAAATGTCTCACCAGATGTGTGGTTATTTTCAGTTTTTAGTCTTTGAAATTGCTAGAACATTTCCTGACTTTCCACTCTAATTTGATGGGAAAGTACATTTCTGCTCCATATAACTACCCCTCATACACACTAGTCACATTTATTTTCTTTCTCTACTGTACTCTTGCTGCATTCACACTAGTCTGTTTGTGCATTTGTGTAAAACTACTTGGGTTAATGAAGACCACTGTTGTCTGAAGGATGTGGAAAGGCTGAGTGGTGTTGTCTCACTGATGAAAAGAGAAATTGTTTCCAAAGACTAATTTCCTCTAGAGTGGATTTGACCCAAATAGGCTCTTTATGGTTTTAATAGATACTAACATGTTGTCACTCACATCCTCACTCTACCATGTTCACACTCTCGCTTCTTTTATGCACTTCATCTCTCTATCTCTTTCTCCTTTGACATTTCTCAGCATACAGCAGCAGAGACATGCGTTGAAATCTGGATTTCACCCTGCTTATGTCAGACTGTTCTGTACTATCATGTGGTTTATCAAGCAATAAGCGAGGAAGTTTGGCATGGAGAGATAGTATTACACTGACAGAAAGGAAAGCAAACATAACACAATATTTGTATTGGGTGTTTAAAAGTATAGTATATCATTTATTTAACAACTCAGATCAGCTTTAATAGTTCCTAGTTTTGTAAGTGAGAATTAAGCCAGAATCAAAAGTAAATATTGCCAAATCAACAGAATGGGACAGTTTGTGGAGTTAAGTGAGATACTTGAAATACGTAAGAAATTACGCCCCATCCAATCCCTGAATATCACAAACCCAGGCACACAGACAGCATTCATAATGTCAGATAAGACATTTCTTTTCCCTAAACAAGATAAAATATACAGAGTTTACTACAGGAGGATGAGTATCCATGTTTGTCCTTTTTTTCCTCTAGGGCAGAAAGAGCTACTCCCTTTAATGGAGTATGTGGAGGATTGAATCAACCAGAAATTAATGCAACTATTAAAATACAAAATAAATATATATGATAACATTAGGTAAAATAAATAAAAATATGATTCATTAAACTATATGGCACTCATTATAGAAAACACATTTCTGCCGATGCTATGCATTTGTCTAGATATGCTAGTCTCATGCCCTATTACCAGCTTGTTTCACTAAGGAGATGCAAATGGTTTGAATGAAACAGTCTTTTTATCATAGTAAAGAGAAATACATAAATATACAAATATTGGATTTATATTTATGTTTGTATACGTTCATTTATTTTGTATGTATATTTATTCATTTCATTTATATTCAGGGCTAATTCTGTCCTCCATTAAATCATGACAACTTCTCTTTCTCTGTCTCTCTTTCTTAAGTGCCTCACTGCCTCCAAATTCATATCAATTATGACTCTGTCACTGTAACCAGGCAGTTTCACACAACAAATAGAAAATAAAATACATAGAATTCATTTATAAAATACAAAGTTCAAATAATTCTAAGCACTGATCAAAGGAATCAGCTTTCTCCATCACCACACACAACCAGCCCCACCTGCATTAAAACAACTAGTACAAGCACAGCAGATCTATTCTGGAAATGTTTTGATGCAGATGTTTTGATTTGACTGTGATGTTTTAATGGCTGACATCATACAGTTTTACCTAATATGGGCAGCAAACGAAAAGGCCAGGTCCCTGTTGGCCAACATGTTTTTTAAATTCAGAAACCTTATAAGTAAATATTCCATTAACTTCTGTGTATGCAGAAGAACACAACAACATATAACACAATTTGACAAAGGAAATTGGAACTTGTCTCAATAGATGCTGGTCAGAAAAAATAAAATAAACACCTTCTTAGAAAATAATTGTCCAATATTTACCTCTCATATTCATATAATATGGGTATGAATATATATTTTCACACATTTGTGTTACTGTCTAATTAGAAATTAGAAATGAGAGATGTGTAATCTTGCAGGTTACCCCAGCCACTTTGTACATTAACATAAAACTTTCACAATGTCACCAATATCATGCCTCTGAGAAACTCTGAGATCAAGAAATAAAGACTGGCATCACAAAATCCTGTTTATCTGTAAGTGTACATTCACCTCCGTCTGGTAGTATACCATTGTTTTAGTAAGACTATTTTACTTCTGGGTGCATGAGTGCATCAAACTTTAGTGAAAATCCTCATCCTTTAAGAAAATGTGAGCATTTTTGGTATAAAAAAAAAAAAAAAAAGGTAAAAACTGAAAACAAGGCTTAACTGCGATAAATGTTGCTGCTTTGAGTAAGAATCAAAAAATTAGGTAATGTATTCTTAAACAATGATGCAATGGACTTGGGACAAGATAAAATTCACTTTTTCACCTGCAGCCACCACCACGCTGGTACAAGTATTGCTTGAGTTTTATTGTTGCATGAACTAACTATTAGGCCTCCCCAATACAGCAAAAGAGAAAAGAAAGAAAAGTGTCCAAAAATTATATCTTCAGTGTGTTAGCATGTTTCTTGCAAAGAGGTTTGTCTTTCTTGGAGAAAAAGGTCTGGCCTTCCAGAGTGGTGCAGCACACCTGAAAAAAGCCAAAAAACACACACATATGAACACAAACAGAAAGAAAGGTTACAGAGGTGAAGTTGTAAAACTTCATTGGGACAATTCATTTTCTCTGAAAAAAATAATTGTGAGAGACCACTCATCTGCTCATGATTATGTTTTTCCATTACTCACACATCATTAATAAAAGAGAAAAAAAAACAACTGGCTGATTTGAACAAAGAGTTTGGTATAAGCTGAACACTGTAGTAATTAATCCAACATTTAAAAAACACTTCTTGTTTTGTGTAACCTTACTGGATGATAATATTGGGAATATAACAGCCACCAAGTCCAGAAATGGACACAAATGGACAGTAAAGTGTCATTCACTGAAGATAACACGAATGATTTGTTTTTGCAAATTGGACAACAAAGTTGAAAAATAGCTAAGTCTTAATCAGATAAGGTGAATTGTAAAGGGTGTTCTTCTCTTTGGAATCCCTATCACTCAATTGTTCACTGGTGGGAATGGGATTATGAGCAAGTGCCCTGTGATGGAGTGGATTGTATGTCACTATCTATGGCTTTCACTTACAGCACAGACAAAGCAGGTGTCATGCCAGGTGTAACCGAGGGCCTCCAGGAACTTGTCTCCAGCCTCGATGGGGAACTCACAGCCATGGCAGCCAGTCCCAAACAAATTGTAGAAGTCTTTCAGAGACAAGGAAAGATTTCATACATCAAATAAACTGACCACGATGGCCAGACCCAATTAAATGTCAGTGGTCTACACAGAGATCATGAAGCAAAGAGTCAGCATCATACATGTTTACTTATAAGCTGATAAGCACAGCTTCAACATAGTTGTTGCAGTGTGTGATTGGAATAAAAACTTACTTGACTTCTGTGGATAAACATTTACATGCTTGTCAGTCACAGACATACACTGAACAAAACACTAACACTCTGTTTTCAATAAGTTCATTTTTTGTCTTTGTTAATAAACATGAATTGATATCAGAAAGTTACTCTTGTCTCTCCATCCACAGATTGTTAGGCATTCATTGTCACTCACCTTGTTCACAGTACGGTTCTCCATCCTCCAGGTGGAAGGTATTGTTTCTGATTGGCTGCTGACAGGAAGCGCACAGAAAGCAGTAGACATGCCACGTCTGTTTGAGGGCGTTTATCACCTCCTAGGTTCAAATGCAAACAAAGTGGTTAGATAGAGCATCATACACTTTGTTAGGAGCATTGGTCTCTGTGTGTGCCAGTCACAGTAACTGGAAAATTAGATTCACTTCTCTAGAAAGTGGAGAGGATACACTGACTTTTGGAGGGATTATGTTACCTTGCTTACTGGGTCATTATTTATAACATTGCTCAACAAAAGTCATCAGTTTCTAATTATCAATCCCTATTTGATCAGAATAATCAAATGTTGCATGTGTCAGGAATGCAGTCTTTCATACAGTGTGCTCTTTTCTCATGTCACACTTAAATGTTATATTTGTTCTTCTGCGAGCGCATGACCCAGCTTAAAATAGACATACTGCTTTCCCACCCTTAAACTGTGAGAACAAGACAGGGCAGAGAATCAATGGAAAGTTGGTGGGCTGGAGTAAAATGCAGGATTAGGAGAGAGGGAGTGAGAAAACAGGTTAATAAGAAGCAGTAAGCTGGTTGAAGATGTGTGAGAAATAGAGGGTTGAAAGGGATTGGGCCTAAAGAGGTTAGAACACGTGAGGGATGAATGTCAGAGCTGTTATAAGATCACAGATCTCAGCTTCCTAACACTCTGGGTTCAAGCTACACCTGCAGCCTCTAGGCCACTAAGCCGAATTCTCCTAACACCCAACATGTACTGCATTCCTGAGTTTCAGTGGTGGTCACTATAGAAATTCCCTAAACATGCAGCTTCCCTGCCTCAGTCATCTACACTTGCCTGCATCTTTGAGGTTAGAACTACAGAGTGGCAGCAACTTGATGATGGTTTCACATACATTTTATGCCAGTTTGTTATTCATCTCAATTTGATAACAATAGCTCCTTACAAACAATACAGATTATAAAACACTATGAAAAAACGGAATGGCCACAATAATCTGAGCTAAATCTGAAATTTATCCAGTCTTGGCAGCCATTAGCACCTACAAGCACTCTTATCCATAGTACTACAAGTGATACAGATTGGGAGTTAATTCTCGGGTCAGGGCAGCCAGCTACTGGGCAACAATGCACATACATGAGTCAAATTGAAATGTTGTGTCAACTCCCATTGTAACTATTTGTAATTACAATAATCAACAATCACTTAGTTTTGATGTTAAAAATGTGGTTTTATTAAAAGTCAAGTATCTCACATTTGGGAGGTCCATATAATCATGTTTATCTGGTGTTGGCTTTTAAGCAGTTTTATGCTTCCATTTTCCCACTTCAGAGAGGAAAAGTGGCTGAAATTACACTGACTAAATGGTCCATCTAGTTGCTGTTAGATAGCCTCTCATCTTAGTAGAGACTAAGATGTACAGTAATTTTGCAAATTATATAGTCTTTCCAAAGCATGGTTATAGTTAGGCAAAAGGGAAGGCAAAAACATGTAAAAGAGGAGTCAGCGACAAGCTTTGACTAACAGACATAAACTCCATAAAGTATACAAAAGTCAGGAGTTGATGTGTATGACAGGTTTGCTCTGAATACCACAGAGGAGTACAATCGTTTTTGGCCTACAAACAGAAACCAACAGGCACACAATATCACCTTACCTTAAAATCTTCATATTCTTAAATATGACAAGATTAATTCAAGTTCATTGGTGTTCTTCGTAATCTTTTCAGGTATAGAATGTAATAAAACTATCCTCACCGAGTTAATGAATTTCAAAATCCCATCAGACATTGGAAATGGGAAAAAACCCAATAATGCCCTGACATCAAGTTGATCTAGCCCCTATTGCTCTGTCACCCTACACACCAACTCACCCCCAGTATCTTGGTTTGGCAGCGGCTGCATGTTGGAGCGAAGAAATCTTCATAGCAGTGTTCACAGTAGACAGATCCCTGTTCCTCAACAAAGCCTATATCTGCCAGGGACGTACGGCAGTGGAAACAGTTAAATTCCTCCTTATGCCATGATTTCCCCATTGCTACCAAAAACGGCCCCCTAAAAGAAAAAAAAACAGACAAAGACAATATAATAATCACTACATTGGCATAAAAGAACTCATATACAAGAGACAGAGGCAAAGTATTTTATTTACTTGTGTTATCATGAGATTGATTAAAGAAGGGTACCCAGTCATAAATGCAAAGTACCACACAGCTCACCAGAGCAGAGTTCATAAAGTGAATGCCTTTGAAGTCATTGTCAGGCCTAAAAACAGCCACTAGGGGGCTTATTCTATACTATGTCTCAAAATAGTGAAAAATGGCCATTACCCAGAGCCCTATGGTCACATAATCAAATTGGTGGTTTTGTGCAATGAACAGTCAAAGATGACAAGGGTTTTATATTTAAAATAATATAAAATTTTAACATTTTCACATTATAGAGGCTGGAACCACATTGAGTTTTTTTTTTTTTATCAATCAACTAATCAATCAATCATTTCCATTCAGGTCGTTAAATGTTACTTTAGAAATGGGAACACATTTTAGAAATACAAAGATCTTCTGTAACCACAATCCTCTGCTTCCACTCATACAGCACCTCAACCATGTCCACTCTGATGATTAGGTGAAGTGGGAAAACTACAGAGACTAATTTACGTGACACAATGGCAGTGCTTATCTGAGCCTACTCTGATAGTGGCCAAAGCGCTGGCAGCCATTAGCATGTAGGCAACCCTATCCTTAATGATATGTAATGTAAGGTGACACAAGTTGGGAGATAACACTCGTTAAAGGGCAATCAGCTACTGGGCAAGAAGATGGGTGACAGCAGGGAGGATGAGGAGAGATTCCATAATGATGACTGGATTTCAGAAAAAAACATCCTTTTACCTTTTATGAGAAAATCATCGCAAAAACTGTTAAAAAAATCGAAATTGTCATTCATGTTTTGTACACCAAATCAAACTCCACATCTTATACCTCAAACATCAGCTTATAGATCAGATTCTCTATTGTTAATCCTAACTTTAAATGGGAGACTGAAAAACTGACCCAACAGGAAAAACAAAGGTTGGTATCACAAACATGTGTGCAACAGTGTATCTGTGTATGTATGCAACATCTCTCTACAATAAGATCTACTGCAAGAGCAACTTAATTCCCCTTACCCTTATCTACATTACAGTCAAATCTTTGTAGTTCTACAGTTTCATACACAGATTACTTACTCGAGTTGGTTTCAAGTTAATTATTTTAAGTGCATAATTGGGACACTGAATAATTGAGGAGTATTTTCCATTTCCCATTGTTTGCTTGAGGTCAAGCGTGCTGCCAACCTGAACCTTTACCTGAGATTTTTTTTCATTATCCTGGTGCAAGCAGAGTATGAGCAAGATATGATGAGGAACTTGTCCATGACATGCTTTCTCTTTTCTTATGACAAACCCCATGGATTGTTTATTCATAATATCCCTATTCTGCCATCAAGCATGATACCACCACAATGATCACTGTGCAGAATTCTAATTGTGCTGTTACTTTAAAAGAGGCTAAATTAAGATATCAAACAGACTCAAAATCAGTATGTACAGAGATTCTTAAGTCGTTCTTATGGTGATAAATTACCTTATTAACCACCTTTCATTATATTACTTTATTGACTGTGTTCAATTAAATATTCAGCAGACCAGTTTTCCCTCACCTAATGACCATGTTGCAGTGGGCACACATAGGCGTGCGAGTCCCAGCAGGGATGTGTTCTGCCATTTGGACCAGAGAGTCCTCATCTTTAGGGTGGGGCTGAGGCGCAGGTCGGGCTGGGACAGGACCCCTTGGGACACTAACACTTCCATTACCCTTCATACCAAAAGATGGCGTGATTAAACCAGTCCGTGGACGGAAACCTGTGGAAGGTGAATGCCAAATTGGTTAAGAAACAGGAATATATATAAAATATATATAAAAGGAAAGAGTAATAGATAGAAACTAAAAAAAGTGAAGAGTTGCTACATCACAAACGATGCCAGTGTATGTGTGTGTCGTTTTTTTCTTCCCAGGTGTGTATTTGACCTCTACCCTCTTTGTCTATACACCCAGGTGTCATGGCGGTGCATGCAGCTGGCTGACTACTGTTGTCACAACCTTGGATTCACCACATCAATCTTCAGCAACACACAGAATCTTTCACTCCACCTTCGACACATTCCTATAGCATATGTGCATGCATACACATGACCAAGCACATACAAACACACACACACACATATAGACCACCAAGACATTCTCACAGCTAAAACCTAGACACCTGGCTAAACATGTAGCTTAGCCTTTGATCTCCACGTGGTGGATGGAGAAGTGTTTTTGTATGTGTGTGCATGGTGAGAGAACGGCTACCTTTAAAGCCTGGCTTTACAATTACATGTCATGTTGTTAAGTATCTGTCTTTGGGCAGGGGGTGAGCTGTTTTTACATTTGATGTTAGCTAGCAGAGCTTTAATTTAAATCCTCATCATATAAAAGATGGCTTAAGTTGAAGCTTGGGTTTGACAGGTGGAGGCACCTTGCAGATGCCATAGATACAGACCTATACGATTGCTTAAACCAGCATTTACTTGCAAAGAAAAAAATTCACTAATGTGTTAGTTGTAATTAAAAGTCATCTTAAAGTCAAACGATTTTACACAGTTTGACTTATCAACCTGTTGGGGAAGTTGATCACAGCAACATGCACCTCATAAGGTTGTGTTTAAATATGAAGCTCATTCAGGAAGGAGGGGAAGCAGTTAAGTGACGGATGTAGCATTAATATGTGAGTGTGCGTGTGTGTGTGCGCACGCACGCACGCATGCGCGCGCATGTTTTCAAATTTCAACACCATGTCAGTTTGTTTTACAATGTGCATTTGCAACAAGGCTGTGAAGGCCTTGCTAGCTCAACTGCAGCTCAGCATTAAAAATGGGTCAGTGGCTTACTGCTGCTGGGGTGCTATACGGCTGGTAGTATATTTTCATGATCCCTGGTCCCCGGGTGAGTGACTACATTTACGATTTTTGTTGAGCAGCAGTTACATAAGGGAGAGAAATGGAGGAGTAGATTTGGTCTAAAAGACTGCATGCGATAAAAGCTGAAGCATAGGCTGGTTATGTTCATATAGAAGAAAACTTGTTTGCAAATAATCAGACAAATTATTATATACATGTTCATTTTAAGTAAATGGATGATAAACAGAATAATGCACAGAAAAAACATTCAAACTTGGAATTTCTGGGCCGAGTGCAGATGGAGCACAGGCATTATACTGCAGCTCTGTGGCATGCCCTTAAATCTTTATTCATAACTCCTGACAGGTCCCTTCAGTAAATATTATCCTTCTGACAGAGTAGAACTGCTGCACGTGTGACTGAGCAAGGCACCACAGAAAGAGCGGGGCCTTCTCCCATACTTAATGGGCTTCCACAGAGGAAAAAGACGAGAAAAGAAAAAGAAAGTCTGAAATGACCTATTTCACAACATATGTCACGCTTCAACCATGGAAAATAAGCCTCTTTCCCCTTGCTAACTGGCTGAAACAACATTCAGTCCAACAGCAGTAAATCAGTTTTACACTTGCCAGGATTTGGAACCAAACATTTTTTTTTTGTATGAGAAAAAATAACACTTTTTAACTGTAGGGGGGGATATATTCATCAATAAAAGTGCATACTTGAAAGAAGATTGTGTTTAATTTCTAAATGAGAGTTTATTTTGAGCAATATATTTGGGTAAGTCTACATTTTGAGTATGCATGCGTTCCCCATGACTTATTCTAAGAAAACAGCTCAGGCACATACTCCGCTAGTTAATTTAGTGAAAAAACACCACAACATGCCTACAGTAAAAAGAAAAACCCTCACACACAGGCACACATATATACTTTTGTTGGATTTGGCAGCATATTTAATGAACTATTCCACAGATTTTATGCAGTAATTGGTTCAACAGAAAATGTATTTTAGTCACTGAAACCCATGTATTATGTATTTATACTGTAATCTGTAATATGTGTTCACGAAGGTGGAAATGTTATTTCAGTCAGTTAATAAGAGACATGCCAAATGTGGTTTGGTCCCAAGTCCATAAATCATATTTCACACATCAGGGAAAATGACGGCTTGCAATAATAGTAACTAGTGCTCATTGTGAATTGTGTGAAAAAAAGTGAATGAAAACCCTTTTAAGATGTGCTGCTATCACAAGTGGACAGGAGAGAACACACACACACACACACATACACACACACAGTGTTACCCGGGGTCGCCGCAGGTCCTTTGATCATGGTCTTGACAACTGCAGACTCATGGCTACTGAGTTCTGGCTCCTCTGCCTCCTCACTGTATGAAGACACAGATGATATGTAAATCAACATGTTTTGTAATTAAATTCATTTAATTAAAAGCAACATACCACAAACCATTCCCCTTCACATCATATGTTTAATGAACTCAATTTGCATTCCTAAATTGCAAAATACCTAATTACTATTTGCATTCTGCTCAGTCAGAGTGATCTGTCTTCTTTTGTGTATGTATATATATATATATACATATATATATATATATATGTGTGTGTGTGTGTGTGTGTGTGTGAGTTTCTTTATTTACAAAGTCGCTATCCCCAAAAAAAAAATATATATAATAATATATTATAATTCAAGAGCACACTGTACTCATAGCCACCGTCAAAAATTAAACCATAATGACAAGAAAAAAAAAAGATTACCACAGTCTAATTTTTCAAGTTCCTGTCAAAATACAGTGAGACAGACCCCAGACCACCTACCTGCTGACAGAGCAGAGACAAATATGGTACCAACCAAAACACAGCATGCAGCTGCAGCCAAAACAGTACAGTACTCAACTTCATGGTGCACTTCCTTCTTATGAGTACAGTACGCACAAAAATGTTGCCCATGTGCCACTTTCATAGCAGAACAGAGTCCAGGCCACCCCTTCTAATGATGGATAGGAGACGAGTGGGTTTGCACAGCAAAATTTATATGACTCAACAGAGAGTAATTGACAACAGTGGAGTGAAATATACCATGGTATAATGAACAAAAGTGCCCATTCCAGATGTATTGCAGACAGATGCCAGACTACCAGTGCTAATGATGGGGGGGCACATTCATTTCACTCCACTCTGTGAAGTATCTGTGTATTTTTTTTCAACAACTACTGTATATAGAGGTAAATATTCTAGCCACCTCCCTCTGAAGGCATATTGTATAGGTTGGGACACTTCTGTGAGGTTGTGAGGAAATTCAATAGGTCCTCCTGGTAACATTTGCTGTCCATTTTCATGGGCTCCAAGAAATAAAACCAAATTTCACATTTGGGTCAAAGGCTGAGTAACTTTAAGAGACCACAGTAAAATTTAGTGGTGATCACATCAAATGATGCCAGTACACTAATTCAAATAGAGAAAATGATCTCATGGGACCAAGGGTATTTCCTGTCTTGCTACACAAAATAGATACATTTAGCATTTAATGCTACACTAGGTTTTCATTTTATATTCAGTGAATAGCACTGTGGCAGAGGGTGACAGATTTAGTCTCCATTGTTGTGAATACTGTCCCAAGGTTTAACATGACAAGATCTAAGGCAGCACATTTTTTTCTGAGGGCAACATATTCTGAGGGTCACACATTCTCTTGCAGGTCAAAATGTTCTCTCACAAGACAAAACAAGTGTCTCTGAGCAAAACACTCCCTAATGATATAGTTTTTCAGAGCCAAACATGTTCTTTTTGGGGAAAAACATTTCTGGGAGACACATTTGCTTCAAGGAAATTTTAGTTAGTTGGCCACTAATTCTAACTATCTATAACTATTATAAAAGTTCCTCCACATTATGTCTCTTTGTTGGGTTTACTATTATTAGGAAGGTTTTCTTGTTTCAGTGAAATTAAGTTATTTTACTAAAATAAATAAATAAATAAATCTGCAATTCTGCATTCTGATGGTCATACGACAGGTGCTCTTTAGTGGGTAAAGTACAAAAAAAAATCCAGGAAGTCTTGCTTGGATATTTGTCCTTAAGTGGTGCAGGCAACCATGGAAAAACTAAGGCACTCTGTCTACAGGTTAAATAACAGTGAATTTATTCTTTAAGCATTGGCAATCAAGGGTCTCTGTGGCCCTGATGCCTATGCTCAAAGAATAAATTCACTATATTATTTAAGCTTTTATTTTTGTAGCTTTTAAAGAGCAGTATGGCGGATCTCTGAAACTCATTTTCTCATTAACTTCCTGTCTTGTAGGCATCACTGCTGCAGAGAGATGCTAGAGCTCGTCCAACTATTGAAGTAAAGGAAGCAAAATGTCTCTGTTCTTCAATCAAACATGGCCCCAGGCCTCAAACATCACTGCCTTTTAAAATGATGCAAAATGAATAAACTCTCTATGAGAAACATGGACTGTCTGTATGTGTGTTTAAATATGTGTGTATTCATCAGGGGCAGCTGAGGAACTTGGGTGGGCCAACAATCTCTCCCCAGACATATTACACCCATAATGCATAGTTGTAGCTGATGCCAACAATTGGATCACTGCTGTCTTCTCCTTGTGCCTGGCTGTTAGGGGACTCATGGGAGACAAGTGTTATGGCAACTGCAGTCGTAGTTACATTGAGTTGTGCCTGTATGTTTTATGCGAGTAGGAAAAATAAAGTCAAAGAGAAGACGAAGAAGAAGGAGGGAAGAGGGTGAATAGACAAGCTGGGGGAGACAGAGAGAAAGATAGAGGAAGAATGTTGCACTTGTGTGTGTGCTGGCTTCATCTCAGTAGATGCTCTGTGTTTCAGCTGCCCTACCCGCCTCTGCTGTGACATTCCCTGTGCATACACTTCATTTGAAGACACAGGACATCCATAATATCAAATGGTCCCTAAAGAGCAGGAGGTTCATTCGATTTATTTTAGCACACAGGACTACCTCCAAAATCATTGATCCAGACTTTCTAAACTTGGAAAGTGCAACTATGTAACTCTGAAAAAGTAGGTGTGAGATATGTGGAGAGGAGAGGAGAGGAGAGGAGAGGAGAGGAGAGGAGAGGAGAGGAGAGGGTAAATTTACCTAAAGACATAGACTGCATTAACCGGAGAGGAGAAGAGAGGGTCTCCCTCCTCTGTGCCTGATTGATGCCAAGACACCCTTTGATGTAAGAAGAGAAATATCATAGAAATCAGTGTATAAACTAATACAGTAAAAGCCATTTGACAGAGACAGTTGATGAAATAGCATTCTCACACAAGCCACACTTCATTCAGTAGTTTTTGCTTTCAGTGCATTCTAAAAAGGTGAATCTCAACTGAATGGATAAATGGTTAGAAAGGGCCTCTGATTAATATACACATTGTTAAACACTAATCAAGCTCAGTGTAACGACAAGGACTGTGATAAATGCACCCAGTAGACTGTTGTGTTAGCATCGATTCTAGCTAATCAGCCTACAGTCCTAATCTAAGTACTCTCCATAGGAAAGAGACTGTCAGACTGCAAAACATATCTCTTCATTCACATTATCAGCTCATCATTTTGTACGTTGTGGTGTTCACTAACTTCTTACAGCTACAGCCAGTGACAAAACTAAACTGAATTTGGCCATAGCCTGGCAGTGCTAAATGGCTGCCATCCCATTACCATCTTTATTACATTACATTTACACTCTTAACTATTATAACAATTTTGCATAAATCAACAGCACCTCCACCCCTGCTTTTAGTTTCTTTTCTGCAATTCTGCAATATTTTTAACTGCTTGTAAATGTGAGTGAAATGAAAGTAATCAGAATCATTCTAACAATTTACAGGTTGGATTAATTTAACAAGTCACTCTTTTACTGCTGACTCTACAACTTCTCTGTATAAAGCATTTGATTTTCCCATCTGCATTCTGATACTTTAGTCAGTGGTTCCAAACTTTTTTTGCCTTGTGACCCCCTCAAATGCTTTTTTGGCTTTGCCTTTAATTTGACAACATCATCTTATTGAGCAAAATGGTCCCGTAAAGAACAGGAAACACATCATCCTCATCATGCTATTAGGCTATTTTAGCTCTGTGAAATTATAGTCTATAGCGCCATCTATTCAAATTATCTGGGCGGACAAGCTAACAACATTTATTCACATTAGCTGGGGTAATTGGCTAACAACAGGTGACAAGTAGAACAGGAAATAAGATGCTCCCCAGTCCTTCATTCATTAGAGCCAATTACAGTGTGGCTCGTTAATATTCTCCACCATTCAGGACAATTACAGGGGAGCTTAATTGTATTCTGCTAGACTGTGATTGGTTGATTAATGGAAAGCCCCGCTGTTTTGATTCAATAGTAGCCTGTTAGAGCGCTGACCATCTGGACATACTGGGCCACATATGAACCTTGTTAACTAAAGGGATGATTAAAGAGAGATGGAGGAAGAAGGGACAGAGAGAAGAATACATTTATTTTATTTTTATGTCTTTATCTTCCCTGTTTCTGTGCATTATACTATTTTTTTACATTTACATACACCACCAACTTCTGCGCTTGTGTATCACAAATGTAGCGGTGGCCTTGCTCTGCATCTCTTCTTTTTTCTGTGTTTGTCTTATCTTCTATGTTTGCCTGAAGTCTATTTACAGCACTACATGCTGCCTGATAACAAGACGTCTTGTTTGCTGGTATTAAATGATAATGAGGCAAAAATAATACATTTCAGTGCCCCCTCTACTCACATATGTAAAGTAACCCCTTGTGTACTGTAGCTCCAACAAGAACTTGTATTATGCATCTCATAAATGTGTTGGTTTTGTTTGAGCATTGAACAAATGGTCCATTAACATAGCTGGCTGCTGCCAGCAGCTCTCTCCACCACACAACAGATGGTCTATAATTTAACACTGTGATATTCTCTGGATCAAATTCAATCCTCACACACACTATACCATCCATGCATGCGCATTTTTCACACACACAATAACAAAGACATCCATCTATATAGACACCCACTCACAGACACACGTGCTCTTCATACTTTACGAGTTAAATGTCCACAGTTGTGTCCACTAGCCAATGACTGATCTCTGTGAGATGCTGCCAAGTTGTTTCATAGCGACCACAGAATGTCATAGTTGGTATGAATTGTCTCCACAGAGACATATGGACCGTGTCTTCTGCCGTTGGCTTGTTATGAAAAAGCATGGCTTTTGCACTGCCATGAATGATATGTACAGTGGACTCAAGGACTAATATCTAAAGTCTCTAGGTTTGCTAGTGCTCTCAAGAAATTAGATGATTGAATTAGTTAGTGGGAGGCTGCATGCATCACAGCATGTATCAACAAACTTCACACACTATTTATGAACTAGATTATATTATGTAGTCACTCTTTCATGGACCCAGACCTGGACAAAACTGTATTTAAAAAATGAAATAAAAAAACAACAATATGAAGAAGAATTAAACATTGATTGTTTTAACTTAATAATAGTGTAAAACAGCAGTTCCAAGCAGTTTGAACTATTTTTAGCTTTTCAGCTAATGCTAGTTTTGTCCAGGTCTGCCCTGTCTACCTCTTGTTCTTTGGCAGGTGCAGTTCACTGATGCTACGATGCTTCTTCTTCTTCCTCAAGCGTAGTGGCGGAGCCTGAGTTACTGGAGTGATGAGCAGGGCGTCCAATAATGATTGAGACGCTGCCTTCTCAGGAGACCAGCAGGATTTGCTTTGATCAGTTGTTCTGACCATTCATGACACATCGGGGAAGGCAAAAGGGTTCGGGAGGAATTCAATTAAAAGCTGAAATGAATAGGTTGTTGATGGAGAATATACAGAAAGAATAAAATAATCTACTCACACATATATACAAACACACACTACACTGGCATACTCTATTTACCTCGCCTGAAATGGACTACAGCATTCAGCGTTTATGTTTCGTGTGAGCTGTTTTGGAGCACTGGGGGTTAGGGGAGGGGGGCAGGGTGCGGCTCTGGGCAAGAAATCCAGAGGACATGACAGGAGCTCTCTCCTGTTTGCAAACACACACACAAACACATACACACACCCATATACAGTAAGATAATGGCAGAAGACAGGAGCACTGAACAGTGAGTGCTTTTAAATGTCTCAATGCAAAATACAAAAGAAAAATACAACATCATGTATGTAAGTGTGGCAGCATGGCATCGACTTTGCTTGAATGTAAAGTGAATTAATGTGTAGTTCCTGCAATATTTGAGCAAAAATCATCATAACCTTGTACCTGACTGGTTTGGTAGATAACACGTGATGATGTGATGATATATGAGATACACGACTATTGACTTGGCCTTGGGAACTGAGAGGGCAGAGATTGGAGAGATACATGTAGTTAAAGCAATTAAATTACCTGTCAATGAAAGGCTTATTTCATGAGCAAAATGCATTAAAGCTGTATACAGCACCTGTGTTTAGGTGAAAGGTCAAACTGAGCTTGTGATGCCTTCTGAGACTCAGCAGCAGGGCTGTTTAATTTATGGTCATCACAATCACGCCTTGTCACATGGTTACTGGACCCAACCTTTTCTGAGTCAGTGTTGTCCTCTAGTGGTGGTAAAGGGGAACTGCTAGATCAAGGCAAAAATTGTATTCAATTGGATTTTTTTCAAAGCTGTTTTTGGACCTTTTATGCATCTTAGGGTACTTCTGTGAGCTTTCATAAAACATCCCAGACTCAATGTACCTTTCAGTGGTGCACAGTTGAAAGCTTGGTGGTTCTCTATGGGCATCATCTGAAGCAGCTGGTCTTTGGACAGGGACAAGATCAGAAGATCTCTCTGGTGCTTGGTTTTGAACTAGTGAAGAGTCTCTACCAGCTGAGGAATAATGTCCTACTGTTTGTGCCGGTAATACACTAAGAACAGATGAATAAGATGCTAGAGTCTGGGTACAAACAGGACTCGGCTCAAGAAAAGACTGTGTCATGGTGGCTGGCAAAAATACATCAAGTGCAGCGTCATTTGGCCTTTGAGTGTGAGAAGATGATTGGCCAGTGTGGTTTTGGCCAGTGTGGGTTAAAGGTACCAGCATTAGAGCTAATTGATCGTTCATATCAGATGAACATGGTGGTTGCATGTGATAAAACATCTCATCAGAATTTGAATACGATGTTGGGATGGCAACTACATGAAGGTGTGTTGTAGATGACACATTGTTCTCTTGATTTTGGGCTTTCAAGATGCTGCCAGGATTGGAAATGAGGACATGATTCGGTAATGTAGCATTCTCCTCTGGCCTTTGCTGTTTGGCAGATGACACTGCTGACTGTGGCTGTGATTGGTCAAAGTAAACAGATGTCGGCGTGGCTTCTGCATCATTCACTCCACTGAAGGTTGTGTGTAAAACACCAACTTGGTCAGAGGATTGATCTACTGGAGATCTGTCACTGGCAGATAACACATAGCAGAACATAATACTATTGGGTTGGTGTGTTTTAAAGGAACACTTTAAAGAGAAGTTATCATTTTAGTGAAGTTAGTGTGAAAGTGTGAAAAATATGCACTTGTGTGAAATCAGTGCTATAGCTTGCAAAATCCAGGTGCATCAAATTAATGTTCAGTCTGTAGAATATTATTGTACAGTGTTTATATTTTTATTTTAGTGTTTTTATTATAAGAGACTAGATGTGGTCATTTAGTTCATGTGATTTAATGAAAGGCCCATTTTATTTAAAAGTGTTTACTGTGCTGAGGGACAATCCAAGGTGAAAAGTAGTGTCACAAGTTCAGTTAGGTTATGATTTATACCTGACCTCCCCATTGTCTGTCTCTGATTCAGTGAGGCAACTAGAGGAGGAAAGAGTAAAGAAACCAAGATAGTAGGGGAGGTAGAAAGAAAGGAAAGGAATGAGTAAAGAAAGGAGGGACACCACAAACAGAGAGAAAAGAGACAAGAAAAAAATGCAATCACTTTATTAGCTACAATATAGAATAATAGTTTTTCAAACTCAAAACACAGAAGAGAAACTTCAACCACTAGATTCCCATCTGTTTTCAAAAGGCAACACTATTTCAATCTCTAAAGAAACTACAATCAATGCATAATCTGAAGTAAGTAAACATAGGGATGACATACTGTAAATGTGAAGGCACTAGAGAAATATTTTACATAGCAAGGGCCTTAAAAACTTTTGCATTACAAGCCATTTATAGCATTTTTACAGTCACTTTGCACACCATCAAACCTCCACAACCTGCTCACTGAAAAGAGCCATCCTTACTTGCATAATCCTTGTACCATACAAAATGTCTCAAAGCACCAATCCGGACTGTTACATTCCAGCAGCATAGCATTTGGTTTATATCCACATAAATGCTTGACAGGTTGTAATCTCTTCCCATGTTTCAAACGCAAGCCACTGTTTGTAACATACAGGCCAAATTAGTGCCAATGTTAACAGATACAACAGATGTAAACAAGCGGTTAAAGCTTCTAAATCCATAAAACATAGTCAAGTTCCTGCATTTAGATGTACACAGTGTACTCTCAGGTAGACCAATGCTGGATTTACCACTTAAATAATTACTAAATTAGAGCCCTTCTTCCAACACACACATAAACACTCACACATACATTATAGTAGTACAGAGGGCAACAAGGGTGAAACAACAGTCTGGTAAAGTAGTGTATATGTAAACAGTGGGAATAACAGTCTTTTCCAAGTGTTGCTTTCTCAGTAGCTGTATGCAGACTTCAAGAACATAATGCATGGCGTGTCTGGTCATAAATCAGAATTTCTGTGTATCATCACCATATTTCAAAATTAATGTAGACTGAATGATTCATAACATTTTGTCTGTACAGCTCTCAGCAGGCTGCCTCAGGCTGTTCATCTTTTCTTATTACCGTGGGAACAGGTCCTTTTTATTGTTTCTATCGCAGCCAGCACTGACATACTGCACATATGTACTACATACTACATGTAAGTACAGTCAGTATATGTGCTGCAGTAAAGACTACTTGCATTGTAGTGAGTACTGAGAAAGGCACTGATGTGGATTTTGGAAAATGATGTCACACACAGCCACACAAGGACTCACCTAATAAAGTATTTATAGTATAAGTAACTTATTTCCTGTAGGTTTTATCATCCTAACTGTCATATTTAATGTTTTGGTGTTAATTAGTATGAAGATACTTCCTTGCTTATGAAATCACTGACAGATTTCAAGTGTACACAGAAAGTAGCATACAAATGCACTGTAATCAAACTCAAAATTAATGTATGATGAGTTCAAAGTGGACACACACTGATAAAAGGTTGTGTATTAATACATTTTTCCACTTCAGTGGAGTGAGCTCAGCATGTATCCAACACTTAATTAAAGGTCTGAATGAGGCAAGTGCAGTGCAGACACATACTGAAGGACAAGCCCACACACACACACAGAAACTCCAACAGTTCTTTTGCAATCTCTCATTCCAGTTGTGTTTCCTTTACGTTCCCTTTTCTCATTAGTCGTCAAGCTTTTAGCACTTCAACAGTCCAATTCATGAATAACCAGCTACAACAGTCAAATTGATATAGTGTGTGCACATTCACAGGTGGACAGACAATCACACACACAGACACAAACACACACAGTCTACTGGACATTGAGGGTGCGAGCAGACACTCCGTGGTGCCAGTCTCTCAGCTCGTTGTACTTAGGGCCAATCACCAACCGAGTGGTGGTCTTGTTCACTCTGCCATCCAGGACACATGAGTAAGAGAAGGGGAAAAGAAGAGACAAACAAACCAGAAGAGAAAGAAGAAGGGTTTAGGAGAAGTAGTAGCCCTGCAAACTGCAATGAGACACACTATGAGCCATGCCACAAGGAAAGCTGGATGATACAGGAAGAGCTATTACCACACACAAAAAGCTGATGACACACAGGAAATGTTTAGATGAAGTGAAGATGGCCAATTTTTCTTTGAAATAGAAAATGACAGAAATCAATATGGGTAGAGATAGAAATGGGGCTGTAAAGACTATCCAGTAAACAGTACTCTCATCATATCCTGTGTCAAAAGAGTCTGTCTTTATTATGTCAAAATACCACTCATGAATCATGGTCATTATGACCTGAATTGATGATTTCATTGAGCCATGAAGTCACACACCAATGCCCACAGTGAATGGGACTGTCTGCATGTTAACACGAGTGATCACAGACACATGGTGATCACATGTATTGCCACAAGCCAGCAAGAGAAATGGACAGCCAATGGATCACATCACACTGAGAACAAGGCCACAGTCCAACCATGATTGTCAACAACACAATCACATGTTATACAACATGCAGCACTGCAACAACCAGATGCACAAACAACCACGAGGAGCACACCAACCATCACATCTATCCAAACTGGGATTGGTAAGCAGAGATGGAAACACTTTCAGCCACTGACATAACAGTACTTAAAATCAACATTCAATCTGAGAGGGCAATTTAATCGGAAGTGCTTTTTTTAACTTTTGGAGCTGCTAAGACTGGACATTCTGTACAGTACAGAGGTCTGGCTTTTGATTTAATGGCACAAATACACAAATCTTTTCTCTGCTGTCTAGACAGGAAGAGCCCACACAGCATCAATACAATTCTTCCCTTACACAGCAATAATGACCACATCTGTGCCACAGAGATTTAGACTGAGATTTTTTTGTTACTGTGTAAGTGCAGCTTTAATGTGTTAGAGGCACCTAATCGAATTGGTTAAATGAAATAACATTATGAAATGAATGATACATACATTTGCTGGAATATGTATTGTTATTCCACCAAATGTAATTTTTCAAACAACATATTATCACAACCATTGACATGCACTTACTTTGTCTTCTTGGCTGCATCAGCTTCCTCATCTTGAGCTACTGTATATGGGGCAGAACAGAAACATTAATGAGTGTATTTTGAGAACATCATGGCCTGTAACTTTTATAATTTGTCAATCTTAACTTGTGCTTTACTGAACTTTTGATTTAGACAGAAATGATACCATATCGACACTAAAGTTCAGGTATGTGCGTATGCCATATGTATTGAACAACTAACAGTGCAGTAACAACAGCCTGTGTATCTGACAGTAATGTACCATGCTCGGTGCCAGTGATCTGTGCCAGAATCTTGAAGGATCTGGACTGGGTGGTCCCAGTGCGTGGGCGCCAGTCCTCTGTGTCTTCCATTATGCGTTTCCTGCTGGCATCAGCATGGGTGGGCACATGGTAAAAATGAATGTCTGTGTCCACAACGTGCTTCCTGGGAGCTCTGAGGAAGGGCAGAGTTGAACAGAATAGATAATATAAGCAGATTTTCTAATAATTTTAAATTTCTCTGTCATGTTATATGACGAATGTATAAAGAAGTAAAGATGTATTTCCTATGTCTTCTGTGATGGTATTAAAAGCTACTTAAAGGGAAACTTCAGTGTTTTTCAACCTGGATATTATTTTTCCATCTTTTTGTGTCTAAGTAACTGGCTGAATATTTAACTGTTTTTGACAACCTCAACTCAGATATCAGAAAGAAACTTCTTCTTGAGCCAGACTTGGTTAAACAGGCTGGCATAACAAACAGAAGCGAAAGGTGAAGAAAAACTTTTCCATTATATTGTCAGACACTTATAATAACAATCTGAGCCTGTCAGTGGCAAAAACAAGCACTTTTAGTGGACGTACGTTGACGGGCACAATTGCACTAAAGGATTACATTATAGCCCTTCTCATGGCTGCTGACTGCTCTCGCTCTATACTGGAGCAATTTCAAAAATCGTTGACCCAATTAGTCACTTAGACACAAAGAGATTGTAAAGTAGGGTCCAGGTTGAAAAATACTGCTGTTTCCCTTTAAGTGAACAGTGCAGAAACATTTTATAATATTCGACCAACTACTGTAATTCCATCAGTATGATGTGAGGCAAAGAAATGTTTTAGTTTTTTTAGGAGGTTACTTTCAATATGGTGTTTTAAATTGATGAAAGAAATTTGTTAACACACAATGAGTCAGTTAGAGGAATGACAATAAACTTCTGATGTTTATATTGCAGGTTGCATGAGATGGAATGAGGCACACTTCACAACTAATCAACTACAAAATGTTCTTATCAGACAAAGAAAATAACACCACTCTTTGTTAAATGCATTTGCTGCCAAAGTTTGAACCAGTCTGATACCTTGGTGGAAGGGGTTTTCTTGAAAACCAATGACAATGATGAAAAACAAAGGAAAAAGAAAAAACAGAAATATACTAAATAAAGGCACGGAAAAATACAATAAACAGATACACAATAGTCATATAGACACAATGGAATTATGTGAAAAGACTTACTTCAAAATACTGTGAGGTCCACTAGAGGGAAGGTAAAGTAGAGGAAGACAATCAAGAAATAGAAGTATTGAGAATTAATCAAATAATTAAAAATTAATCAAAGTGAATGTGAACAAGAGAAGAAAGAAGAAAACATGAATCTATGGACCACAACTGCCAGTGCATGCACAACACAGAGCCAAAATATCAATGGAGACATGTTTGCATCAAAATGAGGAAAAGTGAACTCCTAAATTAAGTCAGTTCTATTTTCAGCCACATGGTGGTGCTGCTGAATTGTCTAGTGTTCTACTGATAGTCATTATTTGGACAGTTTGGAAAGTATTGAGATATTTTTTTAAATTTATTTTTATACAACTGATATTCAGAAACAGTGCTTGGTGAATTTGCAGTATAATTATAATTTCAAAAGATATGTGTTTATGAGGGATGTGTGTATGTATGTGTGTGTGTGTATGTGTGTGTGTGCACTCCTCCTTGGCAACAGGGTGCTGACAGACCCCTTACTAATTGGCTGTCAATAAATCAGCTCCTAGGACAAATACACACACATATACACACACAGGGGTTTTGAAGACTTTTGAGTCACTGCTGTCAATAAATCACATATAAATACACACACCCACCAACACACTCACCTAGCACATTGAATAGACTGATTTATGAGTGTCTCTCAACACATTCTTGTCATAGCAGCAGTCGTGTGGGTGTGGGAATGTTGACAGCTCTGTGCGAGCCTGGTCCCGCACTTACAGTTCTACTGGAAGTGTCTGATAATATAGTGAGTGTATGTGTGCGTGTATGTGTATGTGCACTGCTCGTTTGTCGATGTCAATATTTGTAATTTACAGTTGAGGTAAAAAAATATGCTGTAGCCTTGGCATATTTGTCACATACAAAGAGTTTGATTCATTCTAATAAGCTGCATGCATGTGTGCAGTTTTTGCATAATATAAATGAATGAAATTAAGCTAATTAAACTATAAAACATTATCAGGAATAATGTTCTGCAGTAAACTAATAAGCAAATGCATGCAGATGTCAAGATACAGTCGGCACACACAAAGAGATGTGGAAGGTTAAAAAGGAAGGGATGCAGTCAGAACCAGACATGCTTCAGAGACTAACTTTGTGACTTGAGGATGTACTGCAGTCTGCAAAGCAGAGAAACATAGTTTGAAAGGAAAAGAGAAAAACAGAGAACACTGACATACACATGTCCAAATTCTTGCAATTTTACAGTATGATTATCCAAAACTGTAAAATAAATATTCCCTCTGAAACGAAGCACACCACACAGCTCATTTACAACATGAAAACGACATGCAAGGACGGACACACATGCTGCCTTATACTGTCCACAATGGACTAAAACAAATGGATTCACTAATACTGGAAGAAAAAAAACTGCTGCTACTTCTACAGAGAAGTCAGGGGAAAAATGTGAATTTGAGTAATTCTCAAATATTACACATTTCATGAAAAGTGCTTTCTCAAAAAGCTTGTAGTCCATAATTCATTCTTGACTACACAGTACTGCAACTGTATATTGACCATCAGTGAGAGTGTATGTTGATCTCTATTTTTGAACTGATAACTATAAAATACAAAATAAATATACTATAACAACTTCATAATGCACATATACTCAATATTAATGAACTGCAAGTATTAAATAGTGTCAATCTAACAGGCTGTCATCTTATGGTCCATTATAGTGTAGCATGATTTTGTCTGCTTGATCTACCACAGAGTCAATAAAAACGTATCACTCCTACAGTAACTGTCTCTAAACTTAGATGAACATTTACAAAGAAATGTCCACATGACAGAAGCAAGTCAGAGCTATACAAATACAGATCAAGGCCCTGCTTCAATAAAGCAGTGTATACTATTAAATGTAATCTGTGATACTTGGGGAAAGCTATGTACCCAACAGCTCATGTGCCTGTGTGTGTGTGCGTGGCTACATGGTGTAAGATTATATTGTGCAGATCAGAGGTGTCTGCTGAGTCTCACAGAAAGAGAAACCAACAAGCCTTTTGTCAGTGTATCACCCAGAGAAAAGAGCACAGAGAACATCAACATGAAATAAACAGAGAGACTGTGAGTAAGAAAAGGAGAACATTCAGTCCATCTGACTGAATAAGTGAATGAAAAAAATGCTGGTGTGTTAGTCTGTGAGGAGAGAGCGAGTATATGTAAAGCTACATGGATTCAGGGCTGAAACCCTTACTGACTGACACGTTTGCTACTAGAGTGAAAAGAGAATGCCACACAGCTTGAGTTACCAACACAGACTATATATACTCAGCTTAGTCATAGTCATCATGGCATAGTTATACTCACTATGCCTCTGGACAGAAAAGAGTTGGGGTTAAGACAAAAACAGAGGGGTGGGGGGGTGGGAGGGGGTGGCAGATGATGGCAGGAATTATGTTGAGAAAGATAAGAACAGACAACTTGGATGTGAAGCATGGCAGGAGGAAAGTTGAACATGATAAATTAACACATACTGTATATTGACAGAAAAGAAGGAAGAAACAAGAGGCAGAGGGGGCGAACGTAATAGATGAGGATTTTGACACTCTTCAAATGTTAAGTACATGTTAATGCTGATGTTAATGCTGATAACCACTGATAAACTCCATATAGAATATAGAGGAGAGGTCAATTTTCACTTACAGTAGCGGAGCAAAAATGTATTTTTCACAGAATATCATCAAGGACTCATGAAAGATGAAAACAAAGAGATAATTCTATATCCATTCCAAGATTTGACATAAACTGTATGTTTATAGTAAATACTTTAGCCTATTATTTAACAGGACAAAAAAAATCTGTAATTTCTCATGTTTTCCATCACACAATTAAATTTTCCTTTGACAGAATTTCCCTTCTGGAGCTCCTACAATGAGCAAATGGTACAATAATACATTCCAACTTGCTTACATATCAGTCTTTCCAGACTGGTAGCTTGAGTTCTCTGACATGACACAAGACATAAATAACCAACAGTGCTTCTGTTTGGCTGCATAATTTTTCTTAATGGAAAGTTTACTAAACTGAGACTGACACTTTTTAACACTACAATAAACAACAGTAGCAAACAGAGGCATCATAATTAGTTTTTTCCTGCTAACTCCAGCATGTATCTCAATACTGTGTGTGCGGTACAACACACATTTCCTATGTTTTTTTTTCTTCTATAAACACCAACACACATTTGATTCTGATTTAATGAGAGGAACTTTGAAAATCATTGCCAAGATTTTAAGATTCCAAGACAGAGTCTAGCACGCGTGGTCAGGGCACTACAGGGAGTAAACAACTTTCAGTAAGGAACATAAACTTTTCAAACTACCAACTTAGTAAATCATGACAGAAGTAGTCTTTTAGTAGGCTGAAGGCTGTTTAAGTTAGACAAGTATACTTGTCTAACAGAAATTAAGAACATACTTCAAAAGTTGATAATGATGTAGTTAATTGAAACTTTCTTCATCTCTTTTTAATTTTCTTCTTCTTCTTCTTCTTTTTTTACAAAATGGTGTGGCTGCTACATCTATTGGTATTTCATAATGCCTTTTTTACTTCTAAAATTGTATGAATCTGATGGATGTGTCAACAGACACCTGCAACCAGCAGACACATTACCGGTTATTCTCAAAAATAGCAGCAAGAAATAAGATACATCAATAAGCTCCAATTTCACACCTTGAGCACAACCAAGACAGGGAAAGTCAGAGACAGTGTAAGTACCAAGAATTGATTTATTTGATTGGCTAGCGAGACTGCCACTCACCCATTAAACTGCATTGGCAAGGCTCCACCCTGACTCTCCATTAGGCCCCGCCTCTGCCCCATGGCCACCTCACACGCATTCTCATTGGAGTAGAGGTTGATTGGTGTGTTATACACTGATGGCTGAGGCGGAACGAGGACAGGAGGGGAGGAGGAGGAGGAGGAAGAGGATGGATAAGAGACAGGAGGTGGAGGTGGAGGAGGAGGACTGGTGTGGGAGGAGGCAGGGGTGAAGGCAGAGGATGGGGATGGGATAAAGGCAGCAAAAGGGGACTGTGAAGGAGGGTATTCGCTCTCTGAGCCGCAGCCCCCAAAAGGTCTGGGGGCCTTGTTATAAGGGACGGTGGAAGGGCCAGAGGAGTGAAGGTGGGGGTGGGGTGGAGCAGGGGGATGGGTGATGGCCACTGGTTTTATGATGTCTGATCTGTCAACCTACCAGCATGAGGGAAGAGCATGCAAATACACACAAAAAACACATCACAGCACAGCACACACTATACTGATGCCTCTTACAGATATAATTTATGGGTTCAAAAATGGTTTAGTCCTATAGACTTCATATGCCGGTAATAGGTTCTCCATATATCAAGTTTTATCAATCAGTTCTGTGCATCTAAATGTGTTCTGAGAATAGAGAAGCATCAGTATGATTAACTGTCACTTACTATTAAAAAAAATATGAAGGTAGCTCATGCAACAAAAATGTATGTATGACATCGTTTCAGAAGGATGTGATCACTCAAGAAAAATAATCAAACACTTACAGCGTGGAACCCCAGGAGAAGAGTTTTTTTTTTTTTTTAATACCGCCATAATGAATCAGTCACTAATAGAATCACTCTTGTAATGATGAGGATGAATAACTACGCAAGTGATAATTTACAGAGAAATCAGATTCCCAAAAATAATGTGTATTTGGTAAATAAAAACACAATTTTTAGAGGCAAACTGTAAAATTTGGCACCAAATCTACATCCAAACATAAAATTGTTTTTCATATTCAAAGTATACAGTTAAAAGAAAATATTTGTGCAAATTAATTTGGCCAAAATCTCAAGTTTCACCTGGTGTGCTTTGCATAAAGTAAAATATAATATATTATATTATGATTTTCTTGTGTCTAAAAATAAACACTATGTCCACAAGTGTAAAGAAAAACAATTCTGTTATTTCAGGGACTCTGTTACATTACCTTTGGTGCCACAGGAGGAGGTTTGGGAACACTGGAGGCCCTGAAAAGAAGCATGAGACGCAGGCCATTACTCAAGATTGCACAACTCCAAGACTGTCAATGTAATATTTCATTTGAAGAATGTCTGTTTTAGATATCTGTATATTTATTCTTATTATAGGCTTAAATTTCTGTCAACCAACACCATGTTTGTAAAATTGCACAAGCTTTTAAAAAATGTTCTGTTATTTATGGAGCCATTCACAACTGCTAAGACTATACTGTAAAAATGTTCAGAACTTACTGAGGTTTAGACAAAATGTGGTTATGGTGAATTATGACTAAACCTGAGCTCTCAGCAAAGAGACCAACATGCAGAGATTTCTGTCATCAGCTATGAGAGAATCCAAAAAGTCTCAATGTTTCTGCGTGTCAGACTATGAAACATGAGTTGCTGGAGCTGAAAAGTTTGGTCTCCGTTAATGTTTGTGTGCTTTTGGCGGCAGCTGTTTTTAGTCCATAAAGGCCTGTATCAATCTGATACTCTTGGGTTTTGATGCTCTTAATGCCTCTTGGGGCAATGTTCTCCCTTAAAGGTCATCTGAGGAACATGCTTACAATCATCCACACTGTTAAACTTACTCAGAAATCATATCAGCTTCACACGTCATCGTAATATTAATTTTACTGAGATCATTTCATCTCTGTTTACACTGATGCATTTTGTTCTTAGTTGACGTGCCTGGCTTAAGATGATATTTAGGCAATGGGACAGTCCGTTCTTGACGCAAAAGTAAATTGGATCAGGTTTTAATTAAGTTACAGTTAAGATGAGTGGATTTGTTTGTTATTTTGTTAGAATCTTTAAAAGTTACAGTTACACACATGGAACAAATGAATGTAGCTTAAACGGTTGTTCATTGCATCACAACTTCATTGAACATGATAAAGAGGAAAAATATGTAAATTAAAGGTTATGTAAACTGAGGAGTAACTGAAGACACGTGAATGTAGACAGCCCCGCATTCCTATCAGAACAGCCCTTCTAGAAACTTCCTCAGGGACGTTCATGTCCTTCACCTCTGTAAATTTGAACCGACAGCCTTGCAGTAGCTAGAAACACATCAGTTTGCAGATATAGCTACTCATACGCCTGGCCTCCTGCTCTCTGTCTCTTGTGCCCCACTTACCTGTGCCAAAAGTGCCCTCACATTCCCGTTGTGTTTATTTCTTATGAGATAAGAGAGTCTTAGATGATATTAACACCAGAAGCAAAAGGACATAAAGGCCATAAAATAAATATTCTCCTGAACTGCCACAGTAGCTGTTCTGGGAAACAGCCTCAATCCTATTTTGAGCAGTCACATGACAGCTTTCATCATACTTGAGGACTTTGGTTCTAGTATTTTGAGAGAAGGTGCTTGGTGTACTTCCCATATCCAACTAAGAGGGCAAGCAAAGTTTAAAGAAAATGGAGAGGAGAGTAGGAGAATGATGAATGTCTTAGCTAAATCTGCTCTGAAGTGAACCTCCCAGTCTGTGTACTGTAAAGAAGAAGCAGCCAAATATTATGCATTATTGTTAGAACCCTGATTGTGGCAATGGATTGGCAATCGTAGTAAAGAGGGTGGAATTGCCATGCCCCAGTAGCTTACTGGTTGATGCCACAAAACCGCACCATCCACATCCAAGATTTGCACCTTTGTTGCATGACATTCCCCATTTCCTTTCATCCCTCAACTGTCACTATTTCATAAGGCATACAATGCTTAAAAAACGCATATTTAAAAAGGAAGGTGGGATTTGTAGGCTGCCTTAACAGAGAATGTGTACTGGTCTCAGTATTTATTTTAAATACATCACCGTCATCCCTGTGCAACAGGAAACTCCAACATGGAAATAAGTTGGGGTCATTTGGTAAGAGGGAGAAAACTCTGGAGAATTGCACCGCCAAAGGTAATTTTAGGCTTTCACACAATCAGCCTACTGTTTTATTAAGATGTTTTTGGTGTTCCTGGGACCTTGGCAGAGCCTATGTTACTCATAACTATCTTCAGGTTATCTGTCAGCATCAATGGATCCTTAGAGAAAGTTGTGCAGTCTATGCTGCATTGGTTGCATACTTTACAGATTAAAACAGCAGTAACTAAACCAAAACATAAAAACATGTCACTAGAGTTTGAGCCTTTGTGTTGGGCGCTGACATTCCCTATAGCAAGACAACAACAGGACCTCGCACCTTGTATCAGCAGCAGGAATGTTTCTCCATAACTCAAATGTGTGAGGGTCAGAGAGTTAAGTGGATGCAAAACAGACAGTGTCAATGTGACAGTGACAAACACGACATTTCATATGATTACCTCCTTGACAGCAAATGGAGACCTTCACCAGGCTGTACATGTATTTGCTTCTCCTTTGTGTGGAGACCCACTAAGATCTAATTTGATTCACAGTTGAAAAGCAGCTGCTATAAAACATGTTTCTGTTCGCTGTGTGTTCCATATTAACTGTCAGGCTCTATGTGACCACGTTTCCTTTACTCTGTTTCATGTTAATGGAAGTTTTATATAATATAACAGAGAAATAGGTCTGTTCGTGAGTCTGTGTTTCCGCAGCAATTCTTTGTGGTTACAGCTATTTTGGTTGTGCTTTGAGTGCATGCTGTGGTAACGGGGGCAGTGCTTAAACATATTTCCATATTTTGTTAAATATACAAATAATTTAGGGTAATATTTGTTCTACTTCTACAAGACTGATCAACAGTGTTTGTGTGTATTTAATCATTTTAATGTTTTCATAGTTCTCACCATTTGATTTTTGGTAATTTCCTGATTAATTATTTTTTGGAGATAGAAAGCTTTTATGTAACACTGATAGTGTGCAACATGTTTTCATGGGCTGTTCCATTTGCACCGTGTTGTTTCCACTCTCCGACATTTTTGTCTTTTGGAATTTAGAGGCAATGGACAAAACAACAGAGCACTTTACAAAACACTGCACTCCAGTACAACAGCCCCACTGTAAATACTGTTGGTGTAATGTTAAACTGTTTTATGCACCTGAGTCAAACTACAGTATAAATTAATATATAATACATAATATTTTATGTGGTGTTATATCAAATTTATATTTTTATGAGGTGTTCCTGTAATTATGGCCAACTTTCATGTTTTCTACATTGAGCCTCTGGACAACATTTCATCTACATCTCCTCAAATGGTGTTTATTATTATTATATAACATTATACAATAATATACGCGTTATTGCAGTTAAGTGAACAAGAACAAAACTGTTCAATAAAATGTATGATTTTCTTGGCATATCTTCTTTCCAACTACATTTTCTGTTTTAATGTGTCCTCATATATTACTTTTATGTTGCTTTGAATATCTTTATAGTTTTTCCAACAGTCTATGACTATATGCATTAAATTGATTTGTCAGAATAAGGAGAATGCCATCTCTTCTTCATCTCCTCTCAAATCACCCGTGGTCCTGCGGCTGTTCTGTGTTCTTAGCTGTGCATTTGTGTTTAATCTCTCTGGTCTATTCTTACTCCAGTGAGCTCATTGACCGATGTTTCCAGGGCTGTGCCCTGACATGCCATCAACTACACCAGCAAGCACCCAGCCATACTGAATCAATAAGAGATTGTTCCCTGCATGTGTGTGGGTATGTGTGGTATTATTGTCTTAATAGGGGTGGTCACGTAGCTGGAGTGGTTTAATTTAGGTGGCACTGACTGGTTAGCAACACCAACAGAAGCCAAACATTCACTCTATGGTACACAAACACAAATATAGGCACAGATACACAAATAGGCACACACACACATTCACGCTATACATGTCTGAAGGAATTTTACAAGTGGAAGTGATTCTGTCACATGGTGGCTTCATGTGTTTGACCCCTCATAAAGTAAGCGTGCCAGACAGTGTTTGTATATTTACTTAACACAAAAACTACCCACATGGGTGTAGCTTGAAAAATTATACACAGACAAACCCACACACCCTGCATACATGCATACATATAGCTGCTTGCAAATATATATGTTTTTCTGCCTTATTTACAAAACTACACACCCATACACACATCATTGTATTTCAGCTTAAATTAGATCTTTAATGAAGTGTGCTGCCATCCGGATGATAGAATTGTTAAAAGTAATAAATGGACAAAGACCAGTTGACATGCACAAACACCCAGACAATTATATACACATACACACACAGTGACATATTGTGCAGGGTGGAGTGACAGTGATTTCAGGCATGATAGGTTGGCTCAGGAAATGTTACTGGGGTAGTGCAATAACATGGACTACAAAGACCAGTTTATGCAGTTCATAGCACCTGCAAATGAATACATACACACATGTAGACACACTGTATGTGTGCACCAAAGTTTATTTTTAATAGAATCGCACCTTGGATATTCTCAAATATTTTTTTCTCATATGTGTGAAAAACTTGATCAGCCCAGTTAAAGACGATTCCGTTTCCTTCACCAGAGCTGTATTCACCTATTTCCCTCAAATCCAGTCTGTTTTTTATATACTTTTCTTATCATAGATTTGCACCTAATTTCTCTTGGTGAGACATTTCTTGGCAGCTCTAAAATGTTTTTGTATTAACTTTTGCATCTCTATCAAGGGCAGAAGGAAATGTCTGAACACTTCAGCCCTAAATCAGCCCAGCATTTGAATCAAGTGTTTTTCATATTTGACATGTTTTAAATCATTTTAATTCGCCATATTTTCCATTCTGACTTATCTCTCTTATTTTTCCCTTACTTCACTTTAACTTGGTTTGGTAGCACACAATAGCAGTGATGAGAAACATACGGTAAGAAAGATTCTCACACCAAGACTAAATTTTGATAACACTGTATTTGTATGTCTGTGCATCCATGGGTGCAAGTGTGTGTCAGTGACCCAGACTTTGATAAGATCAAACTTGTGTTTCTTTCCCACAGGATGCAGAAACTGATTCAACTATGAAACACACAATTCAAACAGAGGGAGATGCTTCCTTCTCTTATGCTGTAAATCAGGAACTGTCGCACTTTAGTAGTTTATGTACAAGCACAACTGCGCCCCAGAGCCATTAACTTAAAATATGGCTCTGGCTCTGGTTTTTTCAGTCTAACTAAAAAAACAGTTTGCATTTGACTGTTGTTTTTGTTACTTTTTCTATTCTCACTTCTCTTTTCCCTCTCTGCACCTTTCCATTCTTCTCTGTTCTGTTTTAATTATATGCACTCTTCCTCTTACTTACTCATTCTTGCCTTTCATGCCCTCTTTTTTTCTTTCCCTGGAATGAGGTCAGCCTTTTTTAAACAAAAGTGATAATGATTATTACAACAAAGCCCTCTAAAATGTATGCAGTCGTCATTCCTGAAGGTGGGACACATGCTCTGAGCCCTTCTCTATTTATTTCCCTTTCTGTGCCTTATTAGGAAAAAAGGGAAAAGAGTGGGCTGGTTTGGTTTCAGGGGTTTTTAATTTTACCTTAAACTGAAGCAGACAGACCAACGTGACCAGGAGAGGATGCCAGGGCACCAAGTAAGAATAGAGTGACTGGCAGAATTATTGCCATGTGTGGTTCAGCATTTGGGTGTCTAAAGTAAGTGAGGTTACGTGTTTGTGTGTGTGTGTACGTGTGTTTGTAGTGGTGGTGGTGGTTTTGGGTTAAGGAGAGGGAGAGGGATTTGGTGTAAGTAAGATGTTGTTATGGGTACATACTCAAAGAGAGAAAGAAAGATGAAGAGTGAATGCAGACTATAACTCCTGATTTCACCAGCTAGTGTAACATTTCTTTGCTGGAGTCATTAAATACAAAACAGCTGTATTATTTCTCTGCTATTTCAAGGCCAATGTTTGAGTTTATCTATAAATGGCCTTTAAATAGATCTAGAAGCAGAGTCTGGCTGTCTTTATCAGGCCTCACATTAGGCAATACCACAGAAGACAGGGGTCACCTACAGAGCACATACTGTGGCAAGTACCGTAAGTTTGTGTATTTAGTGTGTGAGTATGTTTGAGTGTGTATGTGTGTGTGATCCTCCCTATTCCTTATCCACTACCTCCCACTGCTATCTCCACAGAGGCCTCAACAGGCGTTTCAGCTGAGTATGACATCACATGAGATCCTGAAAGAAGCAGTGACACTGACCAGACCAAAGGGGAAAAAAAGTTAAAACTGCACTACAAAAACATTGCTCAGTAAAATAAACTCTGAGGAAATTTGCCATTTGTTTGAACAGTGACAGTTTAGGACTGAAAAACTTAAATTTCCATTGTTGAATTTCAACAATTGCTCCTACATCAGTTTGCCCACTAATGCATTTTCTCATTCATGACAAGCAACACATCATGTAGCCCATGTTAGCAATTCAGTATTATGTTACATATTTGGTGTTATGTTCATGCTTCTTTATCCCCTGCATAGATCAATATGTCTAGACAAAAAGCCTGAGGCTATAAATCCACTGTACGGTAGTTCTCACCATAAGAAAAGGTCTCATATTAGCTGCTAGGGCTGAGCAATACCGATATTATATTGATATCATGATCTGAGACTAGATATAAACTTAGATTTTGGATATCATAATATTGTGATATGGCATGATTGTTGTCTTTTCTTGGTTTTAAAAGCTTCATTACAGTGATGTGATGAAATTTTATTTTTTACCAGACTGTTCTAGCTGTTCTATTATTTGCCTTTACTCATTTAGTCATTATATCCACATTACTGATCTCTTAAAAAAATCTTATTGTGTTTATATTTTGTGAAAGGACCAGTTGTCATCCTTACAATTTCATCTTTTTCCATATAGCCCGAACCCTATAGCTGCCTGTTTTTTTGTTAATCTAATAGAAAACAAAAGGTTTTGCACAGAATCAATACAGACCTGACTTGACCCAGAATCCATCTGTTTCACATTCAGGTCAATATGTCTTACTACATGGTTGGTTTTAAGCTAGCTTGTAGATGTGACACGTTTTTATTTCTTTCTTTTGGTTGACACTATAAAAAAATGAATGTAATCAGAAGATTTTGATTAATCACAACAAAGTTCTCTTTTTAATTGTGAGTTAATGCAGAATAAGCCATTGAACTGTCAGAAAATGCCCAAACATGCAATATTGAAACCATGTTTTCTGTGGTTACATAGCAACAAACAAGCACATTTTATAGTAGTTTCTAACAAAAACATGCAGCAGCGGACTAGTGCCCTAAGGAGTCTTAAAAGTAGACCATGAGAGGAAACAGACACATTATGTTCAACCCCACCATGGCAGAGAGGAGAAAGGAGGCAATGTCTCAAACAGCCAGCAGCTCAATAGTGCCGCATTTAAGGCCCAGCAGGGCACAGGACCAGAGGGGAGAAGTACATCTATTAGTTCTCAGCAACAACCAACTACAGCTCAGCAAACCTATGTTGACTAAATAAAGGTAAAAAAACAAAAGAATTGGATGAAAATGGAATTAATGTGAAAATAGAAATGAAATGAAGGGTAGTACATATTGCTGCTACTTACATATTTTAGTAAATTTAGACAACAGGAACATGAAGTCTGTTGAACTGCAAATAAAAAGGGCATAGTATGGATTTTTTTTATGACATCAGTTACTGCTGTAACATATACATCTAATGGTACACTAAACTTCATATTTATATGAAATTCAGGATAATAAAAGAGATGCACAGTCTAGGTAGTGTCTTTTACGGCTTGTAATTCTTCTTAGATGTTTTCCAAAGATCATAAAAGTCATTTTATGTAACACTGCATTCATGCAAATATATGTATATATATCTTTTAAAGGCACAGAGGACAGATGTTTTCTTTTTACGTGAAACAGTAATGTAACTGTCTAGTTAATGTTAGGGTCTATAGGAGTAATTTAATTGACTGTGCTTTCGTTCTCAGTCTGACTGCAGTCCTGTCTGTACAGTAGATGGAAGGACTGGATTCCTCCGTTGTCTTTTGAAATCTAATTTAAACTTTTATAGCTTTGTTTCACAGCAGAATGACAAAGAAGTAAAAACTGTACATGTAAACAGAGAACTTCACATGGACACACAAAGAAAGGCAAACAGAGACAAGGCTAACACTATCGCATGTAGGCATTTAGTCTAACACAAAACACAAATACCCACGTATTTTTTTCTTCCAACAGACCCTGGCATGTTTAAAGCTTTTTAAACTCATTGTTAATGACTCTTGACCTAAAAACAGCCAAGAATCATACATCTGCGCTCACTTCGTGGCAACTCCCACACTAAACATTGCCATCATCGTTTAAAAGATTTAAAGTGTAATTGAATAAATTAATGACTCCATGTGCTGTCATTGGATTTTAGCCAGCCTGTTTGTGAAAGACTTACAAGACAACTTGTCTTGTAAGTCCGCTGCAACCATACATACAGTATATAAAGAAACACAGAAAAGCAAGATGTCTTTCCTACTGGAGATGATTGAGAAATACACTATGACAAGCTTGACTCAAACCATACAACATGAGGAGCAGAGAAACACGAGACAGCTCCCGAGAGCACATCTGGGTTTATCAAGGTCGTGTGAGTGCTGTCGAAAGTACACCCCAAACTATATTTCTTTGAATTACGCAACAAAGGTTAAGCCTGGACAGTCCCAACACTACCAAAGGATCAGTGTGATTTCATAAGACTCAGATGAAGATTGCGCTGTTTCAAGTGTGGGTCCTGGGCAGAAGAAGTTTAGGAATCCCTGCCTTAAAGGCAAACTCTGTACATGCTGGGGCTCTGTAAGGGGAAGCAGTGGTATGGGGGGCCCAAACTGGATGAGGACATCCATATGATTCAAGGGGGCCCCAAATGGGATGAATTAAACCAGAAACTCCTTTAGAACCCTTAGAGCTGTGGTTTTGCAGGATCTATGCAGCATTAAACTCTGGTCTCAAATTGCTTGCTACATCAACACTACTATGTGTACTGAGCAGAAGAATAATGAAGAGTACAAAACTGCCAAAAATGTATATCTAATGTGAGTAAGAGAGAGAGAAAGTCATTTTAGGGCTGTCTACTTAACACTTCCTTTTTTTCTCTCAGTTGACAGTTATTTTAAGGCACCAAAAACAAAACAGAAACACCGCACAGAAGAAAGAAAGACAGGCTAAAGAGACAGCACACCCGCTGGGCCCAGCACTGCAGTGCTCAGACAGCCTGCCTATCAAAATGATCCACAGCTGGACAAGGAAGTGTTTTCCATATTCAACATCTGGCCCTAAGTCTGTTGAAAGGGTTATGGATATCAGTGCGCATCAGTATCACTCACAAAAAGATTCACTCACAGAGATGCACGATTTACTGGCTTGTTTTTGATTTTCCTTCCGTATTTTTTCCATCTTATTTGGGATTCTCCATTCCGTGTCCAACTTTCTGTTTATATTTACCTGGACTCATTCTTGCTTTCTTTCTCTCTGGCTCTTTCCCCAACTCTCACACACACACCATGCTCCAGTTGTTCTCTGAGTGACACTGAGAATCACATGTCTTATAAAGTAATACAACAGTGATATGGCAGTGATTGTAAAGTAATCCTGGCTCTGACACTGAGCAAATACCTGAAGATACGGAATTCCATCAACTTCTTTTTTCCACTATAAAATCATAGCGTTTTCAACAGATGAGCTTAGAGAATGGAACGATGGAAAGAGATGAGGGAGGGATGAGAGCGCATAAGGTACACACTGAAAAGTTTGCATTATTGTGTAAAACTGTTCGTACTGTTTATTCATACACATGTATTTTGTCATTAACATACAGTATGATGTATTGAAAAGTAACAGTGACAGTATGTTATCCAAAAAAGACACATGTTCAAAATCTCACATGCTTCTTTGGATTACACTCTGTGAGTTGAACAAAGTGTCATCTGATTATGTGATAAAATCAGAACAAAAATAAACACACAGCAAGTCATTTGGCTGAATTTAAATGTATTCTGGCCAATCTGAACTGATAACACAGTAGACTTCCACTAAAGCTTGAAGTGAGAACTGCAAATTGTATCTGGGACATACTGTAGCTGTATTGGGTTTCAAAACATTTTGATTACAATTTATTATAGATTCATTTGTAACTATAATTAGAAGTTTATTTTATTTGGAACAAAACTGTTGAGTGTGCAGTTTGTGTCCTGACTGTTCCTTACACCCTTAAACTCATTTATAGAAATTACTCAGCGCTTATGAGATGTGGCTTCTTATTATTCTCTTCTAATCATTCCAGATGATTCTTCACAGCTGCCCATTTGCGTATCATTCAACAATGCTGGCTGGCCTAAAGATGAGTGCTCTTGGCTTACAGTAAGATATATTTGGCAAATAGCAGAGAAGAATAAAAAAAAAAAAGTGGAGACAGATGAGCTTAACACAGTGTTCTTGGCCTTAGAATATATGTGGGCTACCTTCACAGACCCCTAATGTTCTTAGGATTTGTATTTTCTTTGGCTTAAACAACAGACTAGCAAAAGACAGGCAGAGACAGGTGTGTCTAGCTGTAGCTGCATTCTCTTGGTATTAGGATATTACTGGCGAATACTACAAGCCTTGCCAAAGATGACGGCCATCATTTTTAGATGATCTTTGGCAAATACTGCAGACTAGTGAAAGACAGAGACAGGTGAGCCCACTTTAGTGCCCATGGATTTGGAACATCTTTGGCAAATATCAGAAATGAGTAAGTGACAATGGCAGCTGCACAGTGTGTATTAGTACAGAGGATTTGCATAGGGCTGTGAATATCTGCAGCTATAGTACAATGCTCCCAAGTTCTAACTGATCAAGTCAGTACTATACTTGTAATATCAGTATGTGCCACATTTTGACTAATTTTATCAAATGATCAACATAAGAGGTAATAGTTTTTAATTGTAAGGTTAAGTTAGTCATTATAGGTCTCTTCTTTGTGAGTGAATTAGACATCTGTAGTATAAACTGTTGTTGACACAGAACAGCAGTATTGGTAAAGGCAAACCAACTAAATTAGAAGGTGGGCCATTAATGAACCAGCCATATAAGTTACAGACAAACACAACTTTAGCTATAGTTCACCCTTGAGGTCCACCAGCCTCCAGAACATACAAGTCATATTCATCAGAGCATACACTGGGTTTAATATCATATAATGATTTTTCTACACCTTACAGCACAGCAATAATGTATATCATAGATCATCAAGTGTCCTGTTTCACACATCTATGCACCCTGTCACAGGGAGTAGCCTCACTTTGCTATGAAACACTTCAAGAGGTCAAACGTTTGCCAAATGTGGATGCTTTAACCCTGGTTTGTTAGTTGAAGTATGGTCTCTATGGTCTTTTGTAAATAGGGAATCCAATTATCTCTCTCAGCCAGGCTGATTCAAACATGCTGTTCTTGTTATACATGTATCAGTTCCAAGTAAGCATGCCATCCATTCTGGATTTTCATTTCAAAGTGTAAGCTGGAAAACAGCCAATAGTTCATTTGATGAAAGTATCAGTCTTGCCTAGAACAGGTAACTGACACATATCCCCCATACATCAAATGACTAATTATATAACTGATACATTGTCATGTTTCTGATATGATAAGAGGTCAGTAGTTAAGTATGTGCACAAACAGAGACGATTCCATATTTCATTGTAAGTATAATAACATTAAAATAGGTATTGCTAAGGACTGATGAGTGCACAGTCTTTTGCTAATTAATATCTATACATTTTTTTAAAAATGACATCCATGAAGTAGCCAATAGCCAGGCACTAGATTATACCAAACTATGATTAACTGACATCTCCAGTGCACATGCACCAGTATATGCCTGTGTTTGCTGGACACGGGACTATGCATAAGCATCAATACATCCAAGTACATATATGCAAGTACAACTCTGGGATATTGCTGTCTCTATTTAGAGAACACAACATAAACAAAATGAAAACATATACTCTGACCCTACATAAACTTCCCTCACCCAACCATTTGCCCAAGCACCCAGAGCCAACTTCCAGACTCAAAATAACTCAAGCAGCTGGCAGTGTGAGATCTCTGCAAGTGTGCATGCATTGTGTTTGTTTGTGGGTTTGTGTGCATTAGTTTAAGAGTGAACATTAATGTTTAGATGTGTACGTATTCCTGAGATGAAAATTCAGTATCTCCATCACCATCTCCGTCATTATTGTACGGAAGTTTGAAGGAGCACTGTGGAGTTATGTTTACAATGACTCTTATTCACCGAAACACATTGTGTGTATCTTTTAGGTCTAGCAAACGAGCTGAATGCATTTCCTTCCTCATGAAACATTTGCAAAGCCATTTTTTAAAGGGCAAGGATTATGCTCATTTCCAGCTCTATATTTTTATTTTTGGACTCCACTAGAGTAGCTTTGCATGATTAACAGTTCAGAAAACTCCTTATCTTATACTGGCCATTTATGTAGCCCCTCAGTTCAGTTTCTGTCTTAACAGGTAGTCTTAGCTCCTGTCTTATTAAAGCCCCTCTCCCCATGAGCCAGCTTTGAGGAAGCTAAGCCAGAGTTGTGTTAAGTTACTGCCGATGCAAACCCAATATTTCCTGATATTCTGCTTCAAATGAAAAGCTTTTAAATGACTAAATAACAAGAGACTTTTATTGTGAAGAATTTTTGCTCCATAGTGCTACTAGAGGTCAGAAAACTCAACAGGACAGCTTTAACATGTGAAAGAGGAGTGCAAATTCATGTGTATGCAAGATAGAGAGTGCTTACATGAGCTTAGCAACGTTGCTGACTGACATGTGTGTGCTTGTGCATGTGGAGGGGAGGTCTATAAATCAATAATACTGCAGCAAAACAACAACACCCACCACGTGGATATCCAGTGTTACCACACATGCAGAAGAGATCTAAAAGCTGATTGTGTTTACCCATGACTTAATATGGCCTGTCCTTGTGGTGTTCTGCATGAATGCATAACCTCCCCTATTATAAATGCATGTGACAACTCCACTATTGAGACACTCAGTCACAAAGAACGGGCCTGTCAAACACTGTAATTATTCTGTTTGAGGTCCTTTCAACAGAGTTGAGATCTCCACTCTGATAAAAAGAGAGAAGGAACCAATTAGCTCAGTATAACACAAAAGCTGCTTCAAAACCTTTCTTCTTCGCGTGGTAGTTTGTTTGCTCAAATCATGCATTCATTCCCTACGTACTGTGATGTGCCTACGTGTATGTGGATGAGTGCATCAGGTCAACTGTGTTTCAGTTTGTAGCTTTTAACTCCCTAAAACACATCAAGACTTTGAGACTGCGCCATTACCACTGGAAGGCACTCAAATACACACATGCGCAAAGGCCCATTAAATAGTCAAATGGGCTTCGAAAAGGCTTTACTGTGGGGAATAAAGTATTTAGCCAGACACTGGCAGTTGATGTGCATAACAGTGAAACACAAAGGTGGTTTTGTTGAGGTACTGGATGATTGGTTGAAATGAACAGTTTAATACTTTGGTGTACCTCTAAAGAGAATAATTACATTGCTAAAGAGCCTAATTTAAGTGTTGAAATGTTGTGATTACACTATACTAGTGGGACTGCTCCAGGACAAAACCATCAGCATAGAGGAAACATCCAACTGTTAAGTCCCACTCTCCTGTCTTACTTTTCACTTCAACCTTTACATTTTATTCCTATTCCTCATTCTACCTAAAAAAGGACACCTCTGCTCTACTGTACCTTATTAGATTCTCTACCCATCACCGCTCTTGTTTCTCCAACCATCTTTCTGTCTATCCTACCCTGCTGACTAACTGAACTGCAATTAAGTCTCCTTGTAATTACATTCATATACTACTAATTAGTATTTCCAATCATGCTTTGATGGGAAATGTAATTGTTGCCTGGATTATGTTCACTGGCAAAGTTTTTTCTAGTGGGGAAAGGCATCATATACAGGATGTTTGAGTCAGAAGGAGTTGGTCGTGGTGAATGGTGGGAGTGGAAGGACATTTTGTATTTTTGTGTTTAATGATTAAAAGATATCCGTAAAGAAAACCTTAACACAGTAACAGTGAAGAAAATAGTTCCGGGCAGCAAGTCCTCCGGTCAGCAAAGATTCAAATTCTGGATTTCAATTAATTTCTGCACTCTAAAATCTACATTTTTTAGTGAAAGAACATCAGCAAACAGTTACATAATATAACACAGATAGCATAACAGCTCAGATAACCACACAATGAAAAAAACTATGATTCAAACAACATGCAACTATGAGGTTTCAGCAAAAGCAGCATCTATAGCAATGATAGAAACCCTTTAAAAATCTCTGTAATAACTAACGCAACTAAATATCATATATATCCATTGAATGAAGCCAGTGAAAATAAAATGCACATTTCTAGAAATGCTAAAAATGTTATCAAAATGCATTTTAATGTCGAAACTATCTTAAAATGCTGCATTTTCCACCGAGAATATAAGGAATATCAACCATTCTTCATTTATTTTTTATTTGTTCTCACAGACAGAAACTTGATAGTCACATGATGTGGACACAGGGCAATAGAAAAAAATAGGCCAAGAAAACATAGGCATCTCACAATTTTAGAGTCATTACTGTTAACTAATATGTTATGTGCTTGGGACCTATGTAGCTATAACACATTTTGATGTGAGACTGGGTTGTGAGAGTACATAGTGCCAGACATTGAAGATCAGGATTTGCATCTTGATTCCCACGTATGGTAAGGTTTAGGCAACAAAAGCACTCTGGTTTACAGTAAGTGTGGTTCTTAGTGTTGGTTAAATGTTAATAAAGTGAACACTTCCTGTCTTCTGCTACATATCAGTGTTGACTCTCACTATTAAACCACAAAACAAAACCACAATGCTTCTCTAATCTTATTCACTCAAAGCAATTGGGTGCTTTGAGTGAATAAAAATAATGAAAAATGAAATAATGTTTTAGTCGCAAAGAGTGTTTTTTGTTGTTGTTTTTCTTTTTTCATTTTGCTGCTATTTAATATTTGTTGTATATATACATAATTTATAAAGGAGATATGAGACAAAAGAAGATAAAGTTGTCCATTGTCATCTGTCTGTTCTTTCTTGATAAAACCAAGGATGTCCAGAGGAATGTGCCAAAACCTAACCATCCAGCCTTGTGACAGTCTATTTGTGCCTGTCTGTGTGTGTGTGTGTGTGTGCATGTGTGTGTGTCCGTGTGCACGCATGTGTGTGTGTTACAAACACATGTGCCCCACATGTGACATCTCCCTCATAAGTAAAACAGTCCGCCTGGCTAACAAGATAGTTGTTTTTATGGGTCTCATCAAATGGAATTCAGATTGATACTGAAGATAAGAATGGAAAAATTATTCATTGAAAAGAAAATATTTCCAGAAACTTGACTGCATTTTTTCCACAGCTGTGCATAAGCAATCATGGTAAAACTTTATGGATATCTGTGAATCTAAACACGGGGCAGTGATGTTTTAACATTCTCACTTGGTGCCATCAAGCAGAGTGATCCATGGTTTACAGAAACTGCAGATGTCAGCCAAGTTGATCAAAAATTGTAGGCCATGGAGAAATCCATCGCCATCACTGTTTATGTGGCTCTCTTTAATCTCTTTGCCATGCTGTTACTTCCACTTGCATTCTTTTGATACCTTTTAGCTCTTCCCATCCTTCCCTCTTTCCTGTTTCTGTTACTTTCAGTTTTTCTACCTCCTCTCTAAGCAATAGAGCTGAGTACATAAATACACACACACACTAACACTGTTTGACGTAAAGCCATGAAGGTTCCAAAGGTCATGAACCAAAAGTTTGTGTTTTGAGAGCTATTATTGACATAACAATACAGAGTGCATTCCTAGACAGAAGAAACAACTCTGGTAAAGAGTGATGGTTTCAGTAAAACAACAAACACAATGACAATGACACAATTTCTCAGAGGCCTCAGTGATGTCTTCGATTTTCTTGTTTTGTCTAACTAACAGCATCTCAACATCTAAAATGCTAAGATATTCAGTTCACTGTCATATGTGACAAAGGAGAAACAGCAAATCTTCACATTTAAGAAGCTGGATGAAAAATGGCTGAAACAATTAATCAATAATCAAAATATTAAATCTAAAATACTAAATTCTGATAATTGACTAATCATTGCACCTCTAGTCAATGCAATTTATTTTACACAATACAATATACAATATAAAGATGAAGATATAAAAAAGATAATAGGCATGTATTAGATAATTTAGGAATTGCTGTATATAATACTGATGATATTAATCTTTGAAAATCTACAGTCTTTCACTCAGTCAGTCTGTCACAGTGTGATAAAGACTTAAATCCATGAAATTTAATTTACACACTACATTGCCAGACACTTGCTGTAACCAAGTATGGTTCTGAGATGTAGGACTTCAACACAAATCATGAACAATATGTCTGTGCATGCACAATAGTCATTCTCAAACTAAGTGAAGCAAGTGAGACGGAAACTATTTCAACTAAGTATTTCTGTCATCTTTATAAGCTCAAAAACCCAATAAAAGAATAAAAGAACAATCATTCATAGATGACAGGAACTGATAAAGCAGGCTTCGATGTGTGTGAGATTTGTGTTTCAAGTAAAAGGCTGCTGTTTAACAGAGGAACCAGCTGATAGGATGACTGCCAGAACCTACTTTAAAAATCTGAAGCGAGAGTTTGTAAAAAGAGTGAGGGAATATCAAAGACATCTTTAATCTGTTGCTCCTCAGAGTGAAATCTTTTTAACATAATGCAGTTTTTTTGTTGCTCATTTGAACTTTTAAACCTGTTTTTACACAGCTTAGATCAGTTGAAACTGGTTGATCTGAGCTGGGATGAATGGAACAACAACAAACCTTCACTGATATTTTGGCACCTGTTGCCTGGTATTTACAATTTCAGCACTGATTGCATTAATATGTTTTCCACTGGTAAGTGAGTCTCACAGATAGCTAAATGAATGTTGATGTGCAATGGTTACTTTTGTAACCATGGTATCTGCATTCATGCATTTCTCTGGCTTTACTTTATAGTTAATAAATCCCTGTCCAGTTCCAGCTTTTTTACTGGATGGAGAGGTTGGTCATTGCCAGGATAATTTGGCCCCTCTTATGTACATCCGCCATGTCATCTTTAAAAACAATAATTGCAGATGGGACAAAATCAGCTTTATGTCAGTTTAAATTCTTCTTCTATGGACAATTTTACAGAATTTCTTTTTCTTGTCCTTCTCACATCTGCTGCCCTTCCCTTTCCACCCATCCCTCCTCCTAAATCACCCCTTTATTTGGAAAAGTAATAACAACCTGTCTCCTTTTAAAATACACACATACAGACACCACATTGCACTGTTAGCATTTGTCTGTATCTTCTCACTGTTATCATTCCTTTTGCTATCTGACCCAGTGACAAACTCAATCAAAATGTGCAGGCAGAAAGGAAAAATGAAAAGAGATGTGAGTGACGCCTATAAAAATTAACAGAAACAAGGGACCGGATTGGTTCTTTCCATTACGCATGTAAACCCATTAAAGTCCAGATGTTGACCTAGGCGTGACACTCTTTGAATATACAGTATGTCTAACTCACAGTGCCAATGAATGCCAAGCAACAAACAGAAACCCTGAAACTCTGATCTTATTTCTTATTGTAAATGGAGTCTGAAGTAGGTACAGGGATTACTGTCAATCTTCTGGATTCTATAGTATCCCAGTAAAGCAGAAGCTGGAGCCAGCTGTCCCCAAAGTGGCTGCCTGGTCACACAGCCTTAATAATATAATACTACCACTTAATGAAACAAGCCTTGCCATGTGTTTCCAATAGGGCATTAATCAACCCCTCAAGGGCTGATGTCTGATGCCACAAAGCACAGAGCGATGCAGAACAGATAATCTTATATAACCAGTCTCCCAAACAAGCGTACCCTTACATGAAATTTGTTCAGTTACATCGGTACTTGGCAGCTGTTTTGGGGTTAATGAAGTAATTGAGAGCAAAAGCCTGTGACAGTTTTAGATCTTGCTTTGGTCGTCACAACAGCTGAAAACATTGACACTGAAAAGATTAATGAGACTCAAATAGGGGTGGGTGGGGGGGAATCGATTCTTAGATGCATCATGATGACGTATATCATCGTGCATCCTGCATCAATTCTCAAATGTCAAAATTGATTTTCTAAATGTTAATTAATAACGTGATGTTGGCGGAACGAAAGAGACAGAACTCAACTGCAGGGCCAGGGCAACACCCACACAGTCTACAGTGTGCACACGCTGAAGATATCTTATAGTTAATCTTCGAAAAAGGCAGCGGTTGCAAGTATTTTTTGATTTAATGACTAAATAATTACCATTACTTAGTGACTAACGTTAGCGGAGCAGCGATCTCCAGCAACAACAAATGAGACCGGCTGACTGACACACACTGCGGCATTAAACAACTTAAATCAATTCTGAGGTGAAGAAAATAAGTCAGTGCTCAGTCTGTTTCACCTCATAATCCCTGTGCCCACTCAGCATATTGGACAGCAATAGCTTTCTCTGGAGCTAACAGTGCAGCAAAGAGACTGTAAGATGCTTTCAAAATGATTAATTTGTTAATTGATGCAGTAACTGGCACACAGTATACTAGAGCAAGAGACTGAAAATAGTGCCCTTTTTCAATTCATTCAATTGAGAATTGATTCTTAATCAATTCAGACATCAAAGAATTGGACTCTAATCGAATTGTGAGATTCCTAAAGATTCCCTCCCCTAGTGTTAAAGGAATAGTTTGACATTTTGGGAAAACCACTTATTTACTCTCTTGCCATAAGTTAGTTGAGAAGATCGATATCACAAGGGAAAATAAATCTGTCATCAAACAACATCAAACAACAACTTTACGACTTTACATCTTTACGAGGGGTAAAGTCAGTCATTATGCTGAGCTAAATTACTCTATGTAGCATCATATTTAATGGACAGACATAAGTTTTAATCAAATTTCCCAAAACCCAGAACTATTCCTTTATGAGAAGATGTGTGGTGTGACAGTAACGAATAATATATTTGACAGGTTATTGTTATGTGAAGATTCTTGCAAAGCACAATAGTCATATCAACCCCTTTCACTATGCCAAACCTAAGATGGAGCACAGAAATGCCGAATCTATTATCCACATGTTTCTAATGTAGCTTTAGGGAGACAAACTATTTAAGCAGATGGTTGGTTATATTGTTTCACTATATAGACCATGAGCCAGAGCTTGGATCACTTCTAAATACAAACTACACTTGCCCTAATTTGTTCAAAACTAATGATTGTAAAAATGAATCACTAAGAAACCTTTTTTAATGTTTTATCCATTTGCTGAGTCAGGCTGTGCTGCATACTCAAAATAACTTCAGGTATGAATCAAATGACTCCTACTGTTCCCTGCAAAAACAATTTCAGTTTCAGTGGGTGCATATCTATCTAACATTATTGTCAGCAAAACTTGGTGACATTATTCAGTGTAAAAACCTTGGCCATCCATCAGAATATGAACTCCACTTTGACAGATAACTTATCCATCAATGACCTTCAGCCATGTGTTATTTTAAGACAAGCTTCCCTCATCTTAATAATTCTCTCTTTCCACATACTGACCTCGAGTTGCTATAAGCCCTGTGGTACTATAGTATGTGTTTTCTGCCACTCAACCAAAAGAAGACATCTTTAGTCTGTCATCATTTGGACACAAATTAGAGGACATGCTCAGTTAGCCTCAAATGATGGGAGGGGTGAAAGAAAGATGAAAAGTGATCAAGGGAGGGAAGAATGCAAAATCCAGACATGGAGACAGACAGAGATGAAAAGACACAACAAAACACACAGAAAGAAAAGGAAACTGAGTATTTTATTATTTTCTTTAGTCAGTTAATTTTATTCTACCTCTATATGTATGGTATCCTGAATATCTGCTCTTTCTCTCATGATGACGAAACTAAAAGGACAAGTGTGGGAGCTCTGAACATCTCGCAGTGTTTAAACAAAAACACACATACGCCTACAAGTGCTGCCAAAGAACCAGACAATGCAAACCACATGAGAACCAATATGAATACACACACAGACACGCACACACACACACACACTTAAACACAACTGCTTGTGATAAATCAGCTCCACTGTACAACAGGATTCCACCAAAATGCTGAGGAGTAGACCTTGGGGAACAGGGGGTGGTCCACATGTGTGATGCTCTCGCTGTGATTTCAGTTAGTCCACTTCCCTTTAGGGGATGGTAGATCAGGCAGAACTAATGGTGGTGCAGTGTGTTAGAGCTAAGATTAACTCCTATAACAACAGTGAACATCTGCCTGTATGCGGGATGTCCGGAGTTGAAAGGGGAAGCATGGACTTCAAATTTGATGCAGAGATGGGTTGTTTGGGAATGTTTTGAAGGGAGTAAATGGATCCTTTGCTGTCATAGAAATAAATGGCTACCCACTCGCACTCACTCATTCACACGTTAAATCATTGTACAGTGAAGTGGCTTGGTTTCTGTTTTATAACCCAGCAGTACACACATACACACACACACACACACACTGGTTATGAGCTCATGACTTACTTCTGCAGGGTAAGACTGAGGTTGCCAGTGCAGCTCTTGATCTTGTTCTGGGCCTCCAGGTGGTTCATACCCTCTGTGGTAATGCCGTCAATGGACAGAACCATGTCTCCAACAGCAATACCACCTTTAGCTGCCTTCCCACCATCTGTCAGCTGCAGAGAGAAAATATCCACAGATTCAATTATCTATATAACCATTACAGCATAACAGTCGGCATCATTAAGTAAGGTAGGTCAAGGTGATGTGGGAAATACATGTTAACTTTGTATTTATCACAGGATTTATGGATCTATTCCATCACAGAAGTGTTTGGACAAACCTAATGAAAGACTTGATTCTCTACCACATGATGGATGGGCTCCTGTATGTTCACTGATGCGTGTCTAATAGCAGGAGCCTTCATCTTTGAGTTACCTTTGTTTCTTCTTTAAGACCTGCTGCCATACTGAGCTTACAGCTTGTTTGAGAAAATAAGAGTATCTCAAAAGGTCTTTTAACCGCAGCATGTATGAGGAAAAATATCACAGCCATAAGTCAGTCCTTGTGTAACTACCTTATATCATGTAGTCATGTGCAATTGGTAGGTTGTTTCATGAAAATTAAAAACAAAACTTTTCTTGTATCAACACATGCACTAAAAATGTATCAGGAAGATGAATGGCAAAAGACATTTTGAATGCATCTTTGGTGGTTGAACAATGAAATTAAACTATAAAGAACAAAGTAATAATCTACTGTGGGAGCATGATAAGGCACATATGGATGTTGACATAAAGCAAACTGATATTGCAGAACCATCTTCTTGACTGAATAGCCAAATTTCAACAGCAGGAGTTGTATAACTAAAATGTTGCTATTTTGTCTAAATCTATATGCAAATAGAATGAAGCTAATTACTGTTACAATAAAGATCAAGTTAAATGAATCTAGTCCCAGTAAAAAGCAATTACATCATTATACTCAGTACTAAATGCTGTTAAAAAGGTGACAAATGGTTAATGGGACTCTACATGGTGTGGACACATACCACTTTTATGGACTTTGAGGAAGCAACAATTACAAACCAGACAACAGTTAGTTTGAATGCTTCATAAAATATACATATGCTCTAATTTTCTTGTCTCTGGTTTTTCAGTGTCTTCCATGATTTTTTAGTACCTGCATCTAAACAAAGTTTAATTGCAACTTCCCCCACTTGGGGGGAAGCTGGTTAATTTGAAACAGATTCAAGCAACACAAAAGAGCCCATGTTGAACAGCAGGACTGGTGTTTGATACCAACCCTGCTGTTCCACATGGGTTCAACATTCACAAATGCTGTACTGTATCAATTCTGTTCTTGACAGTATTGTTGAATATATAACTCTAATTAATGGAAACTGTAACATTTTCCACACCCACAAGTAACCAACAGTTGTCCATGTTTTTGGGAGCAATGCTGAACATATTTTGTAAACAAGAGTTGGAGAAAAGTTGCGAGGCAACAACGCATTTAACAGGCACACAGGTGGGCCTGAGTCCACATGAAAATAAAATCTAATTAGATTAAATGTGTAATTATGTGCTCTCGATATTTGTGAACTATGCATCATGCTGAAATTAGCCCTGTTTCCCTCTTCATAAAGTTAAAGTATGTGCTGTCAAAGTAAATTTATATATTATGGTATATAATGTAATATCTTATGGGTGAAAAATCTAGGAGAAATATCAAATCAAAGTCTGTTTATTTACTGCAAAACTATCTACGGTGAGTTTTGTCCAAAACATAAACTTTTCTAACCTGAAATACAGTATTAGCATCTGTTAAAGGGTTTTTATTACTTTCTTGAACTGACAGTCACAATCACTCTTTTTCCCATGACGCCAAAGCATTGTACTTAAATCAGTGTGAGGGTTATTGAAACAATTTGCTTTCATAACACTTACATCATATTCAATTTTTGCAATGGGCATACAGTGCAAGTAGTCAAACTAACAAGTTCCCCTCAAGTGAACAAACACAACTTAGCTTTGTGTGTTTGTTATATGTCAGTATGATGGCACTGAGATATTGTTTGAGTTCTTAGAGAACAAAAGCACCCTGCAGCTGTAGCTCTGACCATTCTTGGTCACATAGAAGATCCAAGTGTGTCCAAAGGGGAGTGAGGTCATTCGTTTCTTTTGACACCATGAAAAAGGACCACAGAGACCACTTCACTGAACACACACATGGACACTGACTGTTCGCTCTGTGAAGTGGCACTTACTCTTTCAGCTGACAAGTATATATCACTTCAAGTGCAGCTATTGAATTTCGTGCCTCTCCAACAAAATGTGTTTCTGCTGAATGTAAAATGACAGTCTTTGGTGTGCTACACCCCCTTCTCTTTCAGTTTCCTTTGCCTCTATCTTTGTCTCTCACTCACACCCACACACACACACACACACACACACACATATGAAGACAGACAGACAGACAGACACAGGCAGGGCTAATAAAAGAGGTTCTGCAACCGGATTAGTGTTAAGGCTCTGTGGCCCCAACCTTTTATAGTCATATTAGCCCAACACACGCAACATCACTCACCACCACTCACAACCGCAGAGGGCAGGAAGAAGAAGGTAATGAGGGATTGACTTGACATTGATTAAAACTGTGTGCGTGGAGACAATGGGAGAAGGAAAGGGAAAGGAGAAAACACTGCTACTGGGTATTTTGAATCTGTGGGCTCTTTATTCTTTACATTTTGACTTATTTCCAGTGTATTCATGCTAACCACTGGCAGTGTTATAAACCAAAAGCTCACCACAAAATGTTTTCCCCCCAATTACTGCTCTGTTCCTGCACCCTACACACGTGAGCTTGAGAAACACTGCTCTGCTTTCTTTCAATCAAAATCCAAAGATCATTAAACTGTACATTGTGCACGCTGCACTTCATGATGATGTGGTGTAAATGAAATTAGTTTTCTACATCAAAGCAACTTGCATTCAAATGAGTGTTCAACTGAGTTAGAAAAAAAGTACAAGGTTAAACAGTAATTTAGTGAGTGAGTAATTTGATTTGTAAGTATTTAAGCTGTATGCCTTAATATCATATAAGTCTAAAAAATCATCTGGGCTGCTAGGAAATCTGATTCCAAAAGCAAACATTTGTTTTCAATCATAATGATTAAAACGATTTCAGAGCTCAAAGTAGTTTCGATCTTCACATCAAAGAGAGTGCAAAGAAATCATTGAGAAAATCAGAAACAGAAATCTAAATAATCTGTCTATGCAACAAGCCAAGTGCTTCAACTTTCTCAGGATATTTGATTTATGGGTTTGTTACTTGGGCCATGACCGAAAACAGCAGCTTTAACACTACCCGCATGTCCATTGGCAATGATAATGTGCAGGCGACACACACATACACACACACACGCATACATGTATATGCTGTTTCATCAAGCACACTCTCTGACAGCAGCTGAACTCAGCTCCAAATGTGCAGAGACATCGGTTAACACTTGACCACAAATAATAATAATAACCCCGCATGAATCCTTTTGATGAACCACTAATACAAACATCCAAACAGTAAAAAAAGAATTAGAAAACTGATAACAAGCACTGTCAACAATTTGGAATAAGAACCGACATTGCCCTCGACTTCTTTCACAATCTATCAGACTGTGACTCTTCACATTTGCACCAACAGGGACAGTGGCTGCTTTGTGATCATTGTCAGACAATGTCAGAGTAGAGACATAATAATGCTCAAATCTGCTCTAAAGCTCCACCAAACAATATTTTCTGTATTAACAATGGATGAAATGACAACTTCTAATGTGAAAAGTGTTAGTCATAGTAACAAATCCATACAGAATTATCACCTGACTCCTGCTCAATGTTTGCCCACCTTTACTGTAGCTCTACAGGGCTTTTTAGCTTCTTTTAGCTCATTGTTCCAGTTGCATGGCCTGCAAATTCCTCTCTCATCAAACCCACTTCCAATGGCAGCAGCAGGCAGCTGTTTTCAGCAAACAAGCTCTGCTAAACCAACTGTACCAGAACCAAACAGCAGACACACAAATTTAGCAAAATTTTTCTCAGGAGTTGGTGGAGACCAAAACACGGCTAAAGGAAGAAGTGATTATAGGTCATGTATTAATCAGGTGTCAGAAAGTCTGAATTTGAATGTTAATGTTAATATGCGTCTGCAAAATGTGTTCACAACTGCAAACATTTTAGCCATTAAAACGTAATAAATATATGAATCAGTGTTGAATTTTGAGTCTTGAATCAGTGTTTTTCAGGATGTTGTAGAGTTCTTTGCCTCCAGGTGGCCCGAAACATCACTTAATGTAGCTTTAACTAAGTGCTACAGTGTACAAAAGTTGGTTCAACATCCACTATATAGATTCAACATACCTGCCTTATTAAATATTCATGTAGAAAGTGAAAGGGTGAGTACTTGTGTCAACACTTATACAAAAGAATGAGAAACACACATGCAGTGTGTTAAAGTCTTCACAGCTGAACTTGCCACAATGCTTCCAGCAAGTCAGTTTTCAACACATAAGCTGTTTGATTTGAGTGCTTTCAGAGAAAGAAAAATCTGGTTTCAACACATAGCAATAAAAGTTTGCTGGAGTGCTGCAACATTGTCTGTTTTGAACATACACTGACCAGTTTGAGTGCTTTGAACAATGCCTGCTTTCAGCAGAGGGAGTGACAGAGATGACAGGCAGATGGTTCACATCACGCTACAGTATGATTGAAACACTGAGAGCAGAAGACACAAATACTTGAATTGTACCTTGTAGAAATATGTATTTCACTTAGATCTTGCTGTGTCAGAATCAGAGATGTCAAATTGGTAATTTTTAGTGTGATCTGACAGGAAATATTGGTATGTTTGAATCCCACATGGGAAACATTGCTCAAATGCACAAAAATGCTCAAGAACTATAATTGTTATCAAACACATTATTGTTTATTGGCCGGCTCCAGAATAACATAACTACAGTGCTCTGACCTCTTAGCAACAAAGTAAACCACAAAATAATAACAAGACTGTTATATGAGGAAGCAGAGACAGATTGAAGTGAAGTGAGACAGAGTGGAAGAAATAAAGGGGTGAGTGAGATTTATGAGAGGTACAGACATAGGTGGCGCTAGGGGAGGTTAAGCCTCCCAAAAATGATCATGGAATTATTATGCTCAAGCTTTTTGTGAATTACTTGGCTTGCTGATTGCTATTTGGATGCAATAGATAATAGGTTATTTTGTTGAGAGAGAGTGAGCAGTAAGAAAGCTGAAGCCTCTAGTTACGGATTTTAACAACCAATGCAAGCAGTGCTCCGACTGTTTCCTGAATTTATTTTGCCTGTCTTGTGTATTCTGGTGCCAAGTGCAGCACACACAGTGCACAAGTGGGAGGAAAGGAACAAACAGGTGGGGGGTATATATCCAGATGAAACAGTGCAAAGCGAGTTGTTGGAGTTTATGTGCTGAGAATAGATGTCTCAGAACCACATCTGTTTCTGAAGAAGTGTCACTGCGGTTGTACTTCTGAGATTTTATCAATAAGAGCAAACTAAATTCTTTCAGCAAGTGCACAGAAATAATGGAATAATGTTTAAAAAATAAATAAATTAGGCCTATATTTAATAAAACACTCTCCAGACAATAGATTTTTGGTAATAATATAATTGATTCTGACTGTATCTTTTGTCTATAGCTGTTTTATACTTTATGAAAAGCTCGTACTTCAGGTCATTAAATCCCTACAGCCATCTGAAGGCAGCAGGACATGTATGTTAATTAATCTGAAGCCTCTATACATTTCAGACTCGTCTGTTAAGACTTTGCATTCTGCGACATTGGATTACCCAAGCTCTTTCACGACACTCCATGCATCACAAAACTTCTATCCAACTTTGTTTTTAGCTTTTCCGCAGTTCAAGTTTTATTCTTGAAGTGCCTGGCAGTGCTAATACTGTTGCATCACATTTTGCGATATGATGTTACAATTTGTGTGAAGTGTGATAGAGTAGAATTATGACTGAAAAAGCATTAGATCAATGTAGTCATATAAACGGCTTCATCAAAGTACATTTTCATTCTTTCTTTCTTTAATTAATTGTTAAAAAACAGCAACATGTTATGTGTTGTGTGTTCACATGGTTCTGCCCCCATCCCTCCATTGCTGACTTTTAGTGCTATAGGTACAGAGGCCTAGATGGAAAGTAGCAGAAAGAGATGGGGGGAAGATTAAGGAAGTGAAGGAGACAGAAGCAGAGGCAGACATCACCTCAACTTACTTTTATGGATCCATCAGTAACACATAGTAAACTGTGTTAGGCAACGTTCCATTCGAAATTTATAGTCCTGAATGAAGTAAATCATGCAGTTGTTTCAGCACCATCATGGAAATACCTGAAACAGGATCCGGTGTTCGTCTGACAAAATTCACTAGTGTTTCAGCTGTACAAAGAGTACATCTGACTACATGTTTTTGTCTGCTGCTAGCAGACTGCTTGAAGGTTAAAAGTTAAGTTCTTAAAAATGATGATCAGACCAAAGAATCTAAAACCCACTGCACCATTAATGTATAGAAACATACAGTACACCTTACTGACATGTCCTACAACCATAACATCAGCAAAGAGAACTGAAAATGGGTTTAAAGAATGAGACACAATAATATAAAATAGAGACTTGAGAAAGGTATTCAATGAAGACAGCACTCCAACTGCTATCAATATATCATGTCAATATAATGTATCAAGCAGTGGACCTTTCTAAATGATTGAACGTTCCTGTAACAGAATGTGCATGTGTACCCATGCCTATCCTTATGCTGGCGCACAAACACACATAGTTTCAATCTAATGAAAGCATCGGAAAATTATGGCTTCTTTCACTAAAGCTGCATGTTAGAGACCATAATAATAAAAAGCTATATCGTAGTGGGTTCCCATAGATAGTTCACTGCAGCTACAGCTGCCAAACCCACAAAAAAGCACTGTACACATTATACATAAAGCTTTACACATGAGACTGAGAATCCGGCCAAGAGCTGGCTACAACGAGCTTCCCCATTCAACCATAATCCAGCTAATACAAGCTGATAGGCATTATTTAGCTTCGGCTGATATTATGTCTATCAAAAAGTACTAAATTGTTTTAGAATTGAAATGAACAATCATAAAGATAATATGCTGAGTCACTGTGGTATATTCTTTCTTAGCCCTGTCGATAAGTTGCCAAATAAAGACAATACATTGTGTGCACTAAAAACAAAGTTTTGTGACCAAGTGCTTAAGTCAGTTTTGGAAGTGAAGGGAGACATGTTTCTACACAAAATAAATGCTTTCACAATATAATTTCTGTCATATTTTTGAGTTTCACAAAATTCAAGTAATGAAGGGTGGACTGTTATGTAACCTAGGGCAATATTATTTAAAAAATCCCACAGGACCAGCATCAACAAATCCATGTCATTATTTTGTGTTGTAAAAGCTAACAGCACTTTGCTAAACTAGAAGTGAACAAGCCAGCATTCACAGCCAGACTCAATGATGTGATTGTCATGGTGCTGGGGGACTTAACATGAGTGGAGCTGGTGGACACACATTTAGGAATACAGCCATATGAGCACAAGACCGAATTGTACTTACTCCAGATGAACACACAGTAAGTAGTGTGTCATTAGTGCCACACACCTACAATACAGAGGGTGTAATTAATCAAAAAAGAGGTTGATAGTTTAAGTTTACACAATGTGCCATGTTTGATGAGTGTACAATACATTCTAACATGTTGTAGTCAACATATGAAAAGAGAAATATGGTCAGAAGAGAGTGTTATAACTCACTATCAAGTAGGTTTGTACTTCAGAGTTCAGCAAAGACATGGAGTTGAACAATGCCTTAAAATCTGATATTAAGGTTACAAAGACAGAGAGAGCCTTGATAGCGCCTGTGAGGTCCTAGGAACTAAAATGCACATCAATTTACATCAAATTGACTGTACAACATTTGGTCCTCTATTTGGCCAGAAGGTATGCAATATAAGGGTCTAGGGTTCATTTCAGAAGGTTAAAACAAAGACTCAGTAGAGAAATAAAAGCTTCTGCTTTTACACACAGTTTTCTTTTTTTTTTTTTGGTTTTATTCAACCAATATTATAATAAATAAGCATGATACCAGCCATGAGCCCTGTATCCTGAAAGGAAGAGAGAGGAGACATGGCAGGATTAGTAGCCGCTGTGGAAAATTCATTATAGGCACATTAAACAATAGGTTATTCAAGTCTCTTCATTGTGAATTTGCTGAAGTACATGTTAAGACCTGGCTGTGCTGTTCTGCCAGGGTTATAAAACTTTTCTGGCCTTAAACAATTCTGTTCATTCCAGTTACACTAAAATAGCATTATTCAAGACCTGGTGTTACTCAGATTAACATATTTAATGACGTGGTAAAGGTGTGATGTCTGTCTTTCACTGCCTTATCCATTGGCCATTAAAGAGCTAAATATTTGATTATATTATCAGTTTAAGGCTAAAAGATGATAGTAATTATTATGTCCTAAAATTAACCATGATGGAATAAGTTACTTGATAAAATCCCTGCTAAGTTTTGTTCACTTTTTCACATGAATCAGTGGTGCAGCCTCTCAACTGCTGTAAGCTATTTCAAGACCTCAAATGAAGAAATTTTTCACTCAACACCACTATAACAAACATGACCCTGTCTGAAAAACTGTAAATGCTTTTGACTGCTAAAAGTATTTTCAGTGTGATTTTCATTTCAGCATGGTTCCTGTATTGGCAAGTGAGACACTGACAAGGCTTTTACAATGGATTAGTCAGTCCATCAGAGAATCGGATACTGTCAACGTCCAATGTGCACCTCCAGTTGAGGTGACAACAAGCCACAGAGAATAAGCACCAAATCCTGAAACGTAACATCAAATCTCAGTCCACTCTGTTATAATGTCCAAACACAACATGTCTGCCCGAATGCACACAAACACACACACACACACACAAACATTGGCAGACTGATTTGTGGGAGAGGAAATGATAATTTGTTGATTCTGGCTCTGGGACTATTTCACTAAGATAGATAGCTACTCAGAGGAAAGTATGTTGGGACTTTGATTAAGATAGATTTAAGTATTATTAAGTCATATGGAGGACCTGTCGACTGACTCTGGTTATCTGGTATGAAAGGTTAAAACACAAAGCTTGCAAGTGAAAGTAAAGTAGTGTGCAAGTAAGGCTACATTCATATTACAGGCCTTAATGCTCTGATTTTTTAGTCAGATCTGATCCTTTTTGTTGATCACATTCATGTTTGTAAGAGACATGTAGTGTAACCTCTGTTGAGGTCCTTAACTAACCATGCATGCACAGATTTAATTGAAATGTGAGCCACATGCGTACAAGAATAACAACAATGTCGTCATTTGTGCAACAGTCGTATCTTAAACATGTATGACATGGATTACTTGTAGTGGCAGTCGGTAGACACTACAAATGATGAGAATGAAAACGAGACAATGATATGTTTATTTTTACCTTGTTGTGAGGTGCCAGCACTGAATGATGACGACAGGCAATACGCGCACGCACAGAGAAATGAGACGTTAAAAAACCCACCTGAATTCCAGTCTGACCGCTCTGACGGTGGTCGCATAGCTCAGGATCAGATGTGAATCAGATCTAGGACCACATATATTGGTTGCCCAGATCTGATATGAAAAAAAAATAAATGTGGTTTTTTCACACATATGTGAAAAAAATCTGGGCAAAAAAAACAGCAAAAAAAACTGGATATGGCTACTTCAGCATATAATGTGAAAATAGACTAAGAGGCAGGGACAGAGAGAGGCAGAAAGACAGACAGAAGAGAGAGAGACTATATATAGAACTGAACAGTCTTTGAAATAGACCCATCACTGTGGTCACTTGTTATCATCGCCTGTTGAAAAGCATCTCTGGGGAAGCAGGAGGCCACCATTGCTGATGTACTTCCAGGAACTGCATTCTTCCATGAAAAGGTTTTAATATAGATTAGCTGTCTACTCGTTCTGCTGTAGTCACAGCACTAGCTTTATCAAGTATGATTACCAATTCTTCAAAACTTGTTGTTATCTATCTATAAAGAACTCTAGAAAAGGATGCATCTTCAGTTTATTCAGATGCAATATTATGGATTAAGAACAGAATACAAAAATAAAACATGTAACTAAATTCACTCTGGGCAACATTCAGCCTGGACAGGACTATAGCTCTGAGACCAGTTTTTCTCATGAGTGGGTGTGGTCATGGGAGCTGACCTGTGAAATGATGCATCTATTCTTAGAAGCTTAATGCACATGCTCCCCTGGGCCGACCTCTCTTAAATTATTTTAGCAGTGAATCCTGTAAATAGGCTGCCCTCAGAAATGTTTAAATATTGATTTACAGTGCTGTAAATTTAACTGGGAATGGATGGCATTTTCAGTCTCTTCACATGAGGGACCTTGTTCTTTAAAATCCCTGAATTGGATTTTAACAATACTTAGTTTTAATGGGAGTTAACAGTAACTAGACTATTTTTTCCAAAATCATTTTAGCAGGATATGAATTCAACGCTTGCTTACAGACAATAATGTGACTACAAACCTACAGCAACTACCCTTACGCTCTATGACTAAGGCCCTGAGCAAGACCCTCACTTGTGTGCTCACAGAAAAACAGAATGGTTAAAAGCATCTGTTGAATTGTATATTGTGATGTAACTGTTCAGCTGTTGTGCTCAAAATACTATTGTATGATGGTGTATGGAATTTTTTTTACAGCTGCAGAACAAATGCAAGATCAATTCAACTACAGGCTACCAATAAATACATTTGAGGATAACTAGCAATACTTCTCCTTCACACTGGCTGATTTTGCTAAAATCGTTTCCCTTCTTTTTTCCAAATGTCTCCTTTTATGGACTGTGTCATACTGGGATGCTGTGGTAAAACGTTTCATTGGCACTTTGAGGAGCAACACCTTCAATCTCAGCCTGTTATAAAACTATTTTCTACACCGTAAAAAACAGACAAAAAAAAGAAAAACAAGTAGTGAGAATAATTTGCATAGCAGTTACAGGGCAGATAGGGCAGGATGTACAGTTGTGGTTACAACTACTCGACCCCATGATGTAATACTGGTACAATGTGATAATACCACGGATGTGACTAGTGCCATAAACTAAAAACACAGTATATTCACATACATCCAGAGCTTAGCAACAGCAGCTGTTAGGGTGAGTGTGGTTTGGCAGTGGTGCTGCATTCTCTAATAACCCGTACTCTGTGGTCCCCTCTTAGAACCAAATCTATGGTTAGACTGGCAGAGAGAAATCTGTGTGTGTTTCCGTTGTGTGTAAGTGTATACCAGCATATGTGGGTATGTATAAGTGATCAGTGGTCAGAAACACTGCCCTTCATCACCATTATCTGGATTTAATGGGTTGAATAAGATTAGGGTCTGGCTTGATTCTTGTATCTAGACTGAAAATTACAGTACCAGTCAAAAGTTTGGACACACTTTCTCTGTTATGTCTTACATGAGGTCTAAGAAATACATAGAGGGAGATAAACAAATAGGAAGGTGTGAGGGGGTGAAGGTATGGCAAGAATGAGGGGAGCAGAGTGACAGATCTAGATAGATGACCTGATGAGTGACATGATATGTTTGTGTCACATAGGCTGAAGCTGTCATCAGTCTTTAGTCACCCTTAGCCTCTGTGTACTGTGTATAGATTCATTTCAATGCACTACATCTCATATCACCTTACCTTCAGCCACATGCTCCTTCTCTCTTCCTCTCCCTCTCCTCATTTCTCTCCTCTTAGTTAAACCATGCCCCCCCCCCCCGCTCAGTTTAAGTTCCCAAACCAGATGCATTGCTTTTCTGTGTTACAAAATTCTTCTTCTTTTTTCCAAAAAATCAAAAATCTTGAGCTTTAAAGACATATCGTGGTTTTTATGATTTCCTGTTATTTTTTTACTCATATAATGTTGGATGCCTGTGTTTAATATGGTTGAAAGTCCAAAACTTGAGGTGAACGTATGGAAAAATACTCTCTTAAAGTCAAAAGCCCAGGCTTCAGTCTGTCTTGGAACCTTCTTTGAAATGTTACCTCTATGTCCTCCTCATGATGACGTCAGATTGTTCATGTGTGCCAACAAACAACCATCCATTTCACAGCCTTTGTTGCTAAGTTTGTTGCTAAGGTTGTTCACATTCAAATATTCCAAATCGGATTTCGGCTCCATGTATGTGAATGTGTATATTTTATTATATTTTTAAAATTCTACCACTACTGTTTGTTTACGTTTCCAGAAACTAACCAATCATGCAATGATATACCAGTAGAGACCCAGAATATAAATGTAGACCTGGAAATATGTATGATGTGCATGTCCCCTTTTACATTGCTTGGGATACAACTGGCTTCTTTTACACAAAAGTATCACTCATTTAAGTGGAGCTGAAATGTTTAGATGTGATTACCAGACCCTTATATGAATACATCCATAAATATAAAAGTATATGAAGTTATGTCATCCCCTTATGGTACACCCCATGGTTTTACCTAACATACGTTTACTGTATCAGCACCAAAACAGCACCAGTACTTTACTCTCACTCCTGCCAATGTCTTGAAACCTCAAACCATATAACTGTCACTGTGACACTGCAATAAAGGGGTCAGAGTGGGCTGCTGAGACAATTATAAATTTACTTACTGCCAACTTCTCTGGGAAGAAGAAAACCTTCCCTGACCAACATCATTATTACCAAGTACTTCCATTTATCATCTTTTTTCATTATATAATATCACCTTTCTTTAAAATACATTATTTGCAATGTAATAGTGTGTGAAACTGTGTGCCAAAATCTCAGATGTGACAGCATCCAGAAGAAAAAAATTTAGATTGTGTATAAAGATTTGAACATATTGCCTTTGTATAATTTTAGCTTGTCTCTTTCTTTTACTTGTTTTCCTCTGTTATTTCTGTCTTCTATATGTCACTTCTTTATCTTAAGTTATTCAAATAGTGACTTCCACAATTTTGTGTCTATGCACACACTCACAGACACACACAACTGTGGTAAAAATTCACATGGCTTCAGTTAGTGGGAAAAGTATCACATCCAAAGTAATAACACAAACATGGCAACCCGAAGCGGCCCCAAGGGGGATTGGCATAGAACCTGGCAAGCCATTCATCAGTCTCATGTTGCCATAAGCCTGTACACTGCCAGTTTTAGTGATTTGTTTGTGTGTGTGTCTGTGAACTGCATGTGTGTTTGTGTGTTGATGCAGTACATGTACTGTATGCTTCACTATATGAAGTGTGTGCGCCAATGAAGCCACAGCAGAACATAACAGAAGCTCAGAAATGGATTATCATGTTTCAGCATCACACTATAGTTTAATTGGTGAGGGAAACATTTGTGTGAACTTTCATGTGTGGGTTTCGGAGTGAACAGCAGACTTTGAGGGCAACAAGAGGTAATGTTAGGAGGAGACAATAAAAGACATAGAAACCAAGGGACCATCAAGTTACTTGTTCAAGCAGAAGGACTGAAGCCAAGAGTTTTGTGCCAGAACTTTGATTGCTGTACATTCACTACAGACATTCAAAGTGGAAGTGGAATGCATAGAAAGCAAGAAAGCTTTTCCTGCCTGGTCAATACATGGCAGATGGCATATGATTCAGTGGAGCTATCAAGAGCATGCTTGTGGGGGTTGAGTTGAGTGGACACAAGAGGTGGTGTAAAGGTGGGGAGGGGGTGGGCGTAAGAATGGGAGGAAAGAGGCATGAAAATCAGTTTTCAGCTTTTTTAATCAGCCATATGGCATTTCTGGAATGCCATTCTACAGCTGCCCTCTGATGAATGAGTGTATTTGCATGCGTGTGTGTGTCAGATTTACATGTGTGTGTGTGTATTTTAGTCTTACCCTGGAGATGGTGAGGGGCATGTTGAAGTCTTTCCCTCCTTGCAGCCTGAAGCCCCAGGGGGCAGGGCCTAAGAGAGTGACACTGTAGTTGCTGCTCATGATCTCCTTGATGATGTCAAATGCTCTCGGTGTTGATGTTGCTCGCAAGCGATGATGTTACTGGCAGAAAAATATGTCGTAGATCAGGTGATAATGGCGATGTCACTGTGTTTTGATGACAGTTAAGAATTCAGTCAGAAGTGCTATGCCTCCCTTTAAGTTGTTGTTCCAAGATCTAAGGGAAGATATGACAGATAAGCATACATTAGATTTGTTATTGTAGGGTTATATATTAGACAAAGGAGGCAAGAAGGAAATTTTATGATGGATGTTCAGAAGAGGAAAAGAGTGGTCAAGCAGAAGATGCAAAGGGAGGACAAGAGCAGAAAATTACAAAATATATATATTTATAGACAGTATAAATAAAAAAGTACAGTATAAATAATAAATAAAAAGAAAGTACACACTAACCGTTCATTTCCATAGCAGAGAATGTAAAAAATTAATTATAGAACTGACCGCCCACTCTTCAGCAGGTGAAAATATAAATACATAAACATGCAAAGCAATAAATTATTTTTTATCTCACTACACTAGAGTACGCTGCAGCAGTTCAGTAGCACAACACACAATTCCCCCCAGAAAACCCTCATTTACACAGCTAACATTAATATAATTGCAGTACATTTCCTATTATTTAGTGCTATTATTAAATGAATGAAAAAGGCTGTACCTCTTAAATGGAAATAGCAGAGAGGAAAATTATTCCTTTGCAGGCAGGTAGACAATATAATCCCTAGTTTCCCCTGGACTATCCCCTTCCCAGCAAACACACTGTGTGTGTGTGTGTGAAAGAGGTAGAGAGAGATGCAATGCTCTTATATACTGGGTAATGACAGAGGGGAGGGGAAAGGTGGAGGAGGGGAGAGAAGAGGAGGGAGGCGAGAGGAAGAACGGGTAGAGGTTAGGATGGGAGGAGAGAGGGAGGAGAAAGAGGAGGGGAATCAACTATGGGTGGAGTGAGTAGAACACAGAAGAGAAGGAGAAATGAGGGAGATGATATGAAGGGGGAGATTAGGGGATGGGAGGAGACAACACTCAGAAAACGAGGGGGGAGAAGAAAGGGGGCTAAAAGGGGGATTAAAGAAAAGAGTGTGGGAGCAGTGCACACAGAGAAAATGACAAGGGGAGGGAGAGAAGGCAGAGGAGAGGGGACGGTTTATCTTTCATCCGGATATTTTGGGAACATGGACTCAGAGCTGCAGGCTGCTTCTTTTAAGGTGGAACAAGTCATAGCCAGATCATGACCCGAGAACACACCCCAAAGGCTTGAATTAAAAGGTCTCTCAAAGGTCACCTTTAAAGGACAAGATGATGGTGATGTCGATTTTAAACAAGCTCTTAGTCACCTTGTCTGGCTGTTTCACTACTACAGCAGTGTTACCCCAACATTTTGGAAAGGCCATGCATGGATGAGACTGTCTTTTAGCTGATGTCACACACATATATTTTTTTACATGTTTAAACCAACACTTTTTAAATGGTCCATTGTATTCAAATTCAAATCAACTTCAGTAGCACACCTGTTTAACCAATCAAAAGATTAAGTGATATATGCCACAATCTTAATTTATCTGTATATTTTAGTGTTCTTTGGAGACTATCCTTGTCCTTAGAGATCCATAAATAATCTCAACATATCTGTATATTTTGCTACAGAGATGAGAATTTTATTTGGCATCAATAAGCAATCTAGTGCCTAAGTGCAGCACTATAATTTAATCTTTATTTATACATTTCCTCATTATTTATATCCAGATAGCTGGCAGTTCTTCTCCTTCCGCACTTCTGCACTGGCTTTTACCCATTCCCCTTTTCTAGCCCAGACAGATCAATATTGACTTTGTATTTAGACTGATATAGTAGTGGCTCAATTAAACACTCATCCAATTCCTTTCTTGGCCCTGACCACACATACACACACTGTAGTAAATCTTGCCAAATCATAGCTCTGCACTTTGTTAACTGGGCTTGTTAAAGCAGCCTGCTGAGTCCACAGTCAGAAGATGATCTCTCATAAAAGAGCAACAAATATCAGGGGGAGATGGAGAGCGGAAGCTTGAGAAAGAAGACAGATGTAAACTTGGAAGAGAGGTGGCTGGACAAGGACTGGAAGATCTTCAAGATAGATAAAATGAGCGAGAGAGAGAGAGAGAGAGAGAGAGAAAGACAGACAGAGAGAGAGAGAGAGAGAGAGAGGCAGGAAACAGGCTAACATCTGACCTTTGCACCATAAAACAAGATGAATATTCCATTTAGTCTGCCTCTAACACCTTCTATGAGATAACATCATGATGGATACATGAGAAGATTAAGCACTCTCAAAAACTCTCACATAAAAACATGAGATGCTCTTCATTAGCCTGCTAATCAATGTTCCCACGGATTGTCTAACACAGACAGCGTGCACTTCTCCAGGGCAGCCAGGTTTAACAATAGAGCAAATCCTGGGTGGAGCAGAGACGGAAGAGTCATTAACCCTGTTTCCGCTGCAGAGCTGGGGGGGTCTTGTTGGGGTTAGAGCCATCTACAATTTTACTGCAAATGTAATTATAAAAGGCACTGTTTGTTTTAAGCTATAGCACAGATGGCTGCTCATGCCTGTTGTAAAAAAAAGGACAAACCACAAATTTATTTGGGAAGATAACATGGATTATGCGTAAGCCCTGGTTGGCCCTCTTTGATCCTACAGTGAACACCATGGGAGCCCCATGGGAACCCTTCTCAGACCTGCCTGGCTCATTAGAAACCAGGTTAATGCCAGCAGTCCAGGGGAGTCTGCTATAAAGGTACATTGTGAATTTTCACCAGATGGTTAAATGAATTAAAAACAGGGCACAGATCAGATATAATCATTGTTCATATGTTGTATCCTGCAACAGCCGGTCACACATCAGTTACCATAACATCCTTTTCTTTCCCTTCTAGATAACAGCCCTCATTTAGCACAGAATGTATAAGGTCAGGGGTATCCGAGGTAAACAGAGACCAACAGTTAGTCAGCTGTGGGGAGAGAGAGAGAGAGAGAGTAACTGTTAAGTCTATGATATTGAACCTAAGCCCTGTAAGAAGTAGACAAGACTGAAGTAAATATTTGTAAAGCCAAATCAAAAAGCTGAGAAAAAAACATACAGTTAATTTGGGATGTGTATGTATTGTGATTAATAATATAGTCAAAACAAATCTAAGTAACAAAAAGCCATAATACCAAACAATAGAATAGTTGCTTGTCAGTACAAAATGTTGATTTTTTATTTGTTTGTTTGTTGTTTTTGCTGTTTGAACAAATGACTAATGCTACTGATTTCAGGAAAGAACAGCCATCTTGGCAAAATTTAAAAATCCCTGTGTATTTGGTAATCTAAAGTTTCCAGTCCAGTCCATTCGTCATGAGGAAAAAACACATCACAGTATCAACAGTCCAACATGTGCACAGATTGTCTCTGCAGGAGACTTAAGCCCATTTAACCATGTGCTTTGTCATTCTTTCTAAGGCTTGACTATGTTAAATGTCCCACTAGGGCAGTAACATCCAGCAGGTTTACAGTGACTATGGTGACATGTGGGCCTGTTTAACAACACTTTAAACAAAATGTTGCAAGGATGTAAATCACATGTCCTACATATCAAGAAAACTGCATCCAAAAATTGCTTGAGTAGGACCACGTTGAACTTCAAGGTGTAATTTAAGAGTGTGATAAAACCCTTACTTAACAGATAGATTTGTCCAAAACAGGCGGCCCAGCATTGTCCTCATTAAATATGAACAAGTTCATTAATTTAAGGGTAAAATTGTTGCTTCCTGTCAAATTTAACAGAAACAAACCACCACAGAGTTAAGTGATGTTCTATTTCTACAGGCCAAAGACAGGGTTTGAAAAAGGGGTCTACCTGCTAAGGTTACAACCGAAACCACCTTCCAATCAACAACCAAATTGTAAAAAAAAAAAAAAAAATTACTGTGGGTAAGAAGCTGCACATGTGTCATGTATCGATGTCCAATTCCCATGTAACAAGAGGACTGATTTTGAGTCTATTGTAGATATAATTTCTAAAATACGGGCCTTCCCATGGGCCCGCCAATCTATTTCATTATCTTAAGACATTTGATCAATTGGCTGTATTGTCAAAAATGGCCACTGGCCAAGAACTGTAACAGAGAGAACAAAGGAGATTTTTGGGCCACAGGATATTGATATCAAACACTAACAATAGAGAGTGTGCTATATCACAAAACCTCAGACACCCTGCCAGTCCTTTGTTCTGTCAAATAATCCATTCCAGTCCCCATATGCTCACCTCTCCACATGCTTAATGATCACAGCTTAGCAGCCCCCAGCCAAACACACACGGTCACACACCCACACACACACACTCACTGAGACAAGCTCCACCCCTTAATGGTATGATAATCTGCCCCTCTAAATGACATTTAATGCATCATCCACGTGAATAAAAGGGGGACACCCGCCCCCTATACTGCCAGCTGCCCCCCACAAACACACACTCATACACACACATACACTCTCTCAACTTGGAGGGACAAAATTCACACAATCAATCTCTATCTTTCCTTCTCTTGTGCATAAATGATTTGTTTCACATCAAATCTGAAGACAACAGCTGTGAGGTGAAATTTCAGTGAAATTTATAGTATTCAAAATATAAATATTCTACTATGGGCGACTCTCCGGTGTAAGCATGTCTAACTGTATGCTGAAAAAGGGTAGATTATTCTGTCAAGTTTCTTTGAATAAATAGGAGCTTAAGACTGTGGGAAAAAGACTAGAAGTTATTTTATGTTACAAATGGGAAGTCTTTGCCTTACAGCGTCATGACAAAACAAAGATATGCTGATATAAATAAATGACTAAAAAATACCTTGGCAAGGCAGTTTTGTTTAGTGGAAAATAGAAGAGTGGAAATTGTAGGTATTTTGCTGTCTCCATCACTTAGACTGAACTTGGAGGAAATGGGCAGCATGCCAGCCTAAATAACCTACGGTGAGAAAGCGGACACAAATGACAGATACACACACGAAACCCCACAACAACACACACTAATTATGCTGTATACAAACATAAATTCAATCACAGGTGTATATACATATATCTGCCTACACAGGTATGCCAGACAAACATGTGTATAAGCTGTTTACTTTGGGGAGAGTATTTGTCTGCCAGCCATCTAATCAGTCTGACCCCTCCAGACTGATATAAGCCTAACTAATCCCGCAACCCATCTCTGTAAATACTGCACAGTTAATGCCTGTAGGGTTTTTTTCCCCTAAGGATTTGATGGATATTGGACATAATTCTCTTATAGATTGTAAATCTGTAAAATTCAGTGTTACCACTGCTGGGGAAATGCACATACCACACAAAGTCAATGTTATTAATAAGATTCACGTTTTGTCCCAAGATACATAAACACTGACCGCATGTCTGGAATCCAGAGATGGGCTTATTATCAGAACCCTGTATCTCCTGTATGAGCTCAGTCACTGTTTATAACTGCTCGCTTTCACAGTGGAAAATATTCCTCCCAGTTTACCAGCCAACCAGACAGACAGAGATAGACAGACTTACACACTGAGAGACAGATAGCTCAGCCCAAACGATTGTCCGTCCTAAGGAAGATAAACTGAGAGAAATCTGGCTTCAGCCACACAGAGACATCAATACACAGGTGCACACACACACACACACACACACTCTCTCTCTCTCTCTCTTTCTCTTGCTCTCTTTCCCTCTCTGTCTCTTTAAGACCGCAAATGTACACATAACTGCTTAATGTTTGGGTCAAGTCTGGGTCAATCAAAGAGGGGCATTTTAAAAGCCAAGTGTAATGTCGCCTCTGGGAAATACAGTATACAAATTTCAGTGAGACCATTTGGGATCAGCTGCTCTTAATCATTCCCTCCACCGCCTAGTTGGAAGGAAAGTCATAAACACTCAAGTCACTAACTTCTCCTTTTTGTAGCGCCAGTCTCTGGCAGAAATTTCCATTTTTACACACAAACAAAATCTAAACCTTATGAGCAGATTGTCATGAACTAAGGAGCACATTCATGCCCATCAGAGGATGAACTATCTTTCCTTTAGGATCAGACTAAGGACAAATTGTACTTTAGAAACCCCACAACTGGTGAGGCTTTGAGATGAAATACCTTTGAATTATGGGTTGTATTAAACGTTGCAGCATCTAGGGGACACTAGGAGTTCTTTACAGAAATGTGCTGTGTCCCGGTCCCAGCCTGTACTGTAGTACAAACTATTTATGACTGTGTTTTGAGCCTTTAGAGTATAGATACTGAAAAGGTGACAGAATAAAGACAACTCAAAAGTGTTAGTATGCACACTATTTGCAGGGTTTTTGAGTACAGTATCCCTCAGTATTATCCCACAATGCTATGCAGCAGAAATGGAGCAGCTACTTGCAGCTGTATAATTGAAATGTGGGCAGCGGTGAGACAGCTCCAAGAACATCTTGGAAAACAAAAAATAAATTATTAAATCTGGAAAAAACATTGTTCTTTCTTTTTGTTAAGTTTCCAAATTTGAAATTGGCAGTAGCTTTCTAACATTTTCCAAATTGCATGATTGATGTCTACTGGCGAACGTCTAGTATGATTTTCTGTACACAAAAGTAGAGTACTTTTCTTGTTTACTAACTGCCCAAAAAACACAAAGCTCATAACTTGGACAAAGCTTATTTGAACCATGGCAACATGACCAAAACACATTATCCCTCAAATACAGCTCATAATTCCCAGTAATATCTTCTGTAACATGTGTTGATTGTATCACAGATGAACTTGTGTGTGATACTGCCATCTCATAATGCTTTGAGTCTTCTGATTTGACTGTGTGCTGTGTCATAACCTTTCAGTCACGCCTCGATCAGACTGAATTCATTATATCGGCCTCAATGTCATGACACAAGCTTTGGTGGATGATGAATTATGCATGGATGGTGTACTCCCTACCACTTTTAGGCCAACACGCTCCCATGAATCACAAGCATAGAGAAGACAGTCTGTGGTGCAGTGAGTAAACGTCTGTGCCTTTCCAATGTGTTACTTCCTTCCTCTCTAGTAGACAGTAGCTGTTCTGTGTTGACTACAGAGAGGGAAGAAATAAAAACAGGAAAAAGTGGTGAAGTAAGACCGATAAGATCACACACAAGATTTGACTGTTATCAGCCTATTGACTAGGCATTATCATCACACATCTATTCCAAATATATGGGCCAGTAGGGGCCTAGTAAGCCCACCAGTAAGCCTGTCAGGCATATGCTGTCATGTGACCGTTTTTTCTGCAAAAACTAAAGAAAAGGCTGAGATTCTTTTTTATTCTCAGTAGAAAATGCAATGTTTAAAGATAGTTTCAGCACTGAAATACATTTTGATAACATTTCCAACAAGAAATGCACATTTTGTTTTCATAATATTGATTCAGGTAGTATATATGATGTTTAATTTGCCAGTTATTAAAGAGATTCTTTCAGGTCTTTCTACCGTTGCTATGCTAATTGCTATGGACGTTGCTATAGCTGAAACGATGCGTACATGTTTGAATCATTGTCTTTGCGTTGTGTAGTAATCTGAGCTGTTATGTTATTTGTGTTATTTTATGTAACTTAGATTTTGCGTGTGTTCAAGGAGTCCCCCCCTTCACACACAACAGAGAGAGTGGTGTTTGGATTTGGATGGTTGTGATTGCGGCTGACCGGCGGCAATTTGAAATGGAATGAAGCCTACCCACAGCAGACAAAACAAAACAGGAGTCAAACACACCAAGTCCACCCACAAGACAATGCCCTTCCCTAACCCTAACCTGCCTTTGCACTAAATGGCATCAAATCTTGTACCATGGCTACATAAACAGGATGAAGATGGGATTATCAAACTGGACTTTACATTTCACATCCCTCATTTAATCCCTGCTCTTGTCACTTTCATATTTCATCACACAATATAAATATATTTTGTCACTGTAGACAGTATAGTTAGAAATAAAAGTGTTCTTTTTTTCATATTTCAGCTATGGTATGTTTACACTAAGCTTGACATTATTTTAAGTTACCTGCACCACCATCTGGTGGTGAAAGCACAGTGAAAAAGAAAGAATTGATGACGGATAAAGTAATCACAATTCCACTGAACCTCAACCTACATTATGTTTAACTGTGTGTGTGTGTGTGTGTGTGTGTGTGTGTGTGAGTGTGTGCGTGTGTGTGGGGCGTAAATACACTACCACCCCAGCCCATATATCAGTGAGCAGAGGCAGAGCTTTAGTATCAGTGGGGTCTCAAGGGGAGATCAAAGCATCTGTTCCATTCAGCACAGACTAAGGCATGACCAAACATCAATACTATCCCGCCTCACACACTCTCCCTACACCTCCCTCCCTCTGTCATATGTGGGGGGTGTAATTTATTTATTTATTAGCTTGATCCCACTGGATAAAGAACATTTACATGCCACTCATTGCTATATTATCCTCTTTCCATTTGCCCTCAACTCATGTATCTCCATTTCATCTTTAACTTACAAAGACAGCCAATCATAAGAGCCAAAGATGTACTTTTATAGGTTGTTTAAACATCACAAATAAGACATGTGTAAGTTTACATCAGTTTTAACAAATACATCAAAATTTGTACCATGCAGTAAGAAACCTATATAGCCTGACACCATCTAGGACAATGAATAACAGTGATTTACTATAGGCTGCAAGGTTAGGAAAGCGTAGTGAGTTGTTGACACCTTTTTCTCTTTTTCCCCATGCCCTAACAAATTAGCATACCACCAATTGAACTGAGATAGCCTAGCATGCATAAATTAAGTCGAACCATCACAATTGGATTTTATGTGAAGTGAAAAATATCACTGAAATGACAGCTGATAACCACAAAATGTAGCCTGGCCAAAATAAACTATAAAAACGACCACTAGCGTAAACATTTAATGTAGACAAAGCAATATTTCCGCTACCATCGGTCCTGCTGCTGCTACCAGGACAGTTCAATGTATGTTTGACGGCCTCCGCCACTTACTGAGCTCTGTGTGGCAAAAAGTAGGTCTATCAGTAGTGTAGCGAGTTCATTACAACCGGAAAGTGGGCGCAACGCAACACAAAGCAACGCAAAATTGATTTCTCCTGCTTTCCAAGGTGTTTTGCGCAAATTTATTTTGTGGACGAAAAATGTTGTATTAAAGTGGTTAAAATAACTGTATGTGGCAACTGACATGGTGGGTTTGGACCCTAACTAAGAATTAAACTGAAAATTATCTGAATTCTGCTTATATTGATTTAAAAATATCAGATACTGTGGTACAAACCTCAAACCAGGTGTGTGCACGGGCTTCCTGCGCGCGTGGTGGGCGGGGTCGGTCAGACTGACAAATGTGGCCGCATTCTCCTGCCAGGTATGGGTTACATCAGAGGCCAGTTATGCTTGTTAACTGGTTATTATGTATCTCCAGTTTCAGTTGGGAGCAGTTTTGGTTTCACTGCACGCGCTTACGCTTCTCTGCATGGTGATGTAATCTCTCATCATATGGTGAAAATAATTATGTCATACCTGTTGCCTAAATGTCAAGTACAGTTTTCTGAATGTTTGGGGTGACAAGTGCATCTTCTCTCACTTTATAAGAGTGAGTAAAGTGACATTTTACTCATTTCTTTTATTTTCCTGTCTGAAATGAACCCACTGTCCTCGGATGGTCGGATGGAAGTTATTTTTCCGACTTCAATGGGTTCATAAGCTTTTAAATCATAATGTGGAAACAACATGGACGCTACAAAGAAGATGTGTTGAATTTTGTCCCAGACTTGTTGTTTCCCAGCACATTCCCTAAAATCACTAAAATATTGCTTTACCTGACTTTTTATCACGATTCATGCTAATAACTTTTCTTACTAATCTAGGACACTCTACGTGGACAGCAACTAACAATTACAATATTAAGTAAATCAAGAGGGTAAAAAAGTAGGACTTATTGCTGTCAATTCCTGCACTTTCATCTACCTGATGTAAGTGAGTGTGTTGTGAGTCTTATTGCAGTTCTGCTTGCAATGTGTTCATATACTTAAAGAGGGCCCTAGTGTGGCATTTATAATGTTGGTCATGGATGTATGGATGGTTGGATGCAATGTTAAAATATCTTCTTTATACGTTCACTCCAAACACTCTGAGGCACCAACTATCTGCTCTGCAGTGTATTTTTATATAGTGAGCACTGGAAGTTGGAAGTTGAGAGGTGATAGCTGAGTTGATAGCTGTCAAACCAATATGCAAAAAGTGACAGATGAATGTGCTGCTAAATTAGATTTCAGTACTAAAGGATATTTCTGTAAAGTCACAGGTGTTGAGAACAGTCAGCCTTGTAGTCTGTGATAAAACCTTAAAAAGGTAAAAAAAAAAATAAAAAAAACAGCAACAACAACAACAACAAAAAAAAAACAGTAGTGGTGAAACTGTGAACCCAGAAGAGGAAGAGCAATTAATTAATTATGTGAAAGGTGAGACGGTAGTCCCCAGTGAAACACCAACATATTATAAATTACATGTGAGCAAAACATTGTATGTGAATTGGTAGAAAGTTTCTTGCCATCAACCAGACATTTACTTTCATCCGCCATGATTCTGCATCTATGACATTTTTCAAATTATTCTGACACCACATGAATGCCACAATAGGAAGAAACGGCGTCCCCTTATACATTGGGTGAATTCATTGCCAGGAAAATATAATTCACTACCTCACTCTAGTGGTGTATTGCTGTCATTACATATAAAATAATCATGTACATTGACACTGCCCAGTGATAGTAGGGTATGGTGATTGTATCATTTGGAAGCATTTTGCATGGTGTCAGTGTTTCCTCCCCAACAACATGCTTTTTAAATGTCAGACATATGAACTGTCATACCAGGAATAGCAAAAGTGTAGAGGATGGGTTCACATTTTTTCAAGTATATCTTAAAACAATAGTCAGGTCCCCACATAACATTGAAATAGGTTTTTCTTGCCATAATAATTTCTCCTGTTCATATTGACTGTTTAAAGATCCTGTTATAATGCAGATAATACATAATGCTAATATAAAGCTTCAGTTGTCCAAATTAGTTAAATCAAGTAGATATCTTTCAACATTACAGTCTTTTTTTTGCCAAAGTCCCTCTTTTTGTTATTATACTTCCACCGCAGCTCAAAAGGGAAACACTGTCCAGAGAAACACAAAGAAGGATTTTTATGCTAAAAAGACTGTAAATGTGGCAGATATCCACTTGATATGACTAACTCAGACTGCTGAAGCCTCACATAAGCTTCAGATCAACTTTTAAATGCATTTTTGCATAAAATGACTGTGTGGACACACTGTGAATTTTGGCTCCCATCATTCACATTGAACGCATGTTTGAAAGGGATCTTTTAATGGTCAGTATGAACAGAAGGAATGATTACTTGCTATTAGCGTTCATATGGGCCCCTGACTGTTGTTTTAAGACAGATTTGAAAAATTGTGACTCTATCCTTTAACAACAGTTAATTTCTCTCTCAGAGTCCTAGTAAGCCATGCCAGTGAGCCAACATGCATAAGAGCAGGGCCCTGAAACTGAGCACATCTGATTAAAATGCAGCCATTATTGTTATTGTTATTATTTACATCTGTGCTTTTTATGTTGTAATTTGTAAAAATATCTGTAATGATTAGAAACCCACTGTCTGTCTGTCTGTCTGTCATCGTCAGTCAAAACGTACTTTGTTACAACAAAGCAGTTGTGCAGTCTGGATTTCTACACAGCTTTATTCATTTTAACAGCATAATCTTGGTCAAAGTCAGTTTAAATAATAATTATTGTACCATGAGTCCATATGCAGTAGCTTACTTCAGCTGGCCTCAAATGTCCAATGCTGAAAAAGTAAATTCATGAACTTTATTGTACCTGCAGGAACTATGTCCTTGACATTATCTCAGCAGCATGAGGGAAACAAAAGCAGCACATAAAACAGCAACAAATGCCATCTTGAGAAGAAGAAGTATCATACAAACATCAGCGTGGCCTGAAAACTACACATCACACAATTAGCCAACAACATGAAAACACATTAAGTAAATCAAGAAGGTAAAAAAGTGGGACCTATCTCTGATAAATCCTGCACTTTCATCTACTTGATGTAAGTGAAGTCTGTTGTGAGTCCCATTGCAGTTCTGCTTGCAATGTGTTCATATACTTTGTGAAGAAAGAGGGCCCTAGAGTGGCATTTTTAATGTTGGTCATGGATGTATGGATGGTTGAATAAAATGTTGAAATATTTCAAGTATGAATTAAATTCTCCCATCTAGGCTCTGTAAAGAAAATGCTTTATTGGTTCACTTGAAATGCTCGAGGCACCAACTTTCTGCTCTATAGTGTATTTTTATATAGAGAGCACTGGAAGGCGGCCCCTCTTTGGTGTTGAGTTGATTGCTGTCAAACCAATGTGCAAAAAGTGACAGATGAACGTGCTTCTAAATCAGATTTAAGCACTAAAGGATATTTCTGGAAAGTCACAAATGTTGAGAACGGTCAGCCTTGTAGTCTGTGATATAACCTTAAAAAAAGTTCACCCCAGTGCTGGTGAAACTTTGAAACTGGAGGAGGAAGAGCAATTAATTATGTGAAAGGTGACACCGTAGTCCCCAATTCAACACTAACATTATTCCCCCATTTCACTCTTGTCATTATTCTGTTTAAATTAATATAACTTGACTGTAAAATAGTAATAATCACAATAATATAAAACAAATGATAACACGGCACATAACATGCTTCATTAGAAACATTATTATCCAATAATGAAGAGACCTTCACTGAGCCATGGAAAGAGGTTTTTCCTCTCCTCCTCTTGGCCTCACCAACTGTTTAACTTCAGCCTCAGGGATTTACTATTTTTTCGTCCCTCTAACACCTAAATATTGGAATTTATGAGAATGATGATTGAAGATTTACAACAAAAATGAATACACAATACAGAAACAAACATTCAGCTTCATCATCTGCTCCTGTGGTGTAAACTCTAATACTACACATCATATGTTGCAAATCGTGTTAACAAAATTTCAGGGCAGTGTTTTTTGCTGAACTTTGTTTTCTGCATGAAGCACAAAGAACCAAAAGAACTTTTTAGTGATTCGGGTGATACTCAAATATCTTCTTGAACACAAATATTTGTGGATCACTGAACTGTTTGATGCGGACCTTATCAGCCATATAATAACCATAGATTATTTGCCATACTGTTGCCATACAGTAATTTCCATGCATGTCTAGATATAAATAATGTAATAAATGTTGGCATCAAATCTGCAAAAATGTGGTCATTAAACATAATCCAGGGTATTGCATCATCCATGTTCTAGTGATAGGGTTTACTCAACTAACACAGCACTTAGACATGAGGTTAAAGGTAACACATCCCTGCTCTTGGATTTATAACTTCTCAGATTGATGAAATTGTGTCAAAAGTTGGATTCAGACTGTTAGAATATGAACTAACATTCATGAATGCCGCCACAAGATCTGTTGTCATTCATTCTCTAGAGTGAGTCTGCCTGAACTGAAAGAATGGATCTCTGAAAGTGCAATACACCAACCAAATTAAACAATCAAGCAAACAAAGAGACATGAAAAAAAAAAACATTTGAAAAAAATCTATAGTAAACATCTTTGGTCGTGTGTATATAAATCCATTTTGCTGGTGCATCCTCCCTATCATGGGACTTTGAAACACACACTGACTCAAATTACAGGCAATGACACTGTAGAATTCACACACAACAAAAATAGTACTTTTTTTTCATATAAATAGGAATAGTGGTGAAGTTGTTACACAGTGTCGACACGATGAGCAAGACATTTGAAGTCACCACAAATAAAATGAAGAAAGTTCATATGTTTTTATGACACACATTTGACTCTTCTTCAGTTATTGGACTAGTATCAGCAGCCTCACTTTTTCATTACGCCACTGTCTCCCTGACAATGAAAAGCTGGAGCGGTCCACATTGCCTAAAGGAACTACTACACAGCCAAAAATGATTGCTTCACCTACTTTTCTTGGAGTTGTTTAAGTTCTTTGTGATTATAGTTAGAATGTTTGAAAATAGGCTACAAGAAAAAGGAACAAAAACTTTGCTTCTTTTGGTCATTTCTTTATCATTTTCCCCAAGATGGGCATTATCCTTAACTGACCAAAAACTGGTCTAATTTCAGATGCAAATGTTCTCTTTTCAGTCAGGAAATACATTTTTATTGTACCTTAGCTTGAATACCTAAACTAGGAATCCGGTCTGTCAACCTTGGGCTCTAAGCTCTTGAAAATATGTTACTATGCTTGTCATTTTGGGAGGATCTGACAAACATATGCTGCAACCCTTGCTGCCAAATCAGGGTGCCCCTGTCCCTGCCAAAGTCTGACAGACAATGCATACTGCATAGCAGAACCCAGTCATTTGCCATACCAACTTTTCTGCTATACACAGGTTCTCCCAGCAACAAAGTGAAAGTTGAGGATTCATATCAGGTTATTTCTATGTTCTTGAGAGACAAAACCTTTGAAATGTTTCTGTGTTGTCAATATTGAGTACAAATGGAAAAACTTTGATTGTCAGGGTGAGACAACAAGGTCAAAAACAGAAAATAAATTAATAATCTCACAAAGCCAAAACAAGCCAGAACCTGTAGCGAACAGTTTGTTGTGGTCTGAAATAATAATAAATAATAGAGTTTCAGTGGAGAAGGGTGCAAGGATGTCAAACCAATAACAGGTCAAGAGAGTAATTCCACTGCCTCAAAGACTTCTGATGAGAAGTTGAGGCTGACAAAAACATTGTTGTCCATTGCTTCAGCACTGTCCTCCAGGCAGACACTGTCATGTTTGATGAGGCTGCTTTCAGATGTTGGACTGATGACAATTATGCGTGGGACACCCTGAGGCGACATTGGATCAGTGGGTGGGACTCTTCCAAAATTAATGGAATCAACAGAGTTGCTCTTGTGGCTGCGCAGCCTATCTCTGATGCTGCCTTTCTCCTGCCCAGCGTCTGAGGGCTCATTGGTCAGACTCTGGCTCCGCCTCCTGGTAAGAACTAGTAGGGGGACAGTGGCGATGGTGAGAGAGCTGGAAACCAGTTCATGCTCACAGTTGCTGGATGAATCTCTCATGGTAGATGGATGCTGGCATTAAAAAAACAACACAAACAAAACAAAAACAAAAGACATACAAACACAAATACACATGCATAAGAACATAATTTGCGAAATGTGAATGCATGATACATGAATGCATGCAGGGTCCATTCAAACACGTGAGCACACATAGTACAAAAAATACAACAATTACACAAAAGACATTTGAGCTGATTTCACACTTTTTTATGTTGTGTGTTTTCTCACCTTCTCTGCTACATGGGTCTTTGTGGTCTTCCTCTCTAAATGTTTCCTACTGGACCTGCTTCTGCGAGAGTGATTGTATGATGACATGCTTCTGAAGGAATCACCTGACTTCCTGCCCAAAGGTGCCATCTCTACATCCCTCAATACCTGCAGGAGAGAACAACTAGTCTGAGAATCTGAATAATTAGAGATAAGGTCACCTCAGATGAAGATGTAACCAAAAACATGAACATAAACACGTCCCTCTGAGAGTAAAACTCAAAATGGAAACAAAAAAACAAACAAAACAAAAAAAAAGAAAATAGAAGATTGTGTGCTATGTCTTTGAAATTTTTGGATATCATTTGGCTTGTCTAGGATTTCGCTTTAAATATCAATTACAATGGGGAAACTTGGGAGTCAGAGGGGGAAAAAACTCCACATACCATGTCAGGGGAGTTGCAGGAAGTGGTAATAAAGTGAGTCCTTGATGCAATGGACTGTCTACTGATGATGGAGTCCCTGAAAGAGGACTCACTGATGGAGGAGGAGATACATTCCTTTCGAGGAGTGGGAGACAGAAACCACAAGCAGGGAACCTTCTCTGCCAGAGTCATCCTAATGAATGCAGAACAATGGAAAAATATGGGAAAAAAAGGGAAAAAAGTTAATTTATTTACAATAAAAAGGAGAATTAAGAAAGAAACACAACTGCACTGATTCATCATTCATTTACCTGTATTTGTTGTGTATGATAGCATAGATGAAAGGATTGTAGATGGTGGAGGCTTTTGCGATAATGGCAGGGACAGCCTTGGAGTATGGCGACAGGATGTTGGCATGCCTGGATGAGACAGAACAGCCAGATCAAATGGATAAACCTTTTTCCATTGTAGTTTGAAAAAATGATGTTCAGTCTTTTCTGTTTGTAGCATGACAACACAAAAAGCCCATCACAACTCAAAGTCCCTTTATCTTTATATATTTTGTAACATAGTGAAGGGCTATATTGGGTCAGGGATTAGCCAAAATGTGCCAGCTGCCACAGTGGGGTGGTTTGGGTGTGTGTGTATGTGTGTGTGTGTGTTTGTGTGTTTGTGTTGGGGGGGTTGGCATATGAGCAACTTAACCGTCTGCTGTATGTCATTCATCCAGGGATACTTGATCTCTAGCTGTCACAGGATTATATAATGACACATTTCACACCATTAAGGGGAGATTTTTACCTAAAGCACACAATGCATATTCTACATCAGAATGGCAATCAAATAGAAGTATTACTGCCATGCCCCTGTGTATCAGCTGTATGTGGGTTTCCTCAATGTTTCCAAATGAGCTGGATTTGATTCTTGATACACAATGAATAATTTGATGCATAGATACATTTTTTAAAATAAGGAGGCAGATTGATATAATCAGATTTTGCCTTACAGTATTGTGCTTTGTAAGATGATGCAACTGAATACAATGAAGCAAAGATAAACAGATACATTTATGCTATGGCTTAGTTTGTGATTGCTCACATGAAGAAATCGCAGATATTAATAATGAAAAGCATTATTTTATTTTATCCATAGTACAACATGAAAATCAGTCAGCTCTGACACAGTTCTGTCAAATAGTTTGTTGCTTATTGGCAATACATTCAGTGCTAAGAAAGTCCTTATATAATTTTAAAAATGTATATGCCATTCTAATTAGGACCTAAGTGGCAATTTGGAAATCCACTTTAAACTGAGGATACTGTCCCTTTAAATCTACAAAGACTATATGCCCTCCATATAAAGTTTCAACGTGTTTGGTATGTTAACATGTAGAGCATACTCCACTGTGCATGAAAAATATCTCTGGCAGTGCTGAAAACTCTTACAGTGGATGTACTAACAGCAAGAACAGCATGCAAATCTGTGCTGAAATTAAGTGAGAGACAAAAAAGTGTCTTTTATCCCCCTTGAACCGCAAGTTTTTAGGATAACTGTTGAGACTTTTCAGCCTGACAAAGATGGTCATTTCATCTCAATAATTATCAACAAACCTAAAAAATTACAAGCAGAAACATAAAACCATTACAGCATTAACATTGTCATTTATACGATAAATGAAGTCTTACCCAGCCCAGGAAATCAGTGTGACACAAGCGTATGGTGACCAGGAAAGGACATAAACCACAATGACGACAAAAGCGATCTTTGCCAACTTCCACTCACTCCTGATGGACTTCTGCTGGATCAGGGTGGATTTCCTGACGTGAGCTCCTAGCTGTTCTACCTCCCTACAGATGGAACAGGATGGAATGAGGATGGATGGAGTTAGTCAAAAGATGAGCTAGATCCTAAAAATGATTAAAGGTTCTATATGTAAGAATCAGAAGTTCCTTCTCGTTAGTGACACCGGTGGCCATTAAGTGACCTGCAGCCAGCATCCTGTTTCTCACACTCATACTCATAGCAAGCAGCAGTGGAAGACTGATATGAGATGAGATGTCTTTTTCCTCGTTTACTCGTTCCTTGTGTTTCTGCAAAGCATCTCTCAGTGTTTGTGCTAGGGTGTGGGTGACTTGTCATTGCGGGGGTGTTTTGTTGTGAAATATGTAGTGGTGGTAGTGACAGAGACAGCTAGCTGTCTCATTAGCTGGACAGCTAATATCTGGAGGGTGTTTCTACTCAGATAGCACCATTTTTTTGTGGTGGGGGCCGGTCATTTGTTGATGTTAGCAGGAGAAAGGCAAGGCAATTCTTACATATAGAAGCTTTAAAGTTGTTCATGTGAACCTGGACAGTTTAGGTAAAATTTACAATAAAACAAATCTGCACTCATGAAGTAAATGATCTTAGAAAAAACATATATACATACATATATATGTATATATACATACAGTTGTAGTCTTGGACTCACACAAGGTCGAAATACTGTACACATACACTCTCGAATAAGACCCACCTGCTAGTCTTCCTTATAGCCAGAAACATGAAGACATAGCAGTAGAAGATGATTCCCAGTGGAATAAAGAAAACAAAACAGCACAGCATCATCGTGTAGCTCCTGTTGGCCAGTGTGTATGTGACATAATCCCACGTACACGATGTCATCAAGCCCTCAGGGATATAAGAGCCTAGAAGTTACAGGAAGTATGAAATCTGGTAAATTACCAATGTACAGCACGTTATTTGATTTAAAGACAGTTTGTTTCTTGATGTGATGTGATGTGATGTGATGTGAGTGGATTAAGAACACCTGTCATCTGTGTTACTGCAGGTGGATGAATGAAGATTAGTTAAATTAAACACTGCATCAGTTTTTCTACACTCACACTTACACAACAGGTGAAGTGCACATGTTAATAAGCAGTTAAGAGTTCCCTGTCAAGTGATGTAGGATGATAAGAAATGTCTGACTGAAATGTAAATAACTCCCTGGTTGAGGGAAACTCACTCCAGCCAATGAGAGGAGCCAGACTCCAAGCCAAAGAGTAAAGCCAGACAATGACGATGGCCAGTGTGGTTCTTCGTTTGGAGCTTGTGTGCATGGCCTGCAGCGGCTTGGTGATAACCAGGTAGCGATCAATAGAGATGGCCAGCAGATTTATCATGGATGCGATGCCAAACAAGGCACCACAGAATGCGTACATCTTACAGCCTAGAGGGAAAGAAGACATACAAATACACAACCAGTCAAATGTTTAGAGACACTTGAATGACAAAGTGTGGCTGAACTTTTGACTGGTGCTGTATATAAATTGCTCAAATAGTTTGATGCCAGATTAACACTTTTACTCCTGTGTTTTACAATAATTTCATTCATTGAGTGAAATTTTTTGTAATAGTAAAGAAAGAGAAGAGTTACCCATCTCTCCAAACACCCATTCCTTGTAGAGGCAGTTGATGAAGAAGATGGGGGACTGTGTGAAGGCCATTAGGAAGTCGCTCACTGCTAGGTTCATGATGAAGTAATTAGGCAGGTTTCGAAGCTTCTTGTTACTACACACACACACACAGAAGTTTTATGATCAATATACACAGTTTTTATACAGTTATTATAAGCGGTTTTACTTATTGAGGGGTGAGTATTGTTGGTAATATAATATAAATAACGTTTGGATTGGCATTTTGTGATTATTGTGATTGTCAATGTAAGCTTCTGTATGGCTTGGAGTACAACCAATAAATAAATAAATACACTAGAGAATGCCAAGTTAATGAACATGTTTTAAGGTATATACATTTATAATACTTGTATGCTTATAAATAGGTCATAGCAGTTGATTTGCTTCAATTTGTAAAATACATCACAGTTAACCGGAAAAGACATCATATCATGTTGCAAATTGCAGCTTGTATGTTGCAAATTTGGAAATTTGGATTTGCAAATTTAAAATGGACCACAGATTTCCATTCTTTTTTGAATTTTTATTTATGTTGTGCCAAATTATAACAGAAGTTATATCAGGGCACTTTTCACAAGGGGCACTTTAATATCATCATGATGTTAAAGAGCGATCTGGGCTATAGGCCCTTTCTTTTCTTTTCTGTTGGTGACTTTCTGCCACTGTGCTTTTCATCATCTAAAATGCCAACTGTGTGTGCTTCAAGTGTGCTCCAAGTATTTTAAAAATGTGTTCTCACAGGACTTCCCCAGGACTGATGTTAGGTCATTGCACATCACACGTGAAAGCTGTACTAATATGTTCAGCACAGCTAGCCAGAAGGAATGTTCCATCTATTATCTATTTTATAAGTTTTCCAATTCAACCACTGCAGGGCATTTTTCATTATCCTTTTTAGAGGAAAGGGTAAAAAGTCATGAGTCACAAGTTTAGTCACACTTGTCCCTCTCAGTTGTTTAAATACATTCATCGATGTACACACACTGTTTCGTTGTCAGCATTAATCAGACATAAGCTCTATGTTGAATTGGTCAACTCTGTGTGAACCTGTACTCATACCAGCTTGATTAAGCACTATATTGACCTGCTGTCTGCCTCCACAGATTTTTATTGATTAAATTCTGTGTCTTTGTCTCCTGAATTAAAATTGGTTGCGCCCTGAGCCTGATTGAACACAACAGAATAAATTTTCTTATGTCTGTGAGTAAGTGTTGTCTGTTTGTGTGTGTGCATGTGTACACACGCACACACACACACACACACACACACACACACACACACACACACACTACATATATATATATATGTACATTGCATAGGGTGCATGCCTGGGGGCCAATTTGCTGTGCTGGAGGGCATCAATGCGAAAAAAAAAGGAAAACATAAATAGAAGACATTTTTCATTTTCGTGGTCAGAAATGACAAATACAATATTTAGCCTATAAATCATTTGATTTAGTTTTTATCTATTATTATTCTTATTAGTAATAATATAAATAATAAGAATAAAAGAATAAGAATGGTGTACTGCAGTGCAATGAAATACACTACAGATTAATGCATTTAAGGACTTATCAGAAGAGATTGGAATGGAAGGGCTGCAGTTTTTCACGCATTGCCAGATTTGGTCTGAATGTGCCTAGGCAGAGCAGGAGAGCGCTGTTTCTTTCGGCAATAAGAGTAGATACACTTTATTCCTGGTAGAAATATTCAAAGACCATTTTACTAATCCACCTGCTGTGTGGAACAAGTACATCTTCATATTCCTGAGTGCTATGGTTAATACATGAGTTAACAATTTTATTTTCTGTTTTGTGAAGGCGAGAAGGAAAATCAAGTCCTTTACAAATATTCTAACTGCTGTTTCTGACCAGGAAAACAAATTGTCTACAGATTGTCTTTTCATTTGTGGGAATGAAAATCATTATTCTGTTTTCATTTCTTTAATATCGGTTTCTGAAAACAACAGAACAAAACAACAATTATTTCCAATAGCTTATGCTACGCAATACATTGTGTCTATGTGCTGTTCCTTATCCCTTCACATTACCTCACCTGGCACTCTGTGATCATTCAGCTGTTGAAATGGTTGCTTGCGATTATTATTTTTTAATGGGCTTGCCTTATTTGGCACATGTTTATAATGATTTTTTTAGACATACTCTATAATGGTTTTGCATTTATTCCTCATTCTTTTATATATACATACAGTTCTAATGGAAATAATGATATTTAGCATGGCATGTTGCATTTGGATGTGAGTTGCATTCAGATTAGAACATCAGTGTCAGGACTAGTGTGGCATTGCATTTGTAGGCATGTCTAGTTTTTAGGCTGTGTCTTATATTTTTCTGTATTATGCGTGTTGAGCCTGTACTTCAGCAATACATTCTTATAAATCTATGGTCTTTATAGCCATAGTAAATTTACTTTTTACTTATAAAGAGGGAGGAGGGGACACTTCAAGTGTAGTCACCCTAGGGCAGTGGTTCTCAAAGTGAGAGGGGGTTTCTAGGGGATCCCCAGCAAAAAGCTGAATAATTTATTTTCACTGTTTTCATGGGTTTCATACTTTTTCTGTAATAAAACATCTAAAGCAAAAATCTTATCAAGTGGGGGTCTGTGGTCTAATTTGTGTCAGTTTAGGGGTCCTTGAAAGTTTAAAGAACAACTGCCTAGGACTCCACACTGTGTTAATCCAGGCCTGACTATTACTATTATTATCACTATCTATTGTATGTAAATGTCTGTGTATGCTTGTGTTACTTCAGCATTCCCTTAATTCCTAGAAATTCATCATATCGAATGACATTCCACTTGAAAGACAATTATCTCCATCCCTCCCTCTATATGTGTGTCTCCCTCTCTCTGTCAGAGAGGGTGAGTGGATTTTCTTGGAACCCATAACATCATGTACATTTCTGATTCAGTAAACACAAATTATCAGTGCAACACAATGGAGAACCCATCTAATCCATCTACCGTGATGGGCAGATGGAGTGTAAAAGCTCCCGACAATCCCCAGAAAACACACACACACATACACACACTTTCCATCTCTGACCCAGTTTCTGTTCTGTGAATCAGTTAACATCAGTAACACAGTAAGGTCAATAGTAGTCCAAATTATACAACGCACAACATATATACTCCCTCCTTGACTTCTTACAGAAAATTTACAATTGAAAAAGACCCACATTTTGCAGAATGACATGTAAGAAGTATCCCTCGTATTTGATAACACAGGTACCTGTTGCATATGATACAAAATTAACTGTGTGAATTTCTTGATTGATTTGAGTTGCATGGTACATTTGATCTATGGATAAATGTATAATACCATTATGTAGCTATATCAACAGTTGCTCATGCTTATTCTATATATAATTCTCATCTCATTATATTCTATTTATGATATAGCACCATACAATGCTGTGCTGACTACAACAGAAGAGTTTTGCGGCTCCTTGCAAGACAGAAGTGTCACCATTATTGTACATTATGTTCTCAAGGGCCTAAACCACTAACATTATAATGAAAACAGACCAACAGATCCAGAGCGGCAACCAAAATTTATCTAGGTAAAAGTGAAAAAAAAACATGTTTGTGATTTCATACCCCTCATGGCTTTGCACTTGATGTATAGAAGAATATTTTCATCACAAAAAAGAAGGTCATTCAAATTCAAAGTGAATCCTCTTCATTTTTTCTATACTGCTGTTCACATAGAGGACAGATTTTGCTCCTATGACACTAAATTCCACTTTGTTGCCATACAACTACAACCAGGACACTAAGATGCAACGATTATTTTACTAGTAATCATCAGCTTTTTGGAAACCTCTTGATCCTCTGGAGAGTAGAAGACACGACAAACATTGACCCTCACTCTGCAGTGAATTTAAGTGAGTTTAAACCTCTTAACCTGCATACAGATTGTATTTTGGCAGAGGTATTATGTCCCACCCTCACACAAACACAACTTAGTCTTGCTGTCTGTTTTTCCATCTGTCTAGCTCTCTCTGTCAGATCAGAACATCTCTGCATGAGTACAACATCTTCTCAGGGCTTTGATTAAAGGAGAGAACTACATTAAACATGATGAGGGCTAATACAGTTGGATGAAACTTGGCTTTTAAGTGCTCAGGGTGAATCCACTGAAAAGGACATGAACACAGGAAGACATACACTCACCTATAGAAGGCAAACATAACCAGGGCGTTGCCAGTGATGCCCAGCGTCCCGATGACGAAGACGAATATTGCGACAATATAGTGAGCATGGTCAGGCACATCCACCTTGTTGAAGAAGCTGCTCTGGGTGTGAGCTTTCTCTGGCTCCATGCTCTCAGTGGACCACATGGTTCAAACACCTCATCAGGACTGTCAACCTGGCAGGATGCAGTAGATTCACCAGTTTGTAATCCACTTCTTTTTGCTTGTGTCGGGCCTCCATTGTCGTGTCATTTGCAGAAAGTCAGTGCTATGAAGCTGTACAGAATCCTTCACAAACTGTGCTACGTTAAGGTCTAGATTGATCAACATTCACTGACTGTTTTCATCAGCCCTTCCCATCATAATCCATCCATCCAGTACTTTGTTCTAATTAGGAAGGACAAGGTGATTTCCAATTTGTAGTAGTGTTGAGATGTGAAATGTCAAATCCAATCAAGTCCATATGAAGTGGGTGATCATTACAAAATCTAACCAACTTATTAATGTTAAGTTTTTCAGAAAAAAAAACTACAATAAGACATGAAAAAAGTATATTCTCTCTTTTATTCCTTTGTTATTTCTTTGACTGTTAGAAAATACCAGATGAAGTCCACAGCTGTGCACGTCTCCAAATGTAGTTTAGAAGCAATATCCATGTTGTTCCCTTCTGGTCTGCAGTTCAGAACTTGTCTTCCACCCGCAATCTCAAAATGTTTCCTCTTAGATACATGAGTTATTCAGCTGATAATATTCTCCAGTACATTTAATTGCCACCATGCAGGCACTTTGCTGCACATTCATTGCACATTGTCACTGTCCGTCCACTCAGTGTTAGCCTGCAGCTTCTTCTCCCGTCACACCAGCTGTGCGCCAAGCTCTGAATCAGTGGCCTGCCTCTGATTATCTTGCCAACTAGCAAGTCCTAACCTCTCGACTCTCTCTCTCTCTCTCTGTCTCTCTCTTTCTCTCTCTCTCTCTCAATGTGTCTCTCCCTAGCTGTCCCATGTTGCTATGGGTTGCGCTCTCTACTCTGCCCCCTTGTCATACTCTCTCTCTCTCTTCCTCACTCTTTCTCTTTTCTGCTCAAATGCACTCTCTCTCTCTCTCTCTCTCTCTCTCTCTCTCTCTCTCTCTCTCTCTCTCGCCCAGCTCTGAGCTCTAACCCTTTAACTACCAGCTTCTTACATAACAGACATGATGTTCACTAGCACTACTAGTATCAACAGCCATTTTAGCTCAGACATGCATTAGACTTTGCATACAAGGCATGAACACAATCCATGTCTCCATTCACATCTATTGATTCTTCCCAGTCAGCGACTCTTTACAGCAGTCATTAACAAGCTGACCAGTCTGTGAAACCTCTTGCATGCATGCGAGCACTCAGGCATGCTGCACAAAGACATGCATGTTCTTTTGTACAAATGGTGCATGCTTTACTGTGACATCATTGTGCTCACAGCATGCACAGACTATATAAGGTCCCTCATGAAGCCATGAAATTCATTGGTCTTCCTATTTCCAACTCAAGCCTCACCACAGCTCCAACTTGCAAGGCACACATCATTTCCCATGATTCAGGACTTCTACAACATTGCATACCCTTCCCTTCAGAGGTAGATACAGGTTGACCATGTGCAGAAGGGACAATTTTAATAAAAATTTCCATCCTCTCTGCTATCTAAAACACACTCCCCAACCTCAGAATGATGTTTTAAATGAGCCCCAAGGAAAAGATACTGTAATAGAGTCATCATATAGGGCTCCTCAATACATCCAAGTTTTATAGAAATTTAGAAATACTGTAAGACAAAAGCATCACTTTCAATCAGGTTGTTATCTAACATGTGGCCCAACTGTAAAGACTATATAAAACAGACATGCATGTATAGACATAGGGTGAAGTGTATACATATAGTAATTTTAAAACATTAAAATTTACACTGTAACAACAGAGATCTGTGAGATAATCAATTTATAGTAAATAAGGTAAATTATTTTTTTTAAAGATGCACAATGTGTGTCTGAGACATGTGTGCAAATGGTCTGCAATAAGGAGACTTTAATTAAAAGTAGTGATAATGGTAAATGTCATTTTAGGGGAGCATGTGGGGACAAGCTAAAGCCCTGTACTGAATGATATTCTCATGACTGCCAGCGGGACACACTGTAGGTTGGAGGAGTCCAGCATGCCACATCTGCTGGTCATTGCTTTTTATGGTGTTGGACATGTTGATAAAAGGAGATGAAGGGAATAGAGGGAGGTGAAGAATGCAGAGCTTAGACAGAGATGTCAACTAAGCCCCTACAGCAAGGGATAGCCTTAATCTGCACACTGTGCATGCATGTGGATCAGTGTTTGATCCGCCTGGAATAAGAACGAATATGATACTAAGTGTCAACTGTGTGTGTGTGTGTGTGTCTGTGTGTGTATGCCTGCATACATGTATGTCCACATATGTATACATGTGCCCTCGTCAGTATGTATATGTGCACAATACCACACCGCACACATGGGCAGATGTTTCCAGGGATTACAGGGTTCTGCTGGCCTTGATGACCTAATCACAGTTCTAATGTTTATGTTTACAGGAAATATACAACAGGACATGTATTGCTACAAAAAGAGCCAGTTTGATGTCATCTATGATTTTCTGATGTCTGACCTTTGCAATTTTCATTTATAGCATAGAATAGCTATGAGGACACATTACTTATCACAAACATTTCTGATAAACAGAATAAATATGCTTGTTATGACAGTTGTCAATACACATTTTGAAAAGTCGGAGCATTATATGGAAGCCCAGTAAAACAAAAAAATACCTAAAATATAATTTAGATTGTGAACTGACAAAACAAAACACTATACTAATAGCCATATTATTCCATAGATGTTGATTTGCTTTACACTGACTGTGGCTATAAGATTGCTTGTCATGTTGATACAGTCTGTGCAACAAGCTTGAGTTGGAGAGGGATTACAGAAAGAGGCAAGTCATCTTATGCACTATGCAAGATGGCAGCTCTCTCAGATGTGAGCAGGCAGTGGTAGAAAAATGCTATTCATTCAAATAAAAATAGACTAAACAAATTACAAAAAGAAAAACATAAATTCAAATTCTGTTATTGTAGTACTAAATAGTATTTAGCTACATCTTAATTTGAGCTCTTGCTGTACTGTGTAACTGAGTAAATCAAAAGCAGACATATATTGTATACAGTATGCTGAATGTAGTGCCTTTCTAGTCTTTCTAGCCCATTACTTTACCTGCATAAACTAAATATAATATGCAATACTGTACATAGAGAACATATTTAGAAACAATTCAGAAAGGAGAAATATTATTGCCTCCTTTTTAATTAATTTATATTTCAAGCAAAATTCAGGTTCTCTAGCAAACTATTCAAAAAACAGAAAAACAGCCAAAAGCTTTTTTTTTTTGTCCTGTGGAAACTTATTATTATTATTATTATTTTTTTTTTTTTTACAAAACTGCAGTCTAATCTACTTATAATAATGTTTATTACATAACATGCTGATCATCCTATAAAAATTATCTTTTCATCTCTGCAACTTGCAAATTCCCTGCTAGCAAATCAAAAGCTTGATCTTTATTTTCCAGAATACAGTGTGGTGTGTATTTATCAATGGAGGTGATAGTTTTCCAAAGTGTTTCCTTCACCCAGTAGTTTGTCAGATTATAACCATGTCTCTGATCTTTAGAGTGCTAACTATCTGTAGCTTTCCTGTGTTTCACGCCTGCCATCTGGTTAAATGACCTTGTCTTGATGGAAAAACTCATCAGTGGTGCAGGATTCATAGAGTACGACATGGACAATGGAGGTCAGTATTCCACATGTCAATGAGTCAATTACTATTGAACCAGCTGGTAGAACTGGTGCTTAAGTCCCGGGAGTGAATCCCCTGTTTAAAGCTACAGCATGGCTTTTGGCCTACAGTGAAAAGAGACTAATTATTATTGAGTAGTGTTGGCCCTGTGACCAGGACTTTGTCCTCAGAGCCATGAGTCAGTTGGAGATCAATACTTTACCACACAGGGGCAGAGAGTGATGGGTACTGCACAGAGCATCATGAACATAAAATAAGCCTGACCACAGCACAGTGATTGTCAGGAGTCTGTTGCCCCAAAGAGTTTTATTTAGCAATGATTACAGGCTCATTTTTTATCCCACTTGAAACATGTATACTTAATCAACTGAGAGATTAAAATTTTGGAATGCATGTGCCAGATTTTTGTAGAAATATAGTAGTTCATGGGAGAAAAGGATGTTGTTGTTTTTTTGTTTTTTGTTTTTTTAAAAAGAAGGTTATCCTGCAATCTTAAGAAATACTTATTTAAAGATTAATGTACCATCACAAAACAGGAATAGGAACAGACTGAAGGCATAATCGTTGGTAACAAGCAGATCAAAAATAACTTAATGTACTTACTGTAAGTGCATGTAAATGCTTTGACCACTGAACGTAATAACATAAATAAAGAATAATACATGGGAGAAACCTTCCACCCACACCACAGCATGCTTATACCTTTTGTAGGAGCAATGAACTGGTTTGACTTTGGATGCACACACTGCATTTTTTCACCTTTTTTCTTTTTAATACAGAGTTTGAAAATGTAAAACCTGCTGTTGTGCGTGTGTTTGCTTTGTCAGTAAATGAATGGTGGGAGTAAATTGTATTTTGTCACCCTGAACTGGTTGCAAATAAGATCACTAAACATACATTAAGAGCTAAACAAGCTTTAGTGAAGGCACAAATCTGTGGTTTCAGGCACAGATGTTACAAGGTGAAGCAACATGTGGAGCAAAGAAATATGAGGCAAGCAGGAAATGATGGATATGGCAGAGAGCTTTAAATTTCACATGTAATGCATGTCTTAAGCCTCTTTAACATTTTGCCTGCAGGCTTTCTGTTAACCAACATACAGGGAATCTGGGTTATAGATCAACGATGTGGAAAAAGCAGGTCATAACGTGCTCTTCGATAAGTGGAATGAGTTTTAGTCAATAACAAACCACCACAGTGGGACTCTGGATCTCCTGACTCTCTCTCTCTCTCTGTCAATAATCAGTATCACTCTCCCTCTCTCTTTTATCATTGTCTGTCTTTATCCCCACCCACCCCATCCTCTCTCTCTCTCTGAAATTAAAGGAAAACAATTAATTTGATGTGTTTTTATTATGAGAAGTGATGGATTAACATGATCATCAGAGACATACAACAGAGATATAATATGAAAAGAATCTGAGTTTGGTGGAAAAACAAATTCAGTGACAGAGCAAGCTTCATAATTAATCAACAATCAACAATAACTGCACAGCTTGCATGTATTTTGTGCATTAATTATGTAAAATGTGGGAATAAGACAGTGTCATTGTGCTGATGTAAAGCATTAAATACCACTACACCGCTGTGACTTGGGATGACTAACCGTGCATTCTTGGAAACTTTTAATCTATTTCACAGACAGTGCTGAAATGCCTAAAACGGCAAATGTGCCCCAGTTTTTCTATTTGCTGATGTCCATGTGTTTTGTTACATATTAAGGAGAGGAGAGCAGGCACTATAGCTATGGTTTTACAGCATAGTGCATTCTCAACTCAGGTATGATAATAATTTATGTCTATATCTCTGAAGCCACATTAAAATGTTCTACTTTATCTAGTTACTCAAACATTTCTGGGCTCTATGTTTAGACCAAATAATTCATGATCGATATGACACAAGACCATATGTTTTTTAATAGACACTCACAGCCAAACAGACTGCAAGAAGTGTTTTCTTGCATTCACCCAAACACCTGTAACATCAGGAAACATGTCACAAGGACAAGCAGAGGTTTTTCAACAGCCAATCCAGCACTTGCACCAGTAGCCAGACCAAGACCTCCTGGTTTCCCTGTACGGACAGAAGATGAGGTTAAATAATCACATACATTTCTCTCTCTCTAAATGTATTCTGGATCCACCCTTTTGTGATTGAACTACTGTACCTACCTCTGGTCAGAGTGCTTGACCTCACATTAACCCAGTAGATCGTGCATTGCTGGGCTACCGTGGCCCTGGAAAAACCACAGAGTTATACTGTAGTGATGCTTTATGTTTAGATATCTGAGTTTCATTCAAATAACAGAATATCTAGTTTATAAGGAAATTTATCCCCTCTCCTCTTTGGGGTCAAATTTGAGGAAAGGCATTATTTCTTCAATACTATATCTTGTCTACAGTTACATTGAATAAACTGAACTAAATCTGAATGATAATAAGCACATTTTGAATCATTGGAATATCATTTTGACTGTTTATAAATGCTTACTATTACAGAAGATGTCATGAAAATAGACCTGTGTAGCCTGTGAGACAATGGTTACTATTGGTTTTAAGTAGGTTTATATTTTTGTGATGATAAAAGCAAATGAAAAAGTATTTTTGCTTTACATACATGAAGTAGACAGGGCTTGGGCTAGACTCGGATGGTATCCAGTTGTATACGGTGGTGTTGCCCTTTAGGTTGGTGTTGGAATGAGTAATAGCACCTTCTGGATTCCCTGTGCACTGTGGAAATAAAATATCCACATTAATTATTCGGAACTGTTGACGATTTCACTGGTAGTATAATTCTCACTCTTCCTTGCTTTGATGACTTTTGCAGTTAAAAATGTTTCTCAAACACATATTTAGCATCAATATCTGTGATATGTGCTGTCAAACATTCGGTCTGCTTGCCGCTGTTTGACAGTTTAGGTCCTCAACATGCACATCACGTCCTCTCCTAACATGTTGTTAATGCTCCTAACTGTTGGTAGTAGCTTTGAGACGGACCTCAAGGAACCTTGTGTCTGGAGGAGGGAGTCTCCAGCTCCCAAGAGCGTTGGTGCTGCTGTCTGTCCGAGCTTCCAGCAGCACACCTCTGTATTCTGGTCCAATGATAGTCACTGTGCAGGAAAACGCAACAAAAAAAGCAGATTTTTAATTTTGACTTGCTTACATGTATTCAACACCATATGTTATTATCTAGAGTAATATAGTGTCATATTACTGCTTTACAAAAATAAGAACTATTTGAGTCTCCATAAAAGTCTCTGCAAGCCTACATATATAATTATTTCATTATATTCCATTTATTTCATATTATTTCATCACTGATGAAAGAAATTGATATCAGTTTAAATCAACAGACCAAGCACACACACACACACACACACACACACAGAGAGAGAGAGAGAGAGAGAGAGAGAGTTGACTTGAAGATGACAATCAAAGCTTTGAACTCTACCACTACTAAACCAAAGATGAAACTAATGAAAATGAAAGACAAAAAAGCTGTATTTTTATCCACAACGATCCATATAGATGTCAACTGTAAAAATCACCATATAAATATTGCAAAACAAATTTCTTATCAACTGTTCTTTTACACAAATAAATGTTCTTGCTTATGAATTCATCCTTTAACATCACTACTGTGCTCGGGGCATATTTCTGTATACTGGTTTATTAATAAATTGTAATGCTTGTTGTTTTCTTTGTGTTATTTCCAAAAGTAGTCATTTACTTAATTCATTTTACCTGTAATTGGCTTGCCTGGCTCAAATGTCTCCATGTCGGTTAGTAGAGCGTACGGTGCTGATGAAGTCTGTGGCAGCACCCCAGTGTGACGAGGCATCATATCTTCACAGGCACCTGTGGGAGCACCAGAGGGATAGCCACTAACAAAACAGAGCGCTTGAAGCACAATGAAAGCAGGCAACAACGACTCCATCACGAATGAATGAATGAAGAGCTAAAGCACGGCAGAAATATCCAAATAGTGCTGTAATGTTACATGATCTGAACACAATACACAGACCTGAGCCAAGAGATGGACTTTTAAAAAGTGTTGCTGAGTCACAAAACCAGAAAATTTTAATTTTACTCCACCGATCACTTGTCCAACCATGAAAAGTGCTATTCACATGAATTGTCTCGTGATTTCTTGAAAAGAATACGTAAGTGATATTCACGCATATCAGGGCAGAACAAATGTCAATTTTCCTCCAGCAAGACAAAATATTTGGATTAGTTTTTGTTTTCATGCATCAAAATAAATGTGTCTAAGTGAAGTTAGAAAGCACTCTCTATGAAAATCACATGATAACTTAAGTATTGTTCCTAACACAAGCCATTATATAGCACTGCAGTGCATTTAAAGCATGTTCTTATGAAATTTAAAATCCCTTTGTATGCCATTACACCATAGGCCAAAAACTTGGACAGTTAAAGTATTACTAATGGATATTTCTGTCAGGGATTATTCATGACATTAGGTTGACCTTAAATCATGGGAAAACATTTTAACTTGATTGTATAGCTCTTCTCTTCTTGATGCCTGCTGTGAAATCATGAAATACACTTCATGTTCAATTTTATTAGCCTTTATTTAATCAGGTTTGTTCCACTGGCATCAAAAATCTCTTTTACAATGGCGACCTGGCTAAGAATAGCAGCAAAGAATTTCATAAATAAATTAATATAAAAGCATATTTGAGTAACGCGATCAGAAATGAGGATAAAACATTTGCACACAGAAAACCTGGACTCAGGGATGCTATGTTTTGAAGTATGATTTGTAGATTGCTCCATGCAGTAGGTAGAGAAAACCTAAAAACTTTCTTTCCAAGTTCAGTTCGGACTTTGGGAACAACAAAACACAAAATATCACGAGAACAGAGATGATAATTTCCATTTTTCAAGTTTAAAAGAGACGATAAGTAAGTAGGACTTTTGCTAAGAAATGCTTTTTAAATAAAAACATGCTGATAACTGAGGCAACTTGCACATAAAGCAGGCCAATTTACTTTTGAATATAAAACACAACGGTAAGAGATCCACAGTTTGTAATCAATCCCAGAGCCCCATGTTACATGCTATCCAGCATGTGAAGGTTTTCTGCATGCTGTGGTTAATCCCCCAAAACTTGAGCACAGAGCCAAACCTTACGTCAACTTAGTATATGTTCAACCTTCCTGATCCACACAGAAGTGATATTAATCCAGCAGCTACCTCCAGTAAGAAGATATAGTATGTGTAAGACTTTTTTGCATGACTCAATCTTTAGTACAGGACTTAAGGAATTAAGTTTCCTCTAGGAAAGCATATACCGCTTCTTCCTGTGCTTGCCTCCTCCCACAGTACTGTAGTACTGTCATGACAAAGTGTGTATAGCCAGAGCATCCATCAGTTTGTCTACCAGGATGTCAAAACCTATGAGCTTATTTGCAATCATCAGATATCTCCCTCAAACCTTCAGAGCCAGTTTTCCCTATATTTAGCAACTTTTAAAACTTATTGTCAAACTTAAATAAAATATAACCAACAGGAGCTCAGAGCGAAGTTTGCATCGTGTGCTGATGTGCCAACCTCCAATTGAAGTCTGCATCAAGTCCTGATCATGTTACATGTAGGAATAACACTACACTTAAAAATTATAAAAATTATATATATAAAATTATAAGGGCACCACCGCCTAAATTAACTAATTAATAATTAATTAGTTAGAAGTAATAATAATTTAATTAAATTTATCAGTCTTATATCTGGAAGTCATGAATTCTGAATACAAGGACCCCATCTTCTGATATAAAGGAATATAAATACAATGACTTGGTGATAAAATATATTAATTGAATTACCAAATGAATAGAGATTAATAGGGAAAAACTAAGCATATGTATTCATATATATGTATATATATATATATATATACAGAGAGAGAGAGAGAGAGAGAGAGAGAGAGAGAGAGAGAGATAGTGAATGGATGCATGAATGAATGGATAAAAAGACTGACTGCCAGATGAGGACAGACTGCAGTAGGTTCAGTGAAACAGATTTGGTTCACTGCTTCTCAGGAGGATGAATCCAGTCTCAGACTAGCTGAGGCTGAGTAGTAGACACACACAGCAGGGAGATGTCCCAGTCTTGGTGCATTCAGTGGCTGGCTGTGGAGTTGGATGCATGGAGCTCTAGACTAATAAGAAAAGTCCTTGGAAAAGTCTTCAAAAAGTTTAACTACACAATATAAATAGGAGATTATGACAATAATATATATATATATTTAAGTGGCAAACGGTGTGTTTTGGCTTGTGCCTTAGGCATCTTTGCAGTTTTGCTTCTTAGTTGAGAGTCTTTCCGGATCTCTCAGCGATAGTAAAAACAACCTCTAAAATGATAGGCCATCCCGGCTGCAGGGCCAAGAGGAACACGGCAAGGCAAAAAGCAGATGAAGAGCAACAGCCACTTGACAAAAAATTTTAAAAGTTAGGTGTTTTTTGGGGAGAAAGAGGATCCTTCCTTTGTGTGGAGAGAAAAACTTACTTTCAAAATGAATACTCACTCATTCTGTCATCAGTTCTGTTATGAGAACCAGAAACATTTAGAAGCTCTAAAATAACTAAATAAAATACATAAAAAAATTATCAAACATTAATTTCCTAATTTCCCATTATCCTAGCAGTCTAACCATAGGTAAATAATACACTTGCACTGGTTAATATCAAATAAATAAAATGCAATAATATGTTTGACATAACAAATTTTGAATGTGAGTGTGAATTTCCATAATTAAAAATAATTAAATTGTTCATGGGGGTTAACATCAAGTTAACAGTGTTTAAACATGTCAAGATACCTGTATATATTTGCACATTTATTAGCATTTTCAGATCAATTCAGACACTTATTGTTCATTACCGAAAAAGGAGAAGAGGAGAAGGAGTGATTCAAAGGAATGTGGTTCCTCCCAAAATTTACGACCTAAGAGATAGTGAGCTAGCAGATGAAGGGAGGATAGTCCATCCAGGTTGAGGCAGTCTGTTTGTATCTGAAAAGAAAAACAAAGTCATTAATTTCCCAAACTGTCCATTTTCTTCCTGTGGCTGGTGGTAAGAGGGCTGGGTTATTAGCTCTGTCCAATGTTTCCTTGACATCCTTATGCCTTTAGGTCAGAGGTCACTGGGTTTGTGTGTGTGTGTTTGTGCCCCAGCACATAAACAGACAGAATGTTAAGCCAAAAGGAATCATAATGTTTTTGAAAGAATTAAACATTTTGTTTGTGGTTTCATTATCCTATGTTACCTTATACATCCGTAAGCAGGCCAGGAAAAAAAATCTAATTAACCTGTTCACATCAGTGTTAAAAGCCAAACATTTTTCTCTTTTTTTATTTTTTTGTATTTTCTTTTACAGGAATGTACAGTACAACGGGAACAGCTACTGTAGCAACAGCAGCATGTGGCACGTAGAAGCAAAGCACTTTGCAGCATGCAGTGAATGTGAGTGTTAAGGCCTTCAAACAAACCTCCACATCAATGCCTTCAAGCCTGAATTATATTTGATATATCGCTGTAAGTGTACTACACATGTAACACTACAGATCTCTCTGGGCTTTGCTTTGTTGATTGACAAAACTGGATGGCATTATTGTGCATTCACACAGAAGTGACATCAGTGATATGAGGAGAAATTTCTGTGTATAGCATTTCTGAGAAGAGGGAAGAGGAGGAGGAGATTACTGGCCTTTTTAAACAGGTGCTTCATGTTGTTTTCACCATCAGCAAACACTGGCACCACAAACTACCTTTGGGGAAATACAATGTGACATAAGCAGACCCTAAGCAATTTCTGTCACCAGAGTAAGGTAAACTGGTTTGACTCAAAGGACCCAGACTTGAAAATAGTTTTTTTTTAAATTCACATATACTTTTTCTTTGTTTTTATTTTATTTTATTTTATTTTGTGTTTCTTAAGCCTGTATGTAGTTATGTCTCTAAAGATATACTGTTAATAGCATAACTTAAATAGAAATCGCAATAGGATGATTGGCTAGGTGACAGATAACAACATGAGTCACTCTGCCCTTGTTAATTCACATTCTCAACATGAATAATGGCACAATGAATCTAATTTCACTATGTCTTAAACGTCTCCTGAGTCTCTGATTAAGAACTTATCAGAAAGGGTTTTCTTAGTAAAAAAAAATCCCTTTTTTCTGAATTCTGGGCGTTGTGCTGTAATCTTTGTGTGCTTTGAGGATTAGTCCCTCATTTGTAAATCACTGTTGATTGTGTCTTCATGTGTGCTTAAAACTTGCTTATTAATCTCTTGTTTCTAAAAAAAGGATTTGTTAGGTAACAGAACAAGGGGAAGGACCAAGGTGGAACATTGTCCTAGAGCCTTTAAATGTTGATAATGAAGTAGTACACCACTTGACTAATATCACAAAACAGATACTCACAGACAAAAGAGAAAAAGTCTGTATCTCAATCCAAAATTTACGCACTGCTTCTCTGGTGTTTGTTAGATTTAATGTATTATTTATTTTATATTTAAAAGTACAACTAGTGTGAACCTGACACTAAGAGGCAGATGCAGCCTGTGCTTTTAATCTAAACACAGCCAGGCAGCTCAGTGCTGTGGGTAATCCACTTACCTGGGAATACCTTATCCTATGACATGTTCTCTGTAGCGCTCGCCTGTTTAAATTTACATTCCTCTGTGATGATGGACTGTACTCTTTAATCATTTACCAAGAGATATATGATTTTAAAAAGTCGTCTAAGAGGCATTGCGGCTTCTACATCAGACTGTGGCAGTGGAGTCTGATATTCTTATCCTTTTTACGCAGACTGTCTTTTTGCCACATTGAATGATAATGTATTGTTCCATCTGATTCCTGAATCATTGATGGAGCACACACTAACTAATTCATTTCTCATGCACTGTTATAGTACGCTGGTTCTGTAACAGAGTGTTCTGTTCTCCATGTTAATCCATATCTTGTAGTTGAAATCTCTACAGGAAAGGTGAAGATGACTTAAAGGCAACATTATATTTAAAGAATATCTGTCATGCCTTATTCTTGTTGTTGAGATATTTGAGATTAAATTACTCTCAAAATTGCGGTGTGCTGCAGAACCAGAGCAGCAAACAAGGAAGAAAATGTGCTTAAATTGATACACGCATCCTTCACCTCTACCGCTTGTATCCACGGTGTACATTTTCTCAGATTGCACAAAGTAAGTAAACCAGTGGCAACTATAAAACTGACATAAGTCCCTCTTTGGCAGAACTAAATAATGTCCTCTTTTTTAAAAAAAAAAGTATGTGTTTTTTTTTTATTTTATTTTCGGGTCAGTAACCTGGGGAATATAAATCCAACAGAACATCACCTTGTTCGGTAACACAGTTCCCAAAAGCTGATTTGAGCAAAGACCGAAAAAATAAGTTAAGCTCTTCCTGCAATGTGCACAAACGTCAAGTGACTTTTCCCTTGTTCTCCTCGATTTCAAGCTTGAGGGTTTCTGAGTCAGCACAGTAACTTGGGACACATGAGCAAGTCTTTGACGGAAAACTGTGTTTTCATTTCTGTGTTTCATTGTATCATGCATTTATATTTCACCAGTGTATTGCATAAATAGAATTGAATTAAATTTCATTGAATTGAAAAAGGTATTTAAAAGTTTATCTGAAGCCAATATGAAACTTCAGCCATCCAAATGAGTCAAATCAAGTAAATATCTTTCAACATTACAGTCTTCTTAGTGCAAAAGTCCTTCTTTTTTACTCACCACAGCTCAACAGGGAAACACTGTCTGAGAAAACATAAAGAGGGAATTTGATGCTAAAAAAGACTGTAAATGTGGCAGATATCCTCTTGATATGACTAACTCAGACTGCTGAAGCTTCATATAACCTTTAGATCAACTTTTAAATGCCTTTTTGCACAAAATGACTGTGTGGACACGCTGTGGATTTTGTCCCCCATCAGTTACATTGAAAGTGCATTTGAAGAGGTTCTTTTAATAGCCAGTATGAACATGAGGAATGATTACAGTGAGGAAAACCTCTTTCACTGGTCATATGGGCACCTGGCTGTTGTTTTACCTAATAGACTTGAAAAATTGTGAGTCTATCTTTTAATGGTGTATCATAGAAACATATAATGTTCAGTAGTTTATTTTTTTAATTTATTGTCACCTATGACCAGTGCTTTTGTTGCAACATGGTAATTTAGGTTAATACACCCTTTTTAGTTGCAACATGAGCTGCCTCAGGGTGAGGTTAATGTGTTCCCAGTGTACAGTGTGTAATATGATTTGTTACCGTATTCAAGTCAATATTAATGTTCTGAATGAGACAATGGATTAGAGTTAGGTAACTGTTCTGATGACTCCATTAATAATAAAAAAGGAACATACAATATGAGCAGATCAAATCAAATTGTGGCCGATTAGTTACTCAGTCGTTATCTTGAGTAAATTGTAAATAGCAGATTTAAGGCAGATTTTTCAGAGGTTACCTTTAACCTTAAAGTGTGATAAGATGCGGATGACCTCAATACGACTAAATGGTTTCATCTAAATGAAACAGCGAGAGTTGATCAGTTGACACTGCTCTCAGTTGATATGAAGCTATGGAGTTTGATGTTTCAGGCGTGGGATAATATTGCTCATGATTGCGATGCTGGTAGTACTGAGCACACAGCAAGAGGGAGATGAGAACAGAACTGTTTGTGTGTATATGTGCACATGCTCTCGCGTGCGTTTAGGTGATACGTGACAGCAGGAACAGAACAATCGAATGAAATTCAATACAATATTCCACTGAGTGACACTGAGTCACTGATTCAAGGTGTCATCTGAGCTCCAGCAACATCAAATGAGGTGGTAAGAGATGCCAAGACATGGTAATATTGCTTAAGCTACATGAAGGGGAGACCAGATATAGGTTATCTGTTAGCTAGTTATTAGCAGCTTGCATCGTAAGGAGAATTTTAATCAGTGACATGATTTCATTAAAAGGATTGAGCTGTGTGTTGAATCTGACCAAGACAATGTCATTTTTTAAATCTAAAAAACACAATTGAGCAGTGATCAGGAAATAAACATTGTAAAATCTGGGTTTGACAATTAGATTGCTAATAAGCATTTAGACAACATATTGCAGTAATCATTTTTAAATGTAACTGGAAACAAAAGTTACATTGAATGCTGATAGTAATCAAGAGGAGTTAAAAAAGAACAAGTGAACAGATTTCTTAAAGTACAGTATGTTTTTTCTGCTTTCACTAATACATAAGGTGTTTGAAACACAGATGAAATACATTTTGTGTTTGCAAACCCCCTTTGTTGTGGAATACCCGGTGGCTAGTTGTATTGAATTGCATTGCAGCTCACAAAAATGCTTTAAACTGCCCTATTTTCAAAGCACAATAGAAAAATGTAGCCACATGGATGTTACAAAATGGGAGTGTTCTGAAATGTAATGTCATAACTTGTACCCGTAGCCATGATTGAAAAGACCATCAGAAAGGGCATTAATGCCAGGATTTAAAGAGAAACACAACAAAAGAAAAAATACAGGAATCCAATGTGACTCTGGAACGTTGTGTTCCAGTGCGCCCTTGTATTACACCAAAATTACAAAATAGGTACTGTTGTCAATGCCTTTAAATCCCGGTGACCTCTCTACCCCGATGAGAAAGTTTAAGCAGTTAGAACTAGTGGATGAGTTTAGGGGAAGATTGTCTTCATGGTTTAAGGAGACAGGACGTAAACAACAGTCTCAGGTGTGAAAGCTGTTTTAAAATCAATCAGTGCTGATGTTTTCAGGCAAGTTTTACTCACATCGTTTTTACTAGTACCTAAACAAGGTGAGCTCATGACTTTCATTCCCGCCAATAATTCTGAGAGTCAAGAAACCCAAATTCTTAGGTTTCTTGTTGCTGCTACTGCAGATTTGTCAGCTGTGAAATAACGAGCTTTCAATTTTAACTGTATATTAGGTAAGCATATCTATTTATTTCTGTTTTTAAAAAAAAATCATTGCTTGATTGCAGCACACTCATTCTTTTTTAAACTTTTATGACCCTTGCTGATGACTTGACTTTTTTCCTTCCAGGCCTGGCAAAAACAGTTAGTGTTAGGACAGCTGTTTAAGAAATGATATGACTTGCTGTTTTGTAACCTCCATCTCACTCTTTATGTATAAAACAACCCTTAGTCAGCGCAGCAGGTTCAGAATGTCTGTCTTGTGCGACCACATAGTACGAGACGGGAACAGCTTGTTATGTTGCAATTCTGGTAAAATAAAAGTAATATCTATTTCTTTGGGAAAAATATAATCAATAGCAATTTTGTCTGTGACATTTTTTTTAGTAGTTCATTGACTGAGACACCATTTTCTTACCTTACAAATGTGTAATCGAGTTTCGAAGGAAAACAAGAACAAACAGAGAGATTGTGATCGAACGACAAACAACCATTCTCCAAAATAAAAAATGTCAAGAGCACTAACATCCATAACAACTTGGTTTAGCAAGTTATTTAATTAGCAGGTTATTTGGTTAGCACTCATTTGGTCTCATTTTTGACGGACAGCTATTGCTGCAGTGTATAGATTACAAATACAGTGTTTTTAGTATTTCTTATATGTAATTTAATAAGAAATTGGTGGCATTGATTATTTTGAATTTGTTTTGTGGGTGACTTAGCCTTCAAAAAGTGTACTTTTAACCTGCAATCAATCTTTATGCTACATTAAGGCTGTCAAGAATTACATTACGGGACATGATTATCTTAGGACCATAAATTGCTCATTTTCATTTTCCAGGGATTATTATCGAGGATATTAAGGCTTGAGTAGTCGTATGTTTTAGGGTGCCCACACTCAGCCATGGTGGTTCCTGTTTGCTCATCCCACCCAGGTCGGAACTTTGCACACATTTTTTATAATCTGCCCTTATTATCTGATGAAGTTGACAGCAAGCATAGACCTAAACTTCAGGCTCTGAAACATTATGCTGACATCACAGATGCTACAATAACTCTTCATCTACAGTCTATTGTTACCAGCTATTACACGAATGTGTGTGAATCTGTGTTTCATCAGATGCATACAGTCAATATCTGCTACATTTTCTACAGTGGATGATCAACCCATCTGATCACCCTGTTGTGGATCGCTTCACTTCATGTCCATTCACATTCCAGTCACATGGTGTACAGATGCATGTCAATTGCAATTCTTTTCAAATTTGACATACTTATTAAAAATGCCACAGGCAATCACTGATGGTTTTTGATTCTCTGAAAATAAATTGAAGATGTAAACTCATGTAATAAGTGATGATTTATTTCTGGAATTGTTTTGAATTCAAACTTTGAATCCTCTCATAGACTATCTAATTATGACATTGCTGTCAGTGCAACAACAACCAAGATAACCAAAGATAATTGATTAAATACAGAGTAGATGGAACATTCGCAGAATATCCCTTTAAGATTAAAGCTTTAGCAGGGAAAAGCAATAAACTGGCAAACTTGTATTGATGCTGAAAATAAGAGAAATTGTCTATTCAGAAGCTACAAAGCAACTTGACATAAAGGCTTGAAGTCTACAGTATTGTGGTCTGTGTCAAATGAAAGTAACAGACTGTCACGCACAATTTCTCCAGGATTTTGGCTGCTTTATGGTGTCAACATCAGACTTTCATGTGACTACTTTGAGAGATTTAGATAAAGGAGTATGTATACTAAAAGAAGAAGGTAAAAAGAAACAAATATTGTGTGCAGCTGACATCTTCACCCTCAAAATCTAGCAACCTTTAAAAAAACCTGACATCAATCAGACTTTATAAAATGTAGTCTACAGACCGATAAACACATCACGAACAAGAATACAAATGCCACAACAACAAAAACAGAACAGAAATCCTCTAGGGCCCCCGGACCAAAATCCTCTACAAAGAAGTTTATCTCTGCTAGCTGCACTAGGTCAGGTTCATGAAAAACTTGTGATGACGCTTGATCCCTCGGATCACTTGGTTCTTCCAGCAATCAAATAAGGATTTGCAGTAGAAAAAAATAAAGATAAGATTGGAATCATCCCATGAAAAAAATGTCCTTCAAAAGGTTTTTCAAAGACCCTCATTACCCATAATGCTAAGCTTTTTTTCTCTCCTTTCACAGAGTACTTGTGCTTTGTAAAATCCTCTGGTGATCTCTGGTCGTTTTTGCTGTTGCCATTGGCCAAAACTGTTTTCCAGAGCAATTCATCAAGTTGCTACTGTTAAAATAATTCTTACAACTTGGCAGGGGAATGTTGGTTTGAAAACTTTGCACATAGGAGCCACTTAAACAAAAACGTTCTTGTTACTCAAAGTAACAATGATGTTAGTCTTTTTTCCAGTGTGAGCTTATACGTGTCAGCTCTGAAATGGTCAACTTTTAACAGAAATGTAATTGTTTCATTGTTACTGATTTGGTGCTGGCAGGTCAGTTTCAAGATGACAAATCAGCCGGTCGAGCTGTTTACTTCAGTTGCAAATTGTGCTGAAATCAGACCCCCATCTCTTGAAACCACTAGTCTAGTTGGTACAGGTGTTGATGTTCTTGCCGTCGGCAGCGTCCTCCACCAGTGCCAAGTGATAGTCAGTAGAGAGTGTGAAGTGAGACACACAGCCCAACAAGCCTCCCATGTATTGCCTGTTTGTGTGTAGAGCTATCTCCTTCATGCCACCTTCAGGGGGAGAATGAGGAGAAAGCAGACATAAGAGGGAGAGAATGTAGATATGTAGCCATCTAAATGTTTTTTTTTGATACAGTGCATGTGTAATTTTTCAACTATGATTGGGTCATTTTTGAAAATCTAACAAATTTTTATAAAAGTGTATTGATATGCTTTATTACACCATTTTGTGGAGAAACACCCCAAAGTTAAACAGAGTTGAATGTTGAAAATCTGGCTTAGGCACAAAAGGAAATATTGCAACAACAAAAAAAAAACATAAAAAGCCACTTTTTATATGATAAAATAATAACTGAGTTATTATTTCATTTTTAAATGTTCATTTTAGTGTAAAGTAAGTTTTTTTTTTTGTTTCATTTTTGTTTTTCTTCCAGGGACACAAAAATTATGACAGTTGAAGAATCACCCACATATGCAGGACTTTATGGGGCTATGAGTTATGAGCTCCACTTACCAACATATAACGGTCCATTGATATTGAGTTGTCTCATCTTGCCAGGTGACCTGCCTGTCTTTGCTCCATAATCATCGACTGTCAACTTCCCTGACTGGCCATCCCTGGTGACATAAGTGGTAAATGTAATAAATTTGAGAAACAGTCCACAGATGGTATTATGATTGCAAAAATCTTTCAAAGGCTGTACTTTGGTTTTCCATTTTTTCTCAATCCAACGAAACGACAGGCAATTATCACCTGACTGCAGTTTCCAGCTCTGCAGCTCTGCAGAACATTTTAGTGTCTTTAAGCTCATACTCTCAGCAGACTTATCAAGGCTGACTCCAGAAGTAGAAGGCAGCTGTTTTCAAACCACAGACAGACCAAGTCAGTGGCTAGGTGAACATGGAGCATTTAAAGCATCTAAAGAGTCAGATATCTGATGTGTTGATGGAGACCAAAAACTAGTAAGTGTAAAACTTCCATTTGTCTGGTCTTTAGAATCACAACTCCAAATGAATGCTAATGTTGCCCTGTGTCCGCTGGATGTGTAAATAGGCAACTGTCCACAGTGTTAACTTTATATTAAGGTGATAATGTCAATGTTGTGTTTACAGCTTGTTCTGCTGTCCCCCAAGTGGACAACAGATCAGCTGATGCAGCTTTAATGTCTCAGTATGAGATATAAAATCAAGTGAAAGCAAAGTAGATGATAATCACTACAGTGGATATCTATTTGAAAGGAATAAACAAAAAAAAGAGATTTTTCAGTGCTTACCTCACAGCTTTGACTCTGTGCCACTTTCCATCGTTAAAGGACCCGTTGACAACAATGTTAGCTGCACCACTGCCCAGGTTATAACTACAACAGGATGGAAACACATACAATGAGTTTAGCTGATATGTAGTTCCAGCTGGTTCATACTTATATAGTTCCGCCTGGATAAATCTTGCTTTTTTTCCAGGTCATAGTCATGCCTCAGATTCCGGGTCTTTTTTTAGCTCTGCCTGGCTGCTTAGCTCTTCCTGCCCTTTGGGGGGGATCAGCATCCCTCTTCATCATATTCATCCTCCTCTTGCACTAAACTTTCCTCTCTTGTTTAAATCTGCCCTTTCCTCCCTAACTCTTGTTGTGGCAAAAGAACAGGGAGGAGCAAAAATGTGCTGAGCAGGACTTGAACTTTTTCTTTATAACTCAGATATTTTAATAAGAATGAGTGAATAAGCTTCAATAACTTCTTTTTTATTTATTACACTGGATCCAGGAATCTTCAAGAAAAAGCTGCTGAGTGCAGAAAATGTAGATAATTTAATATATGTCTATATACAAATACAGGCACTCAAAGGCAGAAGACCACAAAAAATGTGTTTTTCTGACTAACTTTATTAAACTGCTGTTCATGTTTTTCACAAACATGCCAATAAATACCTGAATATCAGCGCACCATCCTGCAGCCCCATAGACAGGAAGTCACTGTTGGGTCTCATTGGACTATCTCCTCGCCATAGCAACAAGCCGTCCTTGGCTGTGCTCTTAAAACGCATGAAAAGGTTGTTCCTGGACCCAGACACCCTGAAAAAAAGGACACATTTACCTGTTACCATATATATATATCCAAACAGATACTGACATTAAAAATTCCTTTTTCACACACCTTCCAATACCAACCTTTTGAGAATATCTCTGTTGTCGTAAGTCAGGTAACTTCGGCCGGTGAACTGTGGGATCTCAATTGCTTCAGTCACAGCTGGGAAGATTTAAAAAAAGTACTTACTCCATATCATCACAAGGTGGCAGCATCAACATGTATATCTACTGACTCATTCTAAGATAGAAGACTAAATATGACACAGGGAAGGAAAATGTAGGTAGGAAAGAGGTATATATTTTCAAAAGTGATGAAAGGTTAGTATTTCTTAAGCAAACAGCATCTGCTTTATGATATATAAATGTATACAAGAAAACTTACTGTTCAAACAATAATTTCCACACTCTGCTCAGTGAAGGCATTAAAACAGAGAAGGCATAGATAGGATTAAGGGATTAAGCTGTCCAGTACATTATTTTATATTACCTTACATGATAACAGAAAGAAAATACACATTTAATCTGAGAGGAGGAAAGGTCGTGCCATCTACTGGATATATATGCCAAAGATCATGCAATTAAAGCCATATATCATATATAAACAATATAGATCATGCATTATGCATTGTTGTCATGAATTAATTTATTTTTTAAATGGCATTCTGAGTTCTGCTCTTATTATTTACTAAACTCACAGACCACTGAGTATATAGTGTCACTCTACAAAAAATAGACAAGCCAAAAACAAGCTTTTACTTCTCCCCAGATCTAAAGGCACATATAGCATTAATCTAAAAAACATAATCTTTGAAAAGCTTAATGTAAACCATACATTATCATTTGATCCCTGATGCTCTCTAATCACAGTGCATCACCATCAACCTGTGGATGTTCTGCCTATTGTTTAAACTCAAATATCAAACCAACCATGGAAAAAATTATTAGTTACATGCTGTTGACAACAAAAGAGATAGTGCTTATGAATGGTATGAATGGATATGAATGGTAGTTCATAGTGCAACAGACCTTTCTGGCAGTGCCTGCCATCATACCCTAGAGGACAGTCACACTCATATCCATCCCACTTTGGCCTGCAGGTCCCTCCATTGGCACAGGGACTTTCCACACATGGATGTGCAGAATTGGCTACATTAACCCCTCCAGCAGAGCCAGCTGTTATTGGGATGGTGCGATCATTGAGGATCAACTAGGGAGGAAAGGGCAAAGAGACAGACAGAGAAAAGAGAGATGAAAAAGAAGAGAAGGTGTAAAAAGGCAACTTGACATTTGTCATAGTTGTCAGATTTGTGCTTGTTGAGACGATATAAGCCTTACTGACATATATTGATGGAACAGAATAAAGTATTAGGACTTAAAAATTGAACTTTTTTGCTGTGTATTTATTGCCAGGCAGTGTGAAATCAGACCATGAACACTCATTTTCACTCATCAACAATATCAAAAATAATCATCACCAAATAAAACTTGACTTCACATTAATATTAAAATACAGGCGTTAGTGTGTGGAAATACCTTCTGAATAGTTCCAGTGAAGGGCTTTATCACACCTGCTGTCCTCTTGGTTTTATCATATTCTGGTACTCCACCAATATAGAGAGGTGAACTGCAGCTAATCTGAGTGAATGCTCCCTGCAGAGTTAATAGGACAGAAAGATATTGATTAATTTTGTCAACCATTCACTGCATGATTCTAGTTATCCCATGTAAATGCATTTATTTTACCATTAAGGAGGTTAGAAGTTAATTCCTATTTCTATCTATCGTCATAGGGGAGTTTCATATCAAATTCCATGCTAAAATGAGCTTTATCTCAACTTTCTTAAGAATTCATATTTGGCCAGATAGCCAAACTGTTGTAGTTGAACTAAGAATATTCTTGCCTGTATTTATTATTGCAACCCATAAAAATTGTGTTTTTTTGGTGTGTTCTATTTGGTACAAGATGTTTATTAAGCAAGGGAATATTAAATGGCAAATTCAGCATAGAATATAAAGGGTATTCTTTATAAAACATGTAAAAGAAAAAAACAAAACAAAACACTATAACACAGGAGTTAGAGGACCAAACAAAGTTTAAAACATGAGTAAATGTTAGACATTCAACTGGTGACTCCAATGAGATTCCAATGTTACTTTGATTCTGCTGAATGTGTAATAAGACAAATGTCTGTTAACACACTTTAGAGTCTGATGTGTGTTAACAGACTAAAGTTTAGACTGTTGTTAAATGTCTGTTAACACATTAGCCCTAAGAACTTAATAAGATGTGTATGAGGGATCAGCTGCCACAAGTTTGTTGTGAAGTCTTTCTGCCCCCTTGTGGCCAAAAATCACACAGTGCAGCAACACAGAGATGCACAATACCTCAGCAATTCCTTCCATCGGCCTCTGGCTGTCCACCTGTAAGATACCACTCTTTGCTGTGCGAGACACCCTCAGCTCATGCCATGCATCCAGACTGATCTGCTCCTCACTCCTATAGCACAGATTGTCACATACAACATATTAGTAGTACTAGTTAGAAAATATAATATTTTTGGAAAGTGACGGAGTGAGAGGACATCAGTCTAGTACCTTATTACAGAACCTCCAGAGCCACAGTCAAATCTGAACTCTACATATCTGTCAACTAGGTTGATAGCCAGGAAGTCTCCGCTGCCTGCGTCATCGCTGTACAGCAGCACCCCGTCAGGCATTGATGGCCGAAATGTCAGCTCGAACTCCATGAAGGACAAATAACTTTGAGAGGTCTGAGGCCATGGGAGGACAGCATATGAAAACACTGTCTCATTGAAGAGTGGTGAAGACAGTGAGAAACCTGAGGAGGTGGAGAGAAGACATGAGGAAGAAGCAGTAGTGGGAAAAGAAGAGGTGTTAGCACTACGATGATTAAGAGTGAAATAAAAGAAGCTCATGAGAACAGACAAAATGGAGAGAAAGGACATGGGGAGGAGGAAAAGAGAGTGGAGTGTTGTATTGAAAGCTTGTCTGACATGCAATCAATCCCATTTGCTTTATATAAGAAATAATAATCCTCATCTCAACCGTTTTGTACTCAACTGTTCAGTAATTACCTTTAAGAGGTCTGTGTGACAATCTATGACAGCCATCAAGTAAGAAGAAACCACAAAAGGGCTTTACTTTCTACCTTCATAGAGGTGCAAAGCCCATCTTGTAAACACAACAAGTGTGTGTGTTTTTTTGTGAGCGTGTGTGCGAGAAAAAGGAAAAAAGCGTTGACTCACTCTCCTCACAAAGTGCTCCTCTGAAACCAAGTGGACACAAGCAGATGTAACCATCAGCACGGTTGGCAAAGCAGACACCGCCATTGGCACAGCTGACCAGGTCACACACACTCTCGCTGCACTCACCTGGCACAGTGGGCAAAGGGCACTGATTAGGACAAACTCAGCTAACCATACAGGTGGAAAAACATGCATTAATCAACAAATAAACTTCAGTGATTTAATTTTTTGCCAATGAGTTTACACAATCCAATATTGGGTAAAGTGTGCAGGTAAGAAATATGAAGAAGAATGAGCTGAGAAATCATTCAAAACAAAATATCTTTTTTTGACAAGTTGCATTCCATCTTGAACACCATATAACATGATCAACGACACAGTATGGTAACACTTATACAAAAGTAATACACACAATTTTGAGAAATTTGAGAGACATGTTAAAATGTTGTGCAAGGTTGCAAAAGCAAACTTAAACACATTTAGACTTATTAAAGACTGTTTACATTTCACATTTAGATTTTTGTGTTACTTCTTGGCATCTACAACAATCAAGCATCATATGATGATTTATAATTGTTGTAACATGTGCATATGTATTGTTGAGTCTTGTGCAGTTTCAATATTTTACTGTTGAGTTTTATATATTTTAAAAGTCCACAGGCTATAAATGCTGTGGTATGTGGCATACGTTCATGCTATATAATTGTCCTCATACAAATGAACATTAAAAAAAAAATAAAAAAGGGTTTTCAGCTCTCATTTGCATTTTAAATCAGCTACAATGTCAAAAGCACCAGGTTATGCAATAAACACACTATCATCCAAATTCAAACAATGGCCACAAATGTAATTACAAATAATTATGCGTATGACTATTATTATACCAGTAGCAACAGCAAAAGAGAAATAACAGTCATTACACAATTTCACACATACACACACATGCCTTCTCACCTATATCAGCTCCACTCAGAGCTCTGCCCAGAGGCCAGGGTCTGATATCTGCAGCCTTGTTGTTGATGGTCAGACTCTGAATGCACCCTACAAAGCCACGATTTGTCCCTGTCGCCCTGACCAGCCAATAAGTACTCGGGGATCCACCCACATACAGCGGGGAACGGAAAGTGATTTTAGTGTACTGGCCCTGAAAGAGCAAGTGCGAAGTGAACAAAATGTACTTCATCATCAGTAACTCTGACCACACTCTTCAATACTTTTAAAGCCAGTCTGCGTCCTGAATTAACTGAAGCCAACAGTCTTGTAGATCAAATATTTTGTCGTAATAACACGTAAAAGGTGAGGTATGCTCAGGTCAGTATGCTTCCTTAGCAAAGAGAATGTAATTTCTAAAACAATATTTCACTTTTAACCAAAATGTTGGGTAATAGTAATGATACAATCTTTAATTTGATATTTTGTTTGTGTTATTGTTACCTGTGAGCGACCAGATATAGGGGTGTCATTGTCCATTCGGAGCCAGCCACTCATGCCGTCTCTGAAGATGGTTACTGTGTGCCACTGGCCAACAATAATGCGACTCTCACTGATGATCTGAGCTGCTCCTGTCCCACAGTTAAACCTAATGGAAAACAGAACAATCTATGAAAATAATGCTCCAAAAAGCAGAAGTTATGTACATGGTCTTGACCTTTGTCATTCAAATTGTCCTCTTAAAACTCACATTAAGTCTGTTTAAATTTAGTAGAAAACTTTTCCCTACCTTCATCACATTCACACACATATATTCTGTATTTTTTTTATTGAAACACCTCTTTAAATTAGTATAATATTCACAGTAAGGGCTGCTTTAAATAAAATAGAAATATCCTAGATGTCAGTTTAAATTCCTTTTAATTCTAACTCTAAGATCTGAATGCATCAAAACAAAATTAAATGTTACCTCTGCTATCAGTTTTATATTTATGACCCCTATAAGATGGCTTTCTATAAGCAGTTTGTTATATTTTTCTCTACAATTTTTATTTACAAAAGATTTATTTTACCACCTTACAGCTAATATTATGTTTAAATTTAAAAAACAAACAAACATAGATATTGTATTTGGCATTTGGCAGCATGCTGCTTTTATTTCCTATCAAAAAACCTCATATGATAAAACCCAAGTAAAACACACTGGACTGGACATTCAAAGTTTCCATAACTGTTTTCCACACCTGTAGTGCAGCTTGCCTCGCACCAGGGCCAAGGATGTAAAATCTCCACGTCCGTGTTCATTCTCACCGCAGTACAGCAGTAAGCCATCCTCAGAGTCTGACTGCACCAGAAACAAAATGTTTAAAAGACATGTCCGCTGTTGTAAAAGACAGAACTCGTTGGGTAAAATCTACACAGCGCCTCACCTTGAACTCCAAAGTGATCTGAAAGTTCTGGTAGGAGTTCTTCAAGGGTTCAAAGGTCATGTGGGAGTAGCCATAGAACCTGGGAAAGTTCAACGATACCACTGAAGAAGAACAGAAGAAGGATGAAAACATTATAAATATACGAGTAGTTGCTGAGTTCTTTTACTAAAGCTGTCATAAAGTGTACAAAAGACATGTGTATTGGCCATTTGACGGTAGCTGTGTTTGCAAGAGTTTGTTTTAAACTTTTAAAACTTAAAAATGTTTTCCCAAAGCTTAAGATGACGTCCTCAAATGTCTTCTTTTGTCCAGACTACCAGCCCACAACTCAAAGAAATGCAGTTTACTATCACAGAAGACTAAATAAACCAGTGTCTGTAAATAAACCAAATCTATTCACATTTGAGAAAGCAAATCATAGAATTTGGACATTTTTTTTGTCAAAAAACATTGATTATCAAAATAGTAAGGCAATTCATTTAATAGTTGGCATCTAATTGATTAATCGTCTAATCATTGCAGCTTTACAAGTAAAAATAAAGATAAAATGATCTACAACAGAAATCCAACTACTGTATCCTTCCCTCACCCTCTGAGCAAGTATCCCCTCTTCGTCCGAGGTTGCAATGGCAGCGTGAGCCTCCACCGTCATAGTCACTGAGGCAGAAGCTGTCAGGAGGGCACACGGTATCGTCACAGGTCAGGTCGTACACACGAGGAACTTCACCCTTCCAGGGGGACATAGTTGGGGTGGGAGTGGTGGTGGGCAAAGTGGTGCTGAGATGGATCAGAAAAAAAAACTTTAGTAGTTGTCACCTTGATTAGTTCTGTACATATTTTAATTGTCCTTTTTCCTAAGAGATACTTCTTTTCCTCTGTGGTTCATCCATGCAAAAGCAAAATGTTCACCCAAATGTATGGTAGAAGTAGTTAGGCTACTCTATATTTGATCTAGTTAATGATACTGTACATCACAACCAGACAAAAAACTTTCGATGTGACATTTCACTGCTCCAAACACCATCTTCATCAAATAATTAAGTGGAAGAGCATTAAAAAATCTGATTGTAGATGGCTTTTAGGGGAAAGTAGAAAGGTAGAAAAGACCGTAATCTAGCAATCAAAGTGCAAGAGGAAGAGTGATTTTGCTGAAATATTATTTATTTTATTTTTCTCCTGTAAATTTTCAACTTTGCCTATAAGAGAGAGGCTGTCACCGCCTCCAGCACTGACATCTTTTTTTTATTATATAACAGATTCCCTCAGTACAACAAATATATCACTATCATGAGAGAGTTTTTATGGTACGTCTTACCTCGTAGTGGTAAGTGAGGCGGTAGTTGTGGTGTCACGTGTGTTACTCGGCTCTGAGGTGGTTGAGAAGACCAGGTCTGTGAAGGCTTGGAAGATGGATGAGGTGGTGGGGGAGACTGGAGGAGCAATGGTATTCATGCGGTAAACAACGTTCTGACCAGATGGACCAGAGCGTGAACGGAGCTGTGATTTCCTGTTGTCTTGATTGATACCTGGGAATGGCTTCAACTGAGAATAAAATCAAGAAAGTAGAAAGAAAATAGAGAACAAGAGAAAATGAATGCAGGTGTTGATTTTTTTTCCACTAATGTGTTAAGGAATAAGCTAATATGAAATATACTGTCTGTTTGATTTGATTTAAAAAGTAATACACATAATAACTTACTTCTTCAATAAAGATATCATAATCAGAGTCATCAATGTCAAAGTCATCCTCGTCTTTGCTTCCCAGATCTGTGATGTAACGTCCATAATCACCACTGCCAACTTCTGATGCACCTGTTGTGATTATCAGTGAAGACTGTTAGATGACGGTTATTACATTCATTGATGACAGTAATGATGATTGAGTTGAGTTGATGATTTGAGTTGGTTAAATGATAAAATACACCTCAAGAGTTAAATACAGAGAATGCTGGTCAGAGATTGACAAAATCAGAGGACAAGAAACTGTGAGAATGGCACTGCAAAGATACTGCAAATACATTTACTTGATATTTTCTTTCATTGCTTTGATGAATTGTAATGGTGACATTGCTAATTGCTGTTCACCATTATCAGACATTGTATGGACTGAAAACAATCTGAATCTGGAGGAAAGTTTTAGAGGAAATAGACTTCACTAAAAAACTGGCTGCCTTTGTACATTAGTGAAGCAGACTGTTTGCTGTGTCAAAATAGAGTGACAACAACTTCAAATTAACTTTTTGGATTTCCGGACAATTGGCTACTACACCAGATTCATTTCCAAAATTGAAAACAGTTTTCTTAAAATTAGTTACTGCATCTGTTGGAATAAAAAAGACCACCAGTGGTATTGGTTGTGACTTTCCCTCCATATTGTATTTGCAGTATCACCGTCATGTGTAATACCATTTTATTTGAGTGACGGCAAAATGAAGATGGCTGCAAAAACAATGATTTCCCCATTCACTGGAGAGATTCTGAGGGTGTTGTACTGTAGTTATTATCGTTCCTCTTTGATGAGTGATCATGAAGTGGTAAATGTTATCATGTTTGACTGATGATGCACTAATGATCACAGGACACAGACACAATGGGTCTACCTGTTAGCCTGTACCCAGGCTGCTCCACCACGTATTGAAAAGTGTCTCCTCGATACAGAGCGGCAGCTCATAACACACAACACAAAGCCAGAAAGTGAATACTGTGAGCCCAGCATGGGACAAACTTGGTTAGCTTGGTTAGCTACTATTGCAATTACTATTGCAATAAAACAAACAAACAAAATATATGGTATATATTTGACCAGACACCTTGATAGATAGACCCTGCACTGTACAGTCTAAATGTGCTGTTATACATTAGACAGATACAATATTTGTTGGACAATACATAGAATTTATTTTTGAATCCAAACATACATATATATTTTTTTGTGTGTAAATAAAAAAAACACTAGTAGGGATGTCTGAGATGTTCAACGTGTCCTTTGGAACAACATTTTCAATGTTTCAACATACCATCCACTCTACCTTGGGAAAGCTTAATCTTAGCTTACATAACAACATCCCCTCCCTCTTGTCTGCTTGCTCTCCCACCTCCCATCAGTCTTAATTATACAGTAACAAATGCTGGTAAGTTCACTATGTTGTTAAGCGAGTTGGGGAATTGAAATATATTTGATAGTTGTGGAGTGATATTAGACAATTTATATGGATTGTATTCTGTTAATGTAATCAAATTCCTCATAGAAACTTGACTTTTAAGCCTAAATGGATGCCAAGATTTAAAGTGCTAATTAGCGCAGCCTAATGACATTAAATCCTGAATACTGAGCGCTGGCATACAGGAGGGGGGGATGCCCAAAAAAGCCCTCAGCAAACTAATCTGCTGTTGTGTAACAATCCCCCTCAATCCATACCACCCCGTGTATAAACACACGCACACACACACACACAAGAACTGTCTCTGAGAGAGCGACAAGAAAAGTATGTCAGTCAGTCAAGCCCACCCCTGCTGTTCACTCAAGCAGCATTGCATTGTGTGTGTGCATGTGTATGTATTTGTGTGTGTGCATCCATCAGGGGTGTAGATGGGGAGAGCAGGGGTCTGGCATCCCGTCCTTAATCCTGTCTGATGAGACTTGGACATAACCCGCTTTTATCCCCTGCTGAGAAACCACGCTTCTCTAACTCGTCGTTTTTCTGTCCGTCTGTGTCTCCATCTCTTTCTAACCAGCTCATTTTGTCTCATGCTCTTGTAACTTTCATTGACATTATTCTTGACAGCTTCTTTCTTATATTAGCTTTTTCACTGTCTGACTCTTTAACACTCTCTGTCTGACCAGTCCTGCAGGATTTAAGGCACTTAATTCAATCAGGTTCACGACAGTTTGAGGGCTAACATAGCATGTGAAGCAGCAGGCTGTCTAGAGTCAGCGGAGTGATCTGTGGGTCACAGAATAAACTCAGAATAATGTGATTGTGTCTACACAGCTGTGTAATTTTAATACTCATGTATTGTCTACTGGCATACTCCTGCATTCACACACACATATATATATGCACACACACACACACAGAACATTATGTCCACAAATCTGTAGGTAAACTGCTTGACTGTCATGATCCTTGATCCATTAAGACATTGCTATTGCTGCATGTATGTGTATATATTGTATCTCACACACACCTGTGAGCATGTGTGCATGTTTGTGTGTTTTAATATCAATCAGTCCCGACTGCCAACCCCCCCCCCCCCCCCCCCCACCCCCCCCACCCCCCTCCATGCTTTCTCCCCGCACCACCAGCAGCTGACTATATCAAAAATAATAAAGTAAATGACTCTATATCTGCATCATCCAAGGCTGCAGTCAAAAAGAAAAAAAAAACACGTTGACGCACTGGCAGGTGCTGTCCTACATTTAAGCAAATGTTGAGAGACACAAACTGGCTGGCAGAACATTGTGTTAGTGTGTCAAAACCTTTTGATTCAGGTTTTCTATTCATTTTTAATTTGAAAGTGTTACAAGATGAGTTGAAGAGGATATGTGATTCTACCAAAGACTAACAAAAAACATTAAAAAAATATATTTCCAGATTCAAATTTAGAAAAAAGTACACAAAGCATTACAAAATTTTTGATTAATATACTGTGGAGTTACTTGTGACAACACCTTAATAATGGCAAAAATATGTTTCAGTGTCGCCAAACCAAAAATCATCAGCTTCATATTTTCATTTAGATTGTGGGGACTTATGAATTCATTAAAAGGAGTTTGGCAGGTAGAAAAAGCTAAAATGTGTTGATGGATTAAAGTTTTCATATTCTGCAGGACAGAATAAAGTGCTGATGGTCAGCTTCACACATTGTTGTCCTCTGTAAATACTAAAATTTAATGAAATTCGACAGAATTTTGAAATACAGTTGGTAAAACTTATCATGCCCTCATACTGTTAGGAGAAAAACATGACTGTCTCCATGGTAACATTGGGGTGTTTGCGGTGTGGACAAACATGGTAAAAGTGTTATTGTGAGGTTAACTTTGGTGACGCAAAAAAGTTAAGTTCTGTGTGGGTGTAGAGTTGAAACTAAACTGAATTTCTCTTTGTTTTGAAATGTGGTAGACATTAGACTAACAATGGAGCTGGAACTAAATTTTGTTGGTTGTCACATCGGCATATTGACTCAGAGATCAAAACTGGGCCTCACCAAGAGTGTGCACAGGGTTGTTGATGTGGCTGGGTGGGCTGACTCCATGCACGTTGACCGCCCTGACAACAAACTGGTACTCTGTTTCTGGTATTAATCCCTTCAGCACCATGGAGTTAGTCTCAATGGGCTCACGAATATATGTCCACTCTGTGTCCATTTCTGGCCTGTGAACGACAAAACATAGAAAGACATAATGAATGCATAACAATTAAAGTTAAAATCAAGTAATTGCTTTGAGGATGATGAAATGTTCTTTTATTGAGTGATATTTCAAAATTCAGATGTGATCTCCTGTTGTTGTATGTACAGATGTTATATATATGAAAATGTCCATAACTGATTGCAAAGAGTACAATTACTAAAGATTGTAGTGTTGAATATCTCAAAGATAAAAAATGCTGAAAGCTTTTCAAACAAAACAAGCAAATGATTGAGCTATTTCAGTCTTAAAACATTATTTTCCACTTTAATCAGAAATGAAAGTGAAGCAAAACAAAAAGAAAAAGATGAACTCCTGAACTTTATTTTTTCTGCCTATCATATCCTACTTCCATCTGGAGCTGCCATCTAGTCATGTGCTGCTTCTGGATGTCTGGAGCCACAACTATGTGTTGAATAGAGTCATCTCCACACCGCTCAATGTCTCTCTTCAGCAGGGCCTCTTTTGATGTGAGGGGAGAAAGATTTGCCTCTGGGATGGCTCTTTTGTGTCAAAAAAGCCCCCGCATGCAAAAACAGCCACTGATTCATGTCTACTCTCTCACAGTAAATGACAGTTTGTCTGCTTTCGTCTCTCTTTGCTCAGTTGTTAACTCTGCACCATCAAGAGCAACAGTATTCTGCTTTTTTGTATTTGTTTCCTTTTATATCTTTACAAACTTTGCTTGTTTCTTTCAATATCTCTGTTTTTGTAGTCGAGCATTTTTCAACCCAATCTGCCTTTTTGACTTCGTGTCTGGCAAATCATCAGACGACTCCTGGAAAATTATTTCTGACCTCAACTTCCTTGACATCGTAGCCTGAAGACTTGTCTAGACATGGAAGGTCCTTTGTATGTGTGTGTATGTCTTTGTATGTGAGCCTGCCAGCTACTGTAAGATCTAGACAGAGAAAACTATTCTGAGAGTAAAATTCCTTCTTTTCTCATGTCCCAACTGACCCCAAGTCAAAACTTTAGTCAAACACTGAGCAGACCAGCTAAGGGCTCACGAAATTAACCGTGAAAGAGAATTCTGTTTTTTGTATTAAGTGACAATGATTGAATGCACATGGTCTGGTTGTGAAAGTTTTGGAAAAAACAACCATTTAGAGCTTATTATCTCTTAGTACAAGGCTTCATTAGAATTTTGTTTAATAAACATGCCAGAACCACAGTTTGACAACCTCTCAGAGGTGACAGTAAGTCACTGCATCCATCTGCTGATCGCCAAGTAACAGGCCCAGCACACAACTCCCTATGAAACTACAAATTATCCTTTCATATTTTGTTTAAAATTAAACAAATGAGTTTTCACATGTTCATTTGTAATCTTTAGAGGTGCTGATAGGCAGCATTAATTTCGCCAAGAAAAACGACACGACAAAATTAGGACTAACACAAAATAAAAAGTAGTATTTTTAAAATAAGACAAAATGTATTATATTTTTCATCAATGAATAAAAACTTCAGTGAAAGATGGACAAATGGACAAATGAATGAATCCATGTTGTAATCCAAAGAAGAATTGGATTTTGGACTAATTTCATCACATTACAATCCAGTGAGAATGAGACAAGAAGCTGCAATAAAACAGCCAGGAAAAACTATGAAATGCAGGCAGCACACCAACATTTATAAAAAGGTAAGCCAAATCAATGCCCTGTGGATGTGGACATAACGTTAATGTTATTTTCAGTTGGCTATCTTTAGTGTTGTCATCAAAAGGAACGAGTAATTTCCAAGGTTAATATCAGCAGTCAACCATCTAAACCTTGTCATAAGGTTATCCAACCTTTTCATTCCTCCTCTCAAGCTTAACTCAGACAATAAATAGTATTTTAGTGAACACAGTGACAGCACAGGTAACTGCAGTAATGCAACTACAAGAGAGAGTGAGTGGTTCTGCTCAAACAACCAGAGTTAGGAAATGACTACTGGATTTACTGAGGAGAGTCATATTATATTCATATTTCCCATACAGACATGAGGGTGATGTTAAACATCTCATCAAACTCTTGGCAAGAAAGCTGATTTTACCATTTCTTTCAAATGCCATTATTTCAGTGGCTCCCCCATTGCATCCAATATAACATTCTACATGTCTTGTATCATTTATAATGTATAATAGAAATATTGGAATCATCACTAGAACTTAGGCTTGATCAATCCTTGCTCACACAACATGTATTTGTAGACCCACCAAAGTTTTCTGAGAAAAAAACCTCTCTCAATCACCCTCTTCACCAAGTTTTGTCTTAAGACTGATGATTTATCATTCAAGAGAATGAACAGACTGACAATGAAACCCATCAGACCAGACAGTCAGTGATAGAACAAGGCTTTTCACTGAGGCCTGTTCATTCCCTCCATGACGTGGCCACTCCACACTGCCCTTCACCTAAGTGTTTGATTGCACGTATATGCACAGTATCTATATGTGTGTGTGTGTGTGTGTGTGTGTGTGTGTGTGTGTGTGTGTGTGTGTGTGTGTGTGTGTGTGTGTGTGTGTGTGTGTGTGTCCGTCCTCAAACGTATACCTGTGAACCTATGTGTATGTAGCGACACCAGCTGTACTACTGAGATCTGAAATGGGTTGGTTTAATAAATACAAATCTTCATCAATGTCTTATTTTCAGCTGATTAATCAGTTGCGACTGACCTTATGTAAGCCACCAGGAAGTGAAGGACAGGTGCGCTTCCCTCGCTCTCCCCTTGCTGCCATGACAACGCCAGCTCTGTGTCAGATACAGCCATGACAACAGGCTGAGTAGGGGGTGACGGGGGCATACACATTTCTAATGGCAGAGAGAGAAATTAAATTTAGTGACAGATAAAAGCAAATATCACTGTAGGAACAATAGCATCAGCAGTGAACTGGATTCCTACTACTCACATATTCTTACCATGTGAAGCAGTGCTGACGTCTCTGGGCATACTTGGTCTACCCTCCCCCGCCCAACCATACGCACCAACGCTGACCCTGTACTTAGTGTTCACCCTTAGGTTACCAACCTCCACATCCTAGAGGGGGCAAGAAGTGAAGTAGAGGTAGAGATAAAGACGGATGTGGTGAAAAGAGTGAGAACACATCAGAGGGAATGATTAAATGGAGAGAAGAGGGAGGAAAAAGAGGCAAAGAAAGTGGAGGAAGAGAAAGAGAGGACTAAATTACTGATTTGGGATTCTTTCAGAATCCTTCTCTGGAGATGAGTGGAAAAGTGTGTCAAATTCAGCCATAAATGTCAACTGTGATAAAGGAGCATCAGCAGAGTCTAATTCACAACAAAAAAAGTGCCAAATGATACTTACAAAGCTTGCTTGTCCATCAAATTGTCCCTTTGAGAAAGTAAGAATAGAGGTATTCATAAATGTCTGAGTGCAGTAGAGTCCCAACAAAATCATACCTTTAATAACAAGTTTGAAACATTTTTTTTGTAGAAAGGAAGAAAGGATTTTTTAAAATCTAGAACAAGACTGTCCTCTCAAGAAAAACAACACAATAGGTCATATTGTCATTTGCCTAAAAGCAACATATAGTTACATTTGAGTGACAGGTGGCATCTAGCAACTGCAGTGATTAGGAGGAGGATGGGTAGATGGAGGCTAAAACCCAGCAGTGAACTTTGCCAAAGGAGGCCACTTGTCATTTCCTGTTTCCAACCACAAGTGTCACATTTCCAGCTGTGAGTTGGGACAGATTTAAAATAAATAAATTAATTAATTAATTAATTAATTAACCAATACTGCATGTTTCTCTAACCTTAACAAGCTGGTCATTTTAACCCCAACCTATGATGTTTCCTTAAATCTAACCAAGTGATTTTTGTGCCTTAACAGTTTTGGAGAACACAGACAAATGATGTTGTCCTGCTGACAGGGGCACCAGGTTAGAATACGCTTCTATGTGTTGTACTGGAGCACATGGTAAAAGGAAGTATTTGGTTGTTTCATTTGGAGGACTCTGAAATAGACATGTCTTTTCCATTGATCTGAAAGTGACAGATAGAAAAGTAGCGCAGTCAAAAAGTATCAGTTTATACTCACAGTGGTCAGCATGTCCAAGCTGAGAGGTACCTCCATCATGGAGGCCGTATCCAATGGACGGCCATTTTTCAACTCAGTGTAGAAGACCTGAGACATACACATAGATAGTCAAAGAAAAAGACAAACATACAAGCATGTAACCTATTTATATGAAAAAGTATCAGAGCCTCACCCTAAATGTAGTTTTCAAAAAAATCAAACCAGTTTTTGACAGTGATGGTTTGGCAGTCATTCATAAATGACATGTTTGACATCTTTCATAAAAGCTCCAATTCACTCTTAACAGTGTAAACAAGACATCATGAGGAGGAAATACTATGAAGAAACAGGATTATTTATGAACTTCTAAAGTGATTGGCCAAATGAACACACATGTTTATCTGTGAGTCGTGGGGAAGCTATTGTAGGTAGCTGACTAATCCTCTTAGTGTAGACATATGGTCAAAAGCAGAGTACACACTGTCATACTGATCCACACTTTGTTAATGTTTTACTCAAAACAAACACTAGAAAGGAAAGAATGAGGGAGGGAGGGAGGGAGGGAGGGAAGGAAGGAAAGAAGGAAACTGTGTTTGGTAAGGTATTAAGCTTATTCAAAAAATATATATTTTAAAAATTAAACAGGAGAGCTTTAAAAGTTGAAAATGAAAGGAAAGGCTCTTTAAATTACTCTTTTTTTCCGATTCAGCGGTCTGTCAGGTACATCACACAATACTTACAATACAAACCTGCCATTGCATATTGCTAAAGGTATGTCTATTATGTCTACCAAGAAAAGCAAGTCCCACTTTAGTGCTCAAAGCATAGCTTGCCTCGAGTGGAGCAAAAAAAGTCTATTGGCAAGGCACTAAATAAAGATTTGTGACCACATCTGTCCAAGCTATATTGCCTCAGAAAAAGCATACATTTGTTGGTGAAGGGGTTCAATCAAGACACCAGAAATGTCAAAATATCAATCTAGTCCTCAAGGCCATTCTGCTGGACAGTGAGTTTGAGAGGCACTTAAAGGCAGAAAAAAGAGGTGGGGGACACACATGTCAATGGCTTGCAGAGGAAAATGGGCATCCATACAGAGTCCAAAAATTTGATTTATGACACACAAGTGTTTTTTTATGTTTACCAGGTTGAAAACCTTTCAATGCATTTTGAGAGAGACATAGAGGACAGAGAGAGGACATAAAATGAATAAAGGGGTGTGTTTTTTTTTTAGTCCACTGATTGCAAAGTTAAATATGTTGTGTTTTTTTCTTGATTTTCAGAAGACTCTTTAAATTGGTTTCTGAAGTCATCTTTCAAAGCCATAAACCTGACATGACATGAATGTGATGCTGAAGGTCAGTGATAGTGACTTGTCATATTGTGTGATATTGAAATGTAAATTATACATACTATATTGCCACATAAGTTTTATTTACTATAAAGTCACAGTTTGGGACTACCTTGTATCCAGTGATGGTGCTAACATGTCGCCGGGGCATCTTCCATCGCACGCTGAAGGCGGTGCAGTTGAATGTCTCCAGCTGGATGTCTAATGGAGGACTCAGACGATCTGGAAAAGATATACAAAGGGAAAAATACAATTTATAAAGATATATGTAGCTGCAGCTGCAGCTCCCCTCAGTTCTTTTTTAGCATCTTTCAGCTCACTGTTTTACTTTTTCTGCTCACAAGTTTGCTGTTATGGTTCAGTTTCAATTCCCTCAACAAAGTTAGCGACTAGATGCTCAATATTTAGTACCTGAGAGACCAATATTTGGTACATTTTCTCCAGAATTAGGAGGAGGTGGAGACCAAACCAGAGCTAAAAGGCAGTATTAGATCTATATCGACAAGTGGCCAAAATTACATTCATCCCATGAACTTTGTAATATGCCAGTGTTGTGTTTACAGCTTGTTGCTGTTGTAATCAAGTGGTCAAAATTTCAGCAAATGCAGATTTAATGAAGATAGTAAAATTAAGTTTAATTAATTAATTAAGTTAGAATAACTGTAAAGTAAATAATAATTAAGGTGCTTACAATTTAAATCCTTCAACTTCATCTTTGTGGAGATTTTTTTTTACTAACAAATTGATTTTTTTTTCATTTAATTTCTCAGCACATGCAAAGTTGCCTGTCTATTATTGATCGTTGCTTTGTCAGTTGTTTGTGATTTCTGAACAAGTCTGTTGAAATAGCTTACCAAATAGCCTGAACAGAACTTGCACTATATTTCACCTTAGTCTTTTTGAAGGATGAAAAAAGGGGACCACTTGAAATGACATAACCTGTAGCTTGATGAGCTGGCTTATAATATCAACCAACTCTGATTTCAGGTGTCATTATTTTCATGACATGAGTTATTAAATCCTGGGTGCTTCTGTGACACTTCAAGAGATTGTGATTGCATCTCCAGTGTCCAGCTGTGTCATGAAAATACTTCAGATGGCTCTAATAGCAGCAAGAGAAGGAGCTATAGAGCTGTAGATCAACAGCGTTCCTTATGACCTACTGTATGCATTACCAGGCTTTAATGGAGAAACATAAGTGGACAAGGACCCTCGTTGTCCTAGCCATGCATTTTATGTCATAACATCTACACACTGTAGGTGACTTTTACATTCAGAAAATCAAGAAGGTCCTTAAAACACTACAATATACATGTACAGTAGCTGGACATTATGGATTTCAGGCATTTGGCATTTGTTTATACAGAAATGTGAGTAAAAAGTATGTAATATCCCTTACTGTCTGCACATGGAACAGTTATCTACAAATGATGGTTAATGTTTGTGTTTTTTTAAGATCTGCACTATGTTGGGATTTAATTGAAAAGCCAAATAATAGCCACTACTGATCTTTTCATATCTGGGTGACAAATAGACTGAATTCACTGGTAAAGACGAAGATATGGATCAAGTAAAAATAGCAAAAATAGCAACGCAGAGCTCCGTAAATTGAAATATCATGTAGCTCCAGCATTGCTCCTTTTCGCTTTCCTTTCTACGTCTCCCCTCTTCTCCCTCCTTTCTGCTGACCTCTCTCCTGTCCTCCTGAATCCTCACCTGGCGGCTCCTTCTCCTCCTTTCTTGTACTTTTCTCCCCACTCTTCCATTGGAGCGGGTAATGCAATATGTCAGCTGAATTCCCTGATCATTCATATCTCCCCAGGGGTGTGGCCCGGTGAATGTACGGGTGAAGTGAACTCACAGAATTAGAGCAGACGGGGAGGAAACGTCTTAAATCATCGTCTTTATGTCCATCGACACAGCGCTACATCATGTGTGAGAGTATATTTGTTTTCTGTACAAAATATAAACACTAAGATTAATTGAAAAATCCTAAATCTTGACATAAATCCATTGAACATCTGGATATTTTTTGACCAGTAAGATACTGTATTGATTGTGGCCCTTTGCTCCTGCAGGTGTCTCCTCTTTGCAGAAGCTACAGATAGTTTCCGAGCAGTTCTTTTAAAGAACATTCCCCTCAAGTCCTGGACAATTTAATACTTAATAAAGATAAAGAAAAAGAACTACATAATCTGAGCTGTCTGCATGTTTTGCAATTCGATGTTCAAATATTTTGATAACACAATAAACCTTAAACCTGCCATTCAGAAATAGTCCTGAGTCTGAGGATTGTGTGGGTGAATCCAGAGCAACTCAAGGTGCCCTGCTCATTGCAGAGAAACAATCTCTCTATTTAATGTCAACTTCTCACTCAGACTTGGAGTTTTTCATCAAAAGGGAGGAAGAGAACAAAGAGTAACTGATAAAATAAGAGCTTGCACATTCTTCCTGCCATTACTTCACCTGTGGTCAACTCATGATCCCCTTTAACTCCACACAACTTTAACTCCATACATGAATGGGACAGGCGGGGCAAGACCTGCCTTGTTTCAGGCTCAGAGGTACTGACACTTATCTTGCCAAACATACATAGACAAACTGTGCCGACAGACTCTGGAGATAAATGTTCGCTGCAAGCCAAAAAGACAACTGGACACCATTCTCATATCAACAAACAACATTTCCTCTCTTGAAGCAGCAACTCATACATGACACAGAACACAGCAAACATGATTGTAGGCCTTTTCCAAATCCATCAAACACTTACACACATGCCAGATATCTGTGAGATGGAAAAAAAAAACTCCACTCTGTGACTTTTGTCTGAAATTTCTTTTCATTCCTCCTTAAAAATAATCCCTGTGTGCCCGTTCTAATAATGTTCTTATAATATTTGCCATTACTTTATTAAAAAGCCATTCAATTCAGATTTCTTCTTTCAGAAAAAACACCTGTTCTATCATCCTGATTCCGTGGTCGCACTTTGAGAGCCAGTCATGTAGAAGTGCTGCTCTCTCCAGGTCTGAGTCATCCTAAAGTGAATGAGTACTAGACACATGCTGTCATGCAGCACTTAAACTAGCCTCAGGGAATACTATATGAACATGGAATCTAAGGGGATATACTGTGAAATGTCATTTCCTGGAAAAAACAAACACTTTCTCACATTGGTTACATTTTTCATTGTCTTCCACCAAACAATGTTTTATGTATTGAGTGATACAACAGAACAGATCATTCAAAATGCATGGTTTTCATAAAAAGTTAATAAGTTTGGATACACATTATGGTGTGTGTTGCAGTAGACGATAGTGAAGTGTAAAATATAAAGCTCCTGAATGATTCTATAAATAATTCAACAAGGGATAAAACTGCCAAATTCTTGAAAAAGTAAGACCACCTTGAGGAGAGATGTCATTCAATTTTAACCCTTTCCCAGTACCACCAGCTTTGTTATTTAAGGGCTGATGTGATTCATCTAGACATCGAGTCCTGTTGACATTCTCCCCTCCTTCAGAACGAGGCCTGAAAGACCTCAAAACAAAAAAACAAGAACAAATGTCACTGGCAGTCATGAAGACAGAACTACAGTCCTGACTGTGGTGAGTCTGTGCTGACAGACAGCTGTAATAGTCAGCCTGCTATGGCCCGTGGGTCCGAGAGAGAGTGAGCGAAGGAGAAATACGACAGACAGTCGGCAAGACTGACAGTGAGAGAAAAGGGAAGTGATGGAAAGAGAGAAAGAGGAGGAAAAGGCAGGAAACAGGGATGGAAAAAAGTGTTCTGGGTGACAGGATAACAAAGACAGATAGAGACAAGGGGAGAGAGCAGACACTGTGGAAACGATGAAATCAACATCCAGGGATTTTCTGCCCAAAGGAGCACATTGGCACGATTGATGATGGGCGTGCTGTTGGTCTAAAGCTGAATATTTTCCTTTGTTTGTTTGCTTTGTTTCTATCTTTCTTTCTTTCTTTCTTTCTTTGACACTTATTTGCACATTTTAAGATTAATAAATATAGTCACAATTAACAATGTTTTGAGAAAAAAAACACCACCAACTCATAACCGTGTCCTTTCCTTCCTAGCCATGATACTCCCACATCAAATGCATTAAGCTTTGTGTGCAAAGTCTTAAAATTACAGTTTATGTGGACAGGGTTAGTGGCTGTCATCATGCAAACAATGTTTATGCACTAATATGCTGATTGCTGATTATGTAAAATACAATTTTGAGCAGCTACTTAGTGATTAAAAACACATAACAGAGCGTGTTGTGCAGTAGTTTTTCCAATAGAAGGACTTTTATGAGGTATGAATATGGATGCAGTGGAGATTAATACATGATGATGGTGATGTGCTTGCCTGAAGATGAGCATCCAGTGAAGTTGATCATTTCCAGCCTTTGTCACAACAAAGTAGGTTTTTAAGACTTCACAGTCATTTAGATAGTCTTTCATTTTATCTCAAATGTGATGCGTCAAAGTTTTAAAGCAGGCTTACTGTAATAATAATGGTGCATTCAAATTAATGGATAGATGAGCACACGCTTTCAAATCGGAACATAAAAGTACCCTAATCCACAATATCAATATTATTATTGTTGTTGTTATTATTATTATTATTATTATTATTATTATTATTATTATTATTATTATTATTATTATTATTATTATTATTATTATTATTAAATCTGGTTTCAGTTGGTGAACTTACCAGATCTCCGAACATTTGATCTTCTTGCACAAAAGCAAACGCTGGTGCATATTGCAAAGAGAAGTAAGTATAAAAGACTCCTTTCTTTACATGTAGATTCCATGTCTTCTTCTGGTCGCAACTTTCAAATGGTCAAATGTTCATTTTATCACAAATTTAAACGCCTCGGTAACTGTAAATATAAAAGCGATGAAAGTTTGCTCTAATAAAAGCACGGTTTTATCCGAATTTTGGCGCAAACGCCATCCAAAGAGAGGCAAAAAAAACTGCCCGAGAGGAAAGGGTAGCTTCGGTTTGACACTGATAAGATTACAGTCTGTAAAAGATCAGTGGGTTAGACGGACAGACAGCCGCTGTGTCCCAACAGGCACGCTGACAGACGATGGAGAGTGTTGTCCTGGCAATTCACGCGTAATGCGCAACGACTAGCACCACTGACTGGTGGGCACAATCATTTTTACGCATGAATCTCGTTTTCGTGTCAAGCTCCGGTCCGCGTCTTAGACAGCAGATGAGATGGACAGCGATGTGCAGGAACGTGGGGCCATTTAGAGCTAAGAGGATAATAAGCGTCTAATCCGCGCACTGGACACAGATGGAGAGCATGTCTTGACGCAGAGCTGGGTAGTCGCTCAAGCTACAGAAAATCCATACAAGTATACTGCGTGTGTGTGTGTGTGTGTGTGCGTGCGTGCGTGTGTGTGTGTGTGTGTGTGTGTGTGTGTGTGTGTGTGTATACATCAATGAATCCATTGATTACAGTTTTTTTTTTACGATTGGTAACATGCATGGTTCAATACTGCATCTTCAAAACTCTTCACACAGTCAACACAATTAACAGCAACAATTATGGGTCAAACTGTGACGACATTAATGCTTTCACACAAAAAGCGTCCATTGACTAAAGCCTTCACATTTCCTTAATAATTAACCAATGAAACACAATCAACCAACAAAACTCTTGTGAATCTGCAGCTCATTTTGCAAACGCTTACATACTTCAAAACTCTTCAGTTTATGTTCAAAACATGTAGTCACAACCACACTGAAACACATCCACTCAGTCAACTCCCCACCAAAAAACAAGAAAAAACTGTCCATTGAATCCTTCCTGCTGCATCTCATTCCTGTAGATTACACTGTATTTCATTCTATAGAGAGGAATGAATCTTAGCGTATACACAATATACACATTTCTTATAATATCAATAATTAAATACTAGAGATCACAAAGTCATTTACTACTTGTTAGTGTTGTTTGATGCGTGAGTTCTTGTGTTAATGTCTGCTGGAAGGATTTGTTTTTGTGTGTAAAATGAACTGCTGTGCCCAGCAGTGTGTTGCTAAAGTTGACTGTGTGAGAGTTTTGAAGATGTGGACTCAGTATTGAACCATGCATGCAATCATAAAATAACTGTAATGTTGCCTAAAGCAACTGCTGCACTGATTAATGACCGACCAAAATGTCGCTCAACCAAAAAGAGGGAATGTTTGAACAAGAGGAGTGGTAATATCCATTGTCTGTGAGCAAGTCTAAATTTATATGTGCACATGTGTGTTTGTGTGGGGGGTTGTGTGGGTGTGTGTGTGTTTGCAAGAGAGCTCAATTAAATCACTTCATGCTATCAGAGGCATTTTTCTTATCAAGGAGGACCAAAGAAAGGGAGGACAGGGAGCAATATTGTAAGCACAAATACTACTAGTAGTACCAGGCACATAGTGCTATTAAGTGTTAAGTTAAGTGCTTTGATTAGATTAGGGGAAAATGCAGTTTTGTTATTTGTAAGTGTATACATGTATGTCCAGTACAAACCGATGAATGAATATGTATAATCTTGCAATTACTCAAGCCATTAATTAGTATGGAATAATTTGATTTTTTTTTTAAATCTAATTCTAATTCAGCATTTAAATCCTTCTGAATAGGAATTTAAGCTAAACCTTTAGGGCCTGCAATACGCACAGCTGGCTGCTGATTGCCAAGACTCCTCCAGTAGTTTTACAAATTCCTGGTGGTCATTTTTATAATAACTCCATTTGTAGTGGTAGTCATACAAATCATACCCCTTTGTCCATCAAAACCCCTCCGACAGTGAGTTTTTTAAAGGTAGAATGGTGCTATTAAACTGAGGCCAAGACTTGCTGAAAGTGAATATTGCAAAGACGTAGCTGTCATGTAGTGCTCAAATAACATTATTTCATCTGCATGAGTGAGGTTTTAATGTAACAGCTCTGTCTTTTCCATACAGCCAGCATTAACATATTACTTGTGCTCCCCTGAACATTATTACAAACCAGTGCCACAGGGTTTTACTATCGTTAAAAAAGAGGAACAGCCAAACCAAGGTAGATGAAGAGACACAGCTACCTAAATTTGAAAATGCCATCAATCTATTGAACGCCGTTACAGTTCTTAAAAAAAAAACTAGGGGATGCCTGGTTTATGTTGAGTTTATGGTTTAAGGCTATTGACAGAGACTGTTAAAAGAGCAAAACAAATGAGGGATTGGAAAGGGTTAAGTAGAGGAAAATAAATCATATGCCTGTTCTCAGAATCCACACAGTTATCTTACTGACATGTCCCCTGAGGATTACTGTTGATTGAAGTCTTGACTGCTTTTAACAAAATGTTGTTGTCCATTTTCTTTTTGGTAATGGCATTCCTCTTTGCAGTCGGAGAGCCATCTCATATCAGTGTAGTAATAGTAGCTCTCCAAATGACTGTGCAAGGGTTTGTAATGTGATTTTGACTGAAAATCCTGAAGCACGAGAATAAAAATAGTCAAACATAGCTGTTGTTTTTGAATCAGAAGCTCCAACACCAGATGACTATTATATTACATCTGGTTCATTTCAGTCTCTATGACACCTATGTCTATGCATTATAAACATAATTGTAATGCATTATAATCTGCTGATAGCACTGTATGATTATAGTTATAAGCACTCATACATATTCATAATGGTTTATAACAATATAAACATAACACATAAAGCATTCTGTAATGTCTTATAAGGTCAAGTATCATAATACTTCATAATTGCTGGTCACTCACTGACTTGTTTTGCAAGTGTAATATAATTCGCATAGTAGAAATACATTATAATCATTGTTATAATCCATTATAATGTGATTATAAGTTACTGTAAGTGGTCATTGTTTGCTTTAAGTGAGGTAATGACATTCCTGAGTTATAGACAGATATAATACATTACAAGTTGGTTATAAGTCACTATAAATGATCATTGTTTATTTAAAGTCAAGTGGAAAAAAAATCTACACAAGAATAACATAAAAAGATCTACATTTCACTAATATAATGCTCCCACTCTAAAACTCACTCTTAAAGTCTGAAAAAGTCTTACTGAATAAAAAAAGTTTTTATGTCTAGGGTCCATGCTGCCCTCAGATGGTTAGGAAGGCGGTTCCACAAGTGTGGTGCAGCAGAGCAGAAGGCTCGACCCCCCATGGTGCAGAGCTTAGTGCTGGGGGCCCGGAGGAGCAAGCTGCTGGTAGATCTGAGGGTGCGGGTGGAGGTTTGTGGTGTGAACAGTTCCTATATGTAGAGAGGCGCATGTCCGTTGATGGATTTGTATGTCAGTAGCAGGACTTTGTAGTCAACCTTGAAGGAGACAGGGAGCCAGTGCAGTGAAAGCAGAATTGGTGTTACATGTTTTCACACTCTCATCAGGATCCTGCCAGCACTGTTCTGAATGAACTGGAGCTTCTGGATGCTCCTGCATCAGGGATCCCTGTGAGGAGCGCATTGCAGTCATCCAGATACATCCAATATCACACAGGAACAGACCGAGGAGGACACCCCTGCAGAAAGAGAATAACTTTATTTTAAGCACTGATTATCCTACATTTTTGACAAGCTCTAATGCATTTTTTTGTCTTTGGTTATCAAGTATTTGCAACCTTGCATAGACAATTTGGAATAATAATCAAATATATTCAATCCTGAAAGCAAAAATCTCTTTTCATTTTTTGACCACAGGTTCAAGCTCCGATGAATAAGATATGATGTTGATATTTTTTGCATTACCTATGCTATGTACTGTATGAAATAGTATTCAGCATTACTTTACTCAATAGACTTGCCTGGCCTAACAGTCAATTGGACTGTTTTGTTCTCTCATTTTACACAACACCAATACTCAAAGCCTGGATTTAAGATGTATGGCTAGAACCTATAGGGTTACAATTAAGCTGATACAACCATTTCTTTCACATTTTAACCACTTCCAGGTTTGACAGTTGGAGCTTGTGAGACACATGGGAAAAATTTGACAGTTTGGGATTCAACTTCAATGTTATAGGTTTATGCACTTTTCTATTCTGACAAAATTCAAATTCTAGACAAACACAGACTATGTTCTGTAGGTGCCTCTTAGTGAAAACATTAGTTTGACTAAGACTCTAAATCATTATCATCATAAACATTAACTGACAGTGCAAATCTGTATTGTTTGTGGTTTAAAATGTCTTACTGACAACTAAACTGAGCTGCAGACCTGTTTTTAGTGTATCTGAAAATCACAACAGGATTTTACTCGTTCAGTAAAACTTCTAAGAGTGTCTATAATGCAGGGGTAGTGAAATTATGTGCAGTGGTCAAGATGACTAACACCAGATTGCATGTGAGGAGCTCAATGGTTCCATCTCCTGGACAAAAACAAAATGGAGAGACTAGAGTAAAAACAGAGACAGACACAGACACGCTGGCAGGTGCTGCCACAGACAAAACAAAACCATGGTTTTTCACATAACACTGTCATAAAACAACCAGTCCATCTATTCCAAAGTCATTTTAACAATGATTGTTTGCTGAAACCAAATCTCCAAATCACTCAATTGTAGCCCAAGGTATTAGCTTGTCTAAAGTGTAAAAAAAAAAAAAAAAAAAAAAAAATTACGTTTTCATTTTGATTAAAAACAAGCAAATAAACCAGACTGGTGGTTTAGAAAATTGTTTCACTCAATGAGAAAAACAGCAGTAAATGGGATTTGACATCATTTGTGTTGAACTAATTGGTTCTTTCTCACCACACGACAATGCTCATTACAAGTGTCAAGATAAATTGATTTTAGTCTTATTTTGCGTCAGTGGTTTTGTCCTTTCCCACACATTTCTGCTATGCGGTCTTCCCAGACCTTTAAACTATTTATTAGTTTATTAGTTGTTTACATGTAGATTATATAGCTTACATGTTATTACTACCTTGTATATGGGAATTAATTGTACATAAGAATTTAAAATGTTGTTTATTTCCATGTGTATTTTTTACCCTCAAAGAGAAGGTGAGAGGATACAAAGTGTTGCTTTGCAGAAAATAAGGCTTTTTGCTAAGTCTGTAAGTCATTGGAGTTACACACAAGATAAAGAAAAAAAAGATCACTATCAGGTGTGAATGCCACTGATGTGCTTTTAATGCTTTAAATGTCTAACACATGATAACAACAGCAGTAAACAGTGACCACTAGAGGTAGCATTTACACCCTGCAGCACATGTGTGAAAGGAGTCTGCACATCTGGAGGTTCAGTGTTTTCAATCGGTTTCTAATTTGCATAGTTTTATCCCATTTGTCTAACTACTGAATGTACTGTTTTCCACCTCTAATTCCTCTAAAGAAATCAGACATTTAGTTTTTACACAACCACATAGTGCAAAACAATATCAAACAAAACTGGAGACAAATATTGAATAAATGTCCTTTACTTAAATATCATAAATGCCATTGACCCTATTTCTACTATATTTTCTTTAGCCAATTCCCAGCGGTCCAGCACAGCAGACGTTGTAGCCCCTGTAGTCTGATCACCCCCAACCCTGAGGCACCAGCAGCACCAGGCTACATATGGTGTGGATTACTTTCTAAGCACCACTGTGGCTCACCAAGGAGGTGATTTTTACTGTGTATTCAATGATCCTTTCATCACCCAAATCCATGAGCAGTTAAAAAATCATCACCAACAGAATCTCTTAATTTTGCACTTAAAACTGCATTTAACCGTAACTCTTAATTGATTTGGTGCAACAAACATGAGCATTAATGTATGTTGTTCTTTGATTCCTTTAAAAAAGTCTGTGTCCTTGACAAAGAAAAAAAATCAGGGCTAGGACCAGTTGATCTGCTTATATATGGAGAGTAATTTTTTGTTATTTTCTTATTTTTGGTAACTCAAATGAGCCCACCATGGTTAAAGTTGACCACAAGGACGTAAAGGCAATCAGCTCCCATTGACTCCAAGCCTTAACCCTATTGATTGTTATTACAGTTACTGGAGGGAACATGAATTTGTGTTCCAGATTTCAAAGCAATCCATCCAAAAGTTGCGACCTGACCAACTAGCACTGCCATTTATAACTCATTCTCTGCCCTCTAAGTGTGACATTAAAGGATAGGCTCACAATTTCTTAGGTCTGTCTTAAAACAAGAGTCAGGTGCTCATATTAAAAGTGAAAGAGGTTTTCACTGTAATCTCACTGTAATCATTCCTCCTGTTAATTCTGGCTATTAAAAGATCCCCTTCAAATGTGCTTTCAATGTAAGTGATGGGGGACAAAATCCACAGTGTGTTCACACAGTCATTTTGTGCAAAAATGCATTTAAAAGTTGATCTGAAGCTTATATGAAGCTTCAGTAGTCTGAGTAGGTCATATCAAGAGGATATCTGCCACATTTACAGTCTTTTTAGCATCAAATTCCCTCCTTTGTGTTTCCTTTGACAGTGTTTCCCTGTTGAGCTGTGATGTGAGTAACAAAAAAGACTTTGCCACTAAAAAGACTGTAATGTTGAAAGATCATCTATTTGATCTGACTAATTTGGGAGACTGAAGCTTCATGTTAGCGTCAGATAAACTTTTAAATACATTTTTGCACGGAAGTGTTAAGGCTAGGCTAATGAACCCAAATGCAGACATCGAGTCAGAAGGCAGTGAGTAAGTTAGAAAGATAGTTCATTGCTGGGTTGGTAGCTGGGAGACTGAAGGATGGGCTTGGGCAGAGAGCTGGAACCCAGGGGCTAAGAATAGGGTGTAAGCTGGATGCAGCAGGGCAGAGGAAATGCTGAGGGGAGCAAGGCAGAGTGGTATCCAGGGAGCAGGGAGTATGCTGAGCTGCTGAGGAAGGCAGACGAGGCAAGAGGACTGGAGACAGGGCCGGAGTCAGGCTGAGGTCTTCTACAGGCACAGAGAAACAAGAGTCAGGCAAATGCTGAATACTGACAGAACAGTAACAAGTTAGGCTGGAAGCATGACTGACTGTGAACAGAGTCTATGATCTAGCAGGGTGTTGAGGTAGGAACCAGGTATATGAAGCAGAGCAGGATGATGATGACGACTGGCAGCTGGTGACCTGACTCTGCACACCTCCACTCCAACTCCACTCCTGCAATCAAGCAAACACATACACAGAGAGGGACAGGGAGGGGGAGAGAGGCTGCCAGCTAGGGAGACAGCATGTTACTGAGGTACAGATGTAAAACAGAGGGAGGCTTGTGGATTTTGGCCTCCATCATTTACATTGTTACATTGTGTTATGAAGGGATCTTTTAATGGCCAGTATGAACAGGAGAAATGATTATGGCATGAAAAACCATTTCATTGTTCATTTGTGCACCTGACTATTGTTTTAAGACAGAAAAATTGTGAACATGTCCTTCAAAGCACTTCACAATGCAGAAAGCATGACTACAGCACATATATCGCAGATTTCCCCATTCTCCCTGTCAGTGCTAGAGTGTGAGAGTCAGGATATTCTTTTTTCCCTGCTAATTACTAAACCGGCAGCCGTATCCCAAATCAGACGTCCATTCCAGCTGTCAGCTCCTCCTTCCCACAAGCCATTCTGGGGCCGCAGTTTCATGTTGGCCGGTAATGACGGCTGAAATGACCCATGCAATTAGCCCGTTACATTTGAGCCAAACTGAGCCCCAAAATGGCTGACAGATTCAATTGCAGATCAGCTCCAGATTAGCCTTCATGTCTTGCAAGAAGGGAAATGCACATCTGTTTGGTGTATTTGCTGTTTGGCAATGGTGCAGTTGCTTGAGGATGAAGTATTTCCATACAGTTAAGTGAGCAGCTCAGGGCAAAGGGAAGCTTCATCTGAGTGATTAAACTTCTGAAAACACAACCGGAAGACAACTGTTGCTCTTTATGACTTTACAGTTACAGTTTCAGATGCTCACATGGTTTTTGCATTTTTACTGTAGTCAGGTGATTACAATCCAATGTGGCTAACATGTGTGCCGCACTGACACGAACATGATTCATCGTGAAACTCTACCCTTCAAGGGTGCATGGATGTACATGTACGTACGTACTGTGATTCACATCATCCTTGCTCATATGGATTGCTGTTTATTGAACTTTAAGGTTCATGTGGCTTTGAGGAAATGGCTCTATAACAAACAAATACTTCTCTGCTTCCTGGAAATATTGTGCTGGAAAAAAAGTTTATGTGCACCAGAAGAGTTGTACTTTTAATCCACAGTTATCACTGCAAACGAACAGTGAAAATTAAGGATTTTGCTTCTTTTTAAAAACCAAATATGACACTTTCCTTAATATGATAATGAACAGTTTGATAACCTACAGTGCCAGTCAAAAATTTGGACACATTTTCTCATTTAAGTGAATGGGAAGGTGAGTCCAAACTTTTGACTGAATGTGTACAATTAAGCATGCTGTAAATGGCTAAAGTGATGGTGCAGACTCTTCTTTGCTTGTCTCCATACCATAACTGGCTCTTGAATTAAATACGTTTGTATGATAATACATATAGTATTTGTTGAGTTAACCCTGGACAAAAAGTCATAAAGCATTACAGCTGTGTGTGTGCAGTTAGTCTGTAGAGTAGACCAAAGTGAAATAAACAACTTTTAACTACTCTTGGAAGGAGAACACTTGACACGCAGGCACATAAACTCCTCGGATCACTTTCGCTCGTCTTTGCTCTGGTTTCAATCATTAAACATACTGTAGCTCCACTCACATCTCACGTCTTATAACTTTAATGTTCTCTTAAAAAAATGCAGAAGAAGCAGGCAGATTGGAATATCGTTTGACATTTTTGGAGTTCGTCTCTTTCACTTTCTTTCATCGATGTGTGGAGCAGAGGGAGTTCGGGTGAGGCCGCAATGTGACAACAGAAGAATTTCATCTGCAGCTTCATTCACAGTTGTGAGTCTCTTATCGACACTATGGCTGCTTTACAGCCCGAGCAACCAAAGGCAGTAAGCAATTGTTTAATTTGTTTAACAGTTTCACTCATAAAACACATGTGTGGTAAGCTGATCTACAGTAAATGCTGTTTGTTGTGTGAATTCATCTTGATTTTCATGAACTGTCCTCATCAATATATTATGTAATTTAACACAGAAACACATTTTTACCAAACAGGTGTTACTCAACAAAAAAATAGAAAGTCTTAACATAATACTTGAGGCCATACCACTTATTTCAACAACGTTCAAGATGTCTCCTAAGTGTTCATTTGAACCTTTTAAGTACTTCATGTGTGGCCTTGGCATTACTAAAAGAAATATAACAGCATTACACTTAACTTTGTGCCAAAAGAATAATAAAATGTCATTTTCTTTACACCTCAGATGTAATACTCAGTCATAATCTCAACCAAGTAAAATATTCTTTCACTAAGTGTTGGTGTAAAAAGATGTAGAACCGTAATGGATATCAGCTCAAAGCCCTTGATGTTTATTGCCATCTGCTCGTCAAATGCAAAGAGGAGAGAAAACAGCGTGATTTCAAGCACCTTGTGGTTCTAAGTGGCAACACAATCCTGACTCGTGTTTTGACGGGCTGATTAGAATCACGTTTCCCATCCAATATCAACCAAACATAAAAAGCAGGATGGGGGATTCGGTGTATTGTTAGTGGAAAGTGTGAAACTTCCCTCTCATTCTCGGCCATCTGAGTACACAGATTACAGAGTAACTCCTCTATCCTCGCCAAGTGTGGACCTCCAGTTCAATCATGTATTTGGACCAAGTCCCTATGGTTAGTTTTCTGAATGGGTGGAGACAAGAAGAGGGCAGAGGATGGACCATCGGACGTCACCACCACTCCCCATCTCTCCGGTTAGACCTCTCTCTTCTCCTCACGGCTCAGTCAAGATTGATGGTGAATGGGGATGGACGAGAGTCAGCGTCACTACATTTTGCAATAGAAAGCTTGAAACTGAATGAGTTAAGGGCCGTAAACTCGGAGTATTTTTGTCTTGCACGTGTCGTTGGAACTTGGGAGGGAAGAATACTTTGCTTCGCATTTTGCGCTTCTTTCTGTCTTTCCTTTTTTGCGCCTTGGATGTTGCGCCACGCTGCACAACATTTGCCAGCTGGCATATGTGACGGATAGCGTGTTGCTCACATTGTGCAGGCAATAATAAGCTATATAGATCTTCAACATCATCTAGTGTCAGGAACCTGAGCTGATGAGTGCGACCCACCTTTTTTCTTTCCAACGACTAAAAACATCCTCACAATGCTGCTGACCGCTGTTGCCAGATGATACCTGTTGATTTTGCATCGCGCCATGTCCTTCTGTCGGACTGAGGTGGACAATGAAGTTATGGGATAGCCTGACCACTTGTTTGATACTGCTGAGCGCCGTGCACGCCAGCCCGCTCCTCCGGAGCCAACAGCAGTCCAAGAGGAGAGAGCGCGTAGAGGAGAGTCCCTTGGAGCTTCCGCCGGTTCAGATCCGCTTATCTGTTACTTCCCCGGGCATCAGCAGCGCTGAGGCGGACGCAGAGGGCTGGGAGGAGACACTGGCCGGAGGAGAAAAATGTAAGACCTTTTGGTTTGTATGGAGGGCCGAAAGTGCCAACAGCAACCACAAAAAGTAATTTGCTAGGAGGCTTGCTGAGTCTTCAATTGTTTTTTATATCTGTATATAAAAAGAGATAAAAACCACGTGAAAGTGACCACTATGTTGGCATAATGTTTTACTTAAGAAAAATACAACGTTAAGAATGTTGTTGTTTTTATTTTTGTTATTTGTTTTTTTTTTGTTTGTTTGTTTGTTTGTTTTACTTTTTTTTCAGTGGATGCTCCAATTATTGAAACATTTTGCAAAGATGTCTATTCTGGCCTCTTACGTTCCTACAAATTGGGCCTGCTGCCTCAATCAGAATCAGTGGACTTTGATGCTTTTGCTTTCTCCATATGAAACATGCTTCCAGTTTTTTACATTACACAGAGGCGTGTGGTGCTGCAACTAACGATGACAATTTCCTGAAGCTCAAGATGGCATCTTCAAATTGCTTGTTTCCTAACAGTCTAAACCCTGATCATGCTGACAATCCTCACAATTGTACCACAGAATACACAAAAGTTTGAACCAATTCATGTTTTTATTTTTGCTTTTTTTTAAAAAACAACAACAACAACAACAACAATTAATCGATTATCTCAATAGTTGTTCATTAATTTTCTGTTGATCCACTAATCTATTCATTGTTGTAGTTCACATATCACATTTGGCTGCAAAAAGGCTGCTGTATCTTAAAGGCAACTAGTCCACTTAAACATACAACTGTCAGATGCACAGATAAGTACAGGATCTGTTTTTAACTCAAATATAGAATAAGCTTGCATGGAATTGCTCTGCAGGAAAAAAAAGTCTATGCCATTTCCACATGTATTTTCTGACACAACATACCATCGGGTGTGATGTTGATAAGTGAAACAAAATGATACATTCTTGTAAGAGTGCCATCTTAATGTGTTTCAGACACCATGATGGAGCCCCTCCCCAATGAGTTTGAAAATGTGGTGGATTTCATCAAAGTGACCATCAGCAGGATACGTCGTTCCCCCTCATCCACCATGCCCTCATCTACCTCCTCTTCCCCAACTACCTCCCCCTCCAAATATAACTTGAGCAGCAGGAATAGACTCAGAAGGGAAAGGAAGAAGGGTGCAAGCCAGCAGAGTGGTAAAAGAGGAAGAGGAGGAGCTAGAAGGGGAGAGACAGGAAGGAACGTTAGAGGAGGAGGCAGTAGACGAGGACAGGGCTGTGTGCTCAAACAGATCCACCTCAATGTGTCAGACCTCGGCTTGGGCTACCGCTCCGGTGAGGAAATGATATTCAGGTACTGCTCTGGACCCTGCAGGATGTCCGAGACCAACTACGACAAAATCCTTTACAACCTCGCTCACAACAGGAGGTTTCCTCCCAAAGACACGCCGCCTCAGGCTTGCTGTCGGCCAACAGCGTTCGACGACGATCTCTCGTTTCTGGATGACAACCTCGTCTACCACACCGTGAGGAAGCACTCCGCCAGGAAATGTGGTTGTGTGTAGGGAGTGAGAGCCCGTGTCAGGCTTTGTGTAATTTTACATTCACTCCCACTTTGAAGTATGATGTTGAGTGTTTTTTTTCTTCTGAGTTTTTCACATTGTGAGGAAACTTTCTGGCATACTTGAGTCCATAAGTAAAGGACCTCTTCCTCCCCTCCCTGGGTTCATCATAATATCTACAATTTCCTTTACAGCCTACACCTTATATCACTCATGTATTCAGTGTGATTTAAAATACGTCCATGGATACTCATCCTAAAGGAGTGAACTCAATCAGACACAATGGATGATTCAGCAGGTTCACTCTGTCTACTGTATAGCACATATGTTACATGAAAAAGTTATACACATGAATTGTATTTATGAAATCTTGAATTTATTAACTTATTGATATTTATTTTGTTTTTATAAAAAGAATAAATGTTATTTATTACTGTAATGTCATATCTTGCATCATGCCAAAAGGTTCAAATCAAAATGTTACTTTCTGTCATTTCCATACAAAAGCAGTCAAGGACGGAGTAGTTTACATCGCAAAATTAGCTCAATCCTAAAGATTTCAGTCATGGTTGATTTGGTCCTATTATTAACCTGTGGTTACAGCAAGTACAGTTTAATACAACAGGTTATCTGAATTCTGGGGGCAGCAAACAGACCTTTAGCAATTGCTGTATGTGTTTACAGTGCAGCCAGACAAACTTACTTTGTTTTAATAAAGAACTCAGTCAATAATTGCCCTTTTCCATCTAGTTAAGTGATAAGCAACTGCAGTGATTTCATGCTCACAGTGGCTTCTCCGTCTTGTTCCGTTACTCTCTGGAATGTTGAATGAATGATCCGCTGAAAATGCTGAAATGCTGACCGTTGTTAGCGCTAACAGTGACAAATACATTGCGTTTTCTGTGACTGCTTTACAAAAAGTTGCCATGTGTTTCACCAGTGGAAGTCTTTTAAAGCAGCAATTGTAGGAAACTTTCAGTATGCTTTAGCAGTAACGTAATACATTCCTGATATGGATGTAGGAGAGTGGACAGTAATCAGTGAGGCTCATGTCAATGAGATAAAATTTAAAAAAAAAAAAAACAGTAATGCTGGATTACATGCATAAATCACTTCCTGTAAATCTCCTGTGGCAGACTCAGACACTAACAATGAAAAAAATTATATAGAGGGGTCATTACTAAATGTAAATACAATGAATGAATATTGCTGGAAGGAAATAGCATCAAAAACAAGGTTTGATTTAATGAAAATCTTTAAGTTCAAGTTTTTCTTCACAGGCGTTTACAATTCCTCCATGTTTTCCTTTAAGTTTTAGTGTCATCTGACTGCATTATGTCCATTTGTTTCTAAATTGAATGAGATGAGAAGGGCTTGTCTCAACATATTTCAGCTCAAGAACAGTAGAGGATTATTCACTGTTAATTACATGTCCCCTCACATTAATTGCTGTGTCAGTGAAATAAGATTTCCACACTTTAAAGATTTATTTTTATACAGTAATCATTTTAAATTGTCACATTTAATTGTTAATAAATGCATTCTACACAGTGTAGTGTATTGTGTATTTACCAACACACAGGAAACAGTGTTTCATTCTGATGTAAATTAGTTTAGATGACAATAAGCCATGCTGTTATAAATCTGTCTGCCTTGTAAAAAAAAAAAAAAAAGTCTACACTCAGAAACAGACCTCTGGTTCCTAACATTGTTACATGAACCTGACATCAATCAAAAACCAATAATTTAAGGAGAAGAAACAGAATGGTAGTAGCAATTAATCTGTCACTTTCTGTGTGAAGAGATGAACCTCTCTATTGAGCCCTTTGTAATACATGAGAGAAAAGATAAAAAGATTAACAGAATCGGATGCTATCAAATGACAGGAACAGCCAGTAAATAGAGGGAATGGAGTATCCATATCTACTGTATTTTAAAAAGATAAAAGGAAAGTGAGACGCATGTGGAAGATAGATGGATAGAGTGTTAAAAGGTGCTTGCAACATAAGAAAACAACATGGAATAATGAGCCATGAAGTTAAGAGCTAAAGTAGCTATGATTTGGAGGAGGATGGGAAGACAATGAAACGACAGCATGATTAAAAGATGGCAAATATCCAGAGAAGACGATGATGTGGGAGTTAGAGAACATGAGAAGAGAAGATGTGTCTTGCTTAACTAATGTTAGTGGTCGATATTTGATCCGTCCACCGCTCTCCCATATTTCACAGCCTTTCCTCTGCCTGTCTCCTGAACTGTGAGTCAGTACAGCCTGGTTTAACAGCTACAGGGAGAAACTGAGCTAGCCAAGTCTCATTTTTTATGCAATGCATTATCTCTATAAACAACACTTTGTGATTTTGAAACCAGAAATGATACATCAGTCATGCTCAGAGTTGTTGATTAATACAGTTTGACTTTCAAGTTTTCACCAGTTGTCGTGTTTAGTTCGACAGTCCAGCTCTAACAATAGTTTGGTTTAACAATAAACTTGAAGTCATGAAGTCTACATCCTTATGCTTTAAACCCTCACCATGGCAACATTTTTATAGAAGAAAAAAACACAGCCAGTGTTTATAGATGATTGGCAGTAACTTGATAAGTTGCTCACAGTATCAGTATTTCTATCATTTTAAAGTGAGTGCCAAGTTCAGTTTGATTTTTTATAGTTTCCTCACTCTTTGTGTCAACTTGTAAATGCAGCACACACAGTGAGTCAATACTTTCCACGGCTCTTTCTTCTACTTCTGCTCATTAGTTTCCAAACCACAAATGAACCAGTTGTACTAAACAACCTGAGTCAAAAACCTCACACATAAATATTTTTAAAATGTAACACCCACAGTGTGGCTTGCACGGCCTAAATTATCAGTAAATCGGCTTAAAGTAAACTGTAGTCTGGCTTCATTGTTATATGTGTTATACACATTTTTGACAGTGCCAAACTGTCACTGGCCCAACTATGGACAAGAGAGGAAACCATTAGAGTCAACTGACAGAGGATAGTGTCATTAGTCAGATGAGCGTTCTGCTCTTTTGTTCATGGTGTCAGAGGAGCTTGTAATGAGGGATAATCTTTCAGAGGACACTGGAGTGTAATACAACACAAGTGTTGGCGGTAAAGGGGATGGTGTTCCAAACAGGTGCTAAATACTGGAAGAACTGCAGTTGTTGATATGTTGACAGTACATTAACCACTTTAAAGGGCTGACCTGAATTATAAAAAATATCTATTTTTCTGAAATATATAAAATTAATACATTTTTACAGCAATGTCCTGGTTACTCTGGATAACACAGAGACATCACCATGAACTATTTGCATGGGAACTTGACTTCTTCTGTAAAAAGACATTTGAATGACTTGACTCTTCAGCTCGACTTCTGTGGGTTATTCAAGGTAACCAGGACATATATCTGGAGAGGCAAATTGCTGTTAAATTTTCCAAATATAATTTGTTTTGGCGCTGGGAGCCTTACAATGGAGGACATCTCAAAAATATAAATCTAACATTGAACCTAATCTAAAACATAAATGAGATTTTTTTTTTTCATAATTTAGGTGAAAACAGAATTTAAAAAAATTTCAATTAATGAAAATAATAAAAATGCATTTCTTATTATAATAGAGATTTTGTAAGTATTAAGGTTAGGGTTAGAATTAACATTGGTTGTTTGCTAGAGCAGCTGAAGACTCAAAGGCCTTTTCTTCATTTTCAGATTGATCTCTCTGATTTCCAGGAGAAAAGCCAACTTTCTCTGTCTCTCACCCTCTGGGTTCATGATGGTTTCAAGATTTATTTTATAAGAAGTTGTGCATAGCAGCTCAAATTCTCAACATTCAATTCAAATCAGTGACCAGTTTGTTTACCAGAGGAAGCAATTGTGGGCAGAGCCTTGTCAGCCACTATTGTGCCATCTGGCATGAGAAAAGATACAAACGATAACCTAAATGTAATCAAGGTTATATCAAACATGTCATCAGTTCTTCATGAGTGATCTGTCAAACCACAAGGCGCTCTTTTGTGCCGCTGCTCTGGAATCTGTCCGTATGACTCAGGCTATATGACGAGTCAACTGTACAGACAACCACAGAAGGAGAAAGGAGAGGCATCACAGATGAAAACAATAGAGCTACCAGCTCAAGGAGTTTTACCATAACACAATACTGAGGCTGTCTAACCCGGTCTTTAAGATCTAAAGAAGCGCTGAGATCTCTTATCTTTTTATATTCACACTTGATAAAAGTAGTTTGTTTCCCTGAGTCTCGATCTTTTAATCAGAAATTCTCTCAAAAAGTATAAGAGCCTGAAGGTTATAAACTGAGATACAAAAGGAGGAGAGAGTTCTGCTATACGAAATAAAAGTCTAAATAAAATACCAGTTCAGCTCTCTGTGTTATAGATCGGGAAACACTGCCTCTGCTGTCATTGGACCGGCTGCAACACAAAGCAGAGGCAGAGGGAATTAACATGAAGCTGTAACCGCGCTGCACTGATCATCTTCAACTGGCCCATCGCCAGACCTCCAGTCTGGACCGCCAACCGCAGGCTCCCCACTCATCACTATTACCACACACACATAGACACGTGTTATCAGTCATCACTGTAGTGAAAAGCAGATGGAATATACACTGATTCAGCTAATGGCCAGAGAGAGAGGGAACAATCTACATCTTCTCCCAACACAGCAGTATGATGCTTACAAAGAACCCAGTATCTTTAAAAAGTCAACTTCTTGAGAAAATGTGGGGAATTTTGTCAGGATTTAACTTTTTGTGAGCTTGCAGGAGACAGTGATAGTGGTGAGACACAACAAGAGGATCAAAAGAAAGTGGGCATCTAAGAGATATGTCTGCAGCTCACAATACGTATGATGTAATCACTTGTATTGTTATTACTAAAATATATCTAAATCATTTAAAGTTCAGGCTCAGACACAAATATTTCTTTGGTTCAGTATTGTGGCACTTGCTCTACTTTAAAACATTATTATATTTCACCTGCTCTCCAGACTTTTAGTGCTACAGTAGGAAGTGGTGAGGGGCACAAATGTAAGACTATCACCTGCGTGTGGGTGTCTACGAGGTGTTAGCTCAGGTGGTTAAATATTCAAGTGAAACCCGAGAATGTGCGTGACAACATTCTGTCTCTGCCTCACACCTGTAGTACATCATTGTATGTATGTGTATGTGTGTGTGTGTGTGCGTGTGTGCATTCATACAAGCACACGCACATTTCTCTGTATGAGTATTGTGGAATATGAGAGACACATTTTCCTTCAGTTTTAGAAACTTTTACTCTCACAGAACAAGCTCGGGACTTGTGTCGAGGAGCCACTGAGACCGCTGAGTCACGCTGCCCTCCAGCTTAACAGTAATGTAAAAATAGAAATTGTTTCCAGTTCCTTTGCAATTTTTTAAACTTTCTTGTTCGACTCTGCCAGAAGTACTGTTGGGAGTTCATGTGTGTAAGTGTGTTTCTGAATGTATGCCCTTGCATAGGCATTGTGCAGACAGTGATTTTCCATCCGCTTCTGTCTGTGCTGTCAGTGTGTAATGATAAGAAACAGCTCACAGACACATCAGACAGTAGCGCTGCTGGGGTGGAAACTGTCCCCTCCAATGTGACACACTACATCAAGCAAAGAGGGTACTGCTGAGATGATGTGACATGCGTTTGAAAAGGGTGTGATGATCCTGAATGACAGAGCCAAAGACACACACGCACACACAAAGACATATTTGACCCTCTATTTTGACCCTTTATTTGACCAGCCAAGATTTACATCAGAGAAAAATGTATTCAATATTAACTCAATTCAACAATGATGTAAATATACTTGCTTGTTATGGACAGATTGCGTGTACTGCTCATTGACATTTCAACCCCTTCAAATTTGATAGCTAAGTTTTGTTTGAGAATTTGGACTCTTTGATAAACACATTCCAGCATAACAAGTCTTGTTAACTTAAAATTATTTGGCTGTTAATAGTTTATAGGAAAAGACATTACTGTCCATCAAAATGTGAAGAAAAGAGACTGCAGTTCAGGTGGTAGAGCAGGTCAGCCATCAATCATATAGTTGGTGGTCGAGTTGGTGTCTGAAAAACACCAACTCAAAAAGCGTTGTCTAAGATTACTGTTTTCCTGGAACAAGAGTGCGATCAGGGCCAGAACGACAAGTAATCTCAACTAAAGTTTTGCCTGCAGTTCATTTTCATCTGTTTAATAATCTTGCTGGTGATAAATCAAAACCTACAAAATCCCTGAAAACAGCAACCTCAAACATGAGCTTAAACAATCATAAATGATAGTCCTTTTTTTTTTGCTTGATAATTAAAATAAAATATTCCTTATATGTCTTATATTGGTTTTTATGCAGCCCTAAGTTCAGTGTCTGTCTGAAACAGGTCGTTTTAGTCAAAACATCCTCATAAGTCTAAAATTAATTCTAAAATATAGTTATGTTTATGTCATCTAGCAGCCATAGTAATGCAATCCTGCTTTTCAAAACCGTTACAAATCACTGTTAAAAAGTAATGATGTTTTTTGGTGTGACAACATTGGTTGGTTAGGTTTACTTGTTTAGGGTTAGGCACAGTTCATGGTTTGGGTTCAAATAATCACTTGAAAAGTAACTTACACTTCCTTAAATTTATGCAACTTTCTTCATCATGGCAATGCTAAAAATGTCCTGACTCACGGTTGGAAATGTGAAGCAAATGTGGTCTCCTGCAGCAGAATCCACCATCTATCTTGCCATCCAAATGACCCTCCTAACACGGCAAAAATAATCTTATCACTCATCATCAATAATCAAGTCACCTTATATAGATATCATCTGAACTGCATCACTTCCTTGGGTCATGACTGCTATGGCTGCTAGATGCTGTAAACGTTACAATAGGTCATTTTTGTTGGCCTGAATTTAAGATCTATACTGTTTTTCTTGTGACGGACTAGTTTTAACTCCTGGAAGATGTGTCATGGCCAAATCTGCCGGCTCCAGACGCTACATAAACAAATAGTAGTAGTTGGATTTTGTTTCTTTTTCTTGTCCTTTACTTGTAACGGAAACTTCTCAAATATACCTGTACATGTTCAAGCAAGTGCGAGTGGATGCAAACAACCCATAGAACAACTTTAGTAGCAAAGGCTACAGAACGAATGACTGTTTGTGGGCATGCACAAACAATCTGAGGTCATCATGAGGAGGAAGTAGAGGTAACTTTGCAAACGGAGTGTTCAGAGCAAGATGAAGCCCTGCCTTCTGACTTGCAAGGAGCATTTTTACATACATTCACATATAAAAATAACAGAAAATTTAAAAGAGCATATGCCCCCTTTAAGGTTATGTTATTTGCGCCTGTGTCACTTTTGATAGAAAACATGAATTCGGGACATACCACAGCTGTTCCCTCTGGGGTTATAAAGGTTATAAATGTTATGTACATAGCATACATTGTCAATACATCAGTGTGCATTCCTCTCACCGTTTACACATGTGGCTCTGAAGCTACACTGAGGTACAGAGTGGAACTGCTCTAATCTCCTTTGTAAACACTGTGGTGCTGTGTGTGTGTATGTGTCTAAGACCCCAGGAGGCAAACCAGACTCCTAACTCACCATTCATCCTCCCCTCATGAGGAAAATGCAGACCTCCCTTTATCCCTTTCTTGTTCCTCACTATCACTCCGTCTTCTTTATATCTTTCATTACCTCCACAGATCCTCCCACCTCTCCCTTCTCCCTCGTGTCCCCCTGCATTTTCATGTCCCCTCAGCTTAATCCATTAATGCCTCCTGCCCTCTGCCGTCCTGTTTTCTTGTTCTCTTTTACCCCCTGTGTTTGTGTGTGTAAATCCACATGCACTTGTGTGTCTGTATATTCCCTGGTGCTGAAGGGAGGAACCTCTCACTTCCTCCATGAACACCTCAGTGGTATGCAAAGGATCTGGAGCAAGGGCTTCTGACTCCTAATTTATGAGGCGTAACTGCAGCTACGCCTCGTAAATTAGACACATCAAAAGTTATTGAAATGTCTTAAAGTCCAACTGACATGAACAGTTGCTACACAACGCAACACAACACAGACTTTGAACAACCTGCTTCAACCTTCTTGCTGAAATCTCCTTATCCAACTTACAAGCATGGTTGCACGTCTTGACTTGCTAGGCTTCAGCACATTAAACAGAATGTAAACCTAACTGTAAATGTCACTTTTGTCCATTCAGATGCTGGTGTGGTCCTTACTTGTCAGTTCTGCTGCTAACTACACAGGGACTTGTGAGCTACAGCACATGTTTCTTTACTTTTTCTCTTGTTGTCCTGCTGGAGCTCAACCAGCCAGTTGCTGTCAATCAAACACAGACACCGACACACAATGACAAGGAGCATTTCCCCAAATATTCCCCAATAGATAGATAGATAGATATTTCCCCAAAGATCATTTTTATTTTATTTAAAAAAAACAAAAACAAAAAAATAATATTAAATTTAATAAACATGCTGATATTTTTTTTAAAAAAAGGGATGACTATATATGGAATTTTAATCTGTGCTCTTTCACTTTTAATAGAAAAATTCATAATAGATTATGACATAAATTGACACAGTATTTCATAATTATGGGAAACACTAACATGACAGCTTAATTATAATAAGAGATAGTAACTAATAATTATGAGATATTAAGTCATAATGATAAGATAATACTTCTCATACTAATTATGAGAAGGTTGTACTTTTGAGATAGTCATAATGATGACAACAAAATATTGAATTATGAAAAAAAGAAACGTTGGTGGATTTTTTTTTTCCAAGTAGCAGAAATGGGCTTCCATTCATTTATTCTAGTCAAGTTTTTTTTTTCATTTGGCTGTTATGCATTTAAGTTGCCTATTTATTGGACATTTTGGTTTTGTTTTATGTTTTGTTTCATGAGGTGAGAGGTAAATCCCTGTATTGTTATGGCAAAGAGTTGTAAAGTTGGCCTTGCTAATGTTTTGTTTCCTGTTTTTAATGACTGTGATTCATCAACAACTGAATTAAAGTTTCATAAACTTCGCCCTTCTCTGTGTCTCTGTGGTCTTTATCTGGAGAGGAGATGCAGTGCTGTGCGTGTGTGTTTGCCTCACAAGACGATAAATCTGAATAACATAACTCGGGTATCAAGGAGGTGGGGGGAGGGGGACCATATTTACTATCTAACTGACAATATGACACGCACAAACACACAAATACAAACACATAAGCACTGTATCCTTATCATCTAACACAAACCACATCCATACTCTGAACTCAAGCCAAATGGAAAGAACAACACTGCAGCATGCCAAAAACTGACATACCACTGAACATGTGTGTATACATAAATCTACCGCTCATCAGGAGGCTAAAACAATATGGGCTCCCTAACCATATAAGCAAGCATTCCTCTGTGATAGCTGTGCTCAGATCATGAAATAAAAGCAGCATTGCACAAGTGTTTTCTCATCTTTGTCCTTTAAGGAAAAATCATAGCATGAAAACAAACAGTCGGGGATCATTTAAAGTTTAAAAAACAGATTTACACCTCAACTAAATATAAATATTTAATCTAAGTTGTGATGGTTGTCGTGTGATATTTGCAGTAGTGGATAGTATGCGGAGGAGAGAAACAGGAGAGATGTTGCGGAGGAGGATGTATTCAAAGTGACATGAGCACAAAGAGCATGAGCCACATTCAGACTCACAACATTGTGATAACACATCCAGATCAGCTCACTGATCCACAAAAGCGCCCAAAACAGAACAGGAAACTTAAGAAACACAAACATTAAATACAAAAACACATCATATACTCATGTAAAGAAATAAGTTGCAACTTAGCAGTCAAGGCACTGAAAAAAAAAGATAACCATCAAAATTTGCACTTATTAACTCCTGACTGGATCCAAATATTAGTGTGTAAGATCCCAAAAATACCTACACAAGTATTTACAAGCCTCTGATCCTTTAACAGACATCTGTTTCCCCCCTGAGGTGAATGGACCCTGAAATGGATCCTACTAAGCCAGAAAATGACTCGCATAGCAAAAGCAGGGAGCAAACAGTTCAAACCTCTGACTCACAGCCCCTTTATAACCTCTCTATAACCTTTCATAGTCTAGAACAACCTTCTTATGACCCCTCGTGGTGCCTTAATAACCCCCATCCAGGCCTGAGTGAGCAGAGACAGAGCTGATGGAAATGTGATATCTGATGCTTCGTTGCCCTGTAATTCACTCACACACATCATCTAGCTCTGACAAAAATCCACATGCAAGTGCAATCTGCTCGCAAGCATGCAGCCGCTGAATGGGGACGCAGTCATGTACACACAAGCACACACAAACACGCACACTGACTGTTTCAGGTTTGACAGAAAAGCCGCTTTTCATTGGGATCTAACAGAGATACACAGAGAAAAGAAGGTGGATAATAACATGGCATGTTTATTTGGCCTTTGATTCATTTAATTTATTCCATATGGTGGAAAGTGCCCCATACCACCATGGACATGTTTTTTTTTTAAAACAGAGATTACCAATACAGGAAATAAAACATTGACCTCTGCAATGTTTTCGTCATGCTCTAACCTTTGAGGTACACAGAACAGTAACGGTCTGAGAAAACATCTCTTCTCACACAAAAAAGCCAAACATTAAGATAAGAACTTAAATTCTTTCTCTTTCTATCATTTTCCAGCACAATTAACCTAATGTATCACAATTTCTGCTGGAGATAAAAACTGAATCTACAAACCAAGATGAATAATATTCTAAATTTCATCAATTTAAAGGAAGTCAATGTGAAGCTTTAAGATGGAAAATGTTTTATTTGCTCTGCTAGTGTTAAAAGTAACTAAAGTACAAATGGTTTTTAGAAACTTTCTTACAAGTAGAACAAAAAAAGCCTCTTTTTTCTATCTAACAGGTGCAAAAGGGGAAAAATAATGATGTTTTATGAATGTAATGTTCAAGTCTGTGATTCTATGTTTCGCTTGGCTGTGAGGCAAATTTCTCTCTGGGGACAATAAAGTTAAAGTTGAATATGAAGATACATGAACCTCCAGTAATTTGTCTTTATATTAAAATGACCTAATTGCTGGAGGTAAGCCACAAAAAGTGTTGTAATCCCTCAGAAAAACAGAGTGTGAAGTGTCTAAAGGTTTTCCAGCTGTTTTTTATTCATTTACTACAAGGAACTCTACGTGACTGTGGGACACACTTTCTTTCTTGTTGTCTGGCTAAATCTGTGGTGGATCTCCCATACTGATAAATTGTCCTGACACAAAAGAATAACATTTAAGAAACTGTTTTGTTTCATGCTGTAGTTGAATTATGAGCACGCTGAAATGGAAAAACCCGCTGTGTGTGAACCAGTCACTCATTGGATCTATTATTCAACAAAAGATACCGTGATTACACCACTTCACAGTGAGGCTGAACACACAGGAAGCTGTCAACATGAGCTGAAGACATACAGGAAGCTGCCATAATGTTAGTATGACACACTGTCATCAAAGGAACCATAACAAGAGGGAAACACTGGTGTCACACGTGCACATGGAGTGGTGGGAGAACCCATGGAAAAACCTGTTGCACACACACACTTGTGATGACAGGAGTAGCCACTTTAGTCCACAGTAGACTTAGATCGAGGACTGCCTGCTGTTTCCAGATGTTTTCTGAGTGTTTTTGTGACAGTGTTTTGTCAATGTTTAGGACAAGATCATTCTCCTCTTACATCACCAACCCCCTGCTGGTATGACGTTTCACCACTGTTGTAGACCAAGCTGTTGACTGTAGAGTCGTCAGCAAAATCGATTCTTACATTTTGTTAAAGGGGTAGTAGAGTGGTGTTGCTATTCCATAAAGTTTGGGGACTCATTGTCATCAAGGTTATTTTCTTAGATTTGGCAAAGCCCCTTCATCCCTTCAACTGTTTTCACAAGCTGCGCAGTATCCCCCATGACGAGTAAATTGTGTAACATGACAGCAGCCCGGGCAGGCAACTGTGTTGCTCTGCAGAGACTTTGTTATATTATTAATACTTGTGGTATTTTAGTGCAACTAGTCCTCCAAATTAAACAACAAAAGACCTTGTTGACATGTCCATGCCCTCTAGAACAGCTTACTATAAGTGTTTTATGATCTGACACTAAGATTGACAAGCGGACATTTTTGTCTGTGTCTTCCAAAACTGTTAGAAATCTCTGTTGGAAAAATAAATCGCTATGATTAAGGTTTGGTTTGGTTTGGTTTAGGCACAAAAACAACTTTTTGGGAAATAGTGTGGTTTGGGTTAAAATAAGTACACAGGAATTAAAGCAAGAAAAGATTTGTGAGCATGAAAAGTTCTCCAAGAGGAAATGTAAGTATTATATGAATTTAAAACTGCTCTACACCTGAAATCAGGCATGAGGCCGACAACTTTAAGCCCTGAGTACTTGGTTAAGGTGAGGAAACAACCGTCATCATGGTTTAAAGACACCACTGCTGACTTTCGTTATGAACATGAGAAACTAACAGCAGTCTTAAGAGTTCAATTCTAGATATTTCATTGTTGCTCTATCATAATTTCAACTGACTTCCTCATTTTTTCATGACAGACAAAAGTCATAAATAATAGAGTTTGTCATGTGAACGTTAACATATGTTGTTTTTTGGGAGATTTGCTTCCTTTTGGGATTACAGTCTTGTTTGTGATTAACTCCAGAATGTTTGCAAGTAGATATATTCAGACCAGAGTCAGCGAGGTTTATAATTAGCTTTTGTAGGCCTGATTTTGTTAAAAGCTGAGCCACAGTCCAAGAGGAAGAGCATACACACAGAACTGAAAATGTGAGAGGTTGAGTCTTATTTGTGCTCCAAAACTTAAGACGGAGTCTCTGCCAAAACACTGAGTTGCCCATTCAAACTCTTGTTACTTTGTAGTTTATTCCCCACACAGAATGAACACCAAAAAATGTACCACATACAGTATAAGATTCAAACAATTATCAGATCATGTCCATTTCTTGTGAACAGAAACACCATATATACAATACATGAAAACCCTGTCAAGGCAATAACAGCTTACGTAACTGTCTAGAGGCTTCAAAATTAATACCAGATTGGAAATCGAGAGCAGAATCCACAACAAATGTGACCACAAAATGGAAAGGCAAGACACCTGTCCACCCAGTGTGTAAAAGAAAACATTCCATGAATATGTACATTTTGGGCTCAATTACAATATTTGCACCTCTTGCACACACAACTTTCTAATCTGCAGTATTTCTGTCTGTATCTCTCTATACTCATCTTTAATTCATTTCAAATCCATGTAGACAAACAGATGTTGTCCTCCAGTCCGCAAAGAGTAAACTAACCTAAACCGACACTGCTGATGCGATTTACCGCACAGAAATCATCAGCATCAGCAACACATTACACATCAGCTCGTACAAGAAGTTTGCAAAGAGCAAGCCACAACATGTACAGTGTAATTTGGTGTAACTGTTTGTGTTATTGTTATTAATGCCTGTGTCGAGGTTGAGATGTCAACAGTTGTCTGCCTGCAATGAGATAGACGGGCGACGTTTCAGGGATCTGAATCTTATTACAAACCGCTGCGTTAGCTCTGTGCTCTGTTTGCCACACAGCTATAACAGAAGTCGATCTGTCTTCTAAATCTGGAGACAATTAGTTGCTGGAACAGAAATCAAAATGCCAGAGCAAGTCATAATGTAGGTCTAAGGAAGACAGATTTCGGCTACACAATGATGTTTTGACAGGGAGGCTGGGAGAAAGAAAATAGGAGCGAGCATGGCTGCAGTATAAAACAGCTTGCTTCTCTCTACTCTCATTTCCCACATCTGTAGAACAGATTACTGTAGTGGCGGATGGGTGAGATTAACCCCTAATAAGAGTCCACATTAACACCTCGCTGCTCTACTGTGTCTGCCTGTCTGTGGTATGACAGATTAGCTGCTGAAAGCCTTGTCGTACACAGGAAAGCAACAACACACACCTTCCCAGGTCAAGGAGTGGAGGAATATAACCTTTGCATTTTGACTTTGTTTTCACATCTCATGCTTTTTTCCTTGGCACCTGAGTCTCTGTGTCATGTACACACCATCACATAACTTCCTCCTTACATTTAGAGGCCCTGTGAGAGTTACACACACACACACAATCCCTGGAAGAGTTAAGACTTTGCCCTCGGCAGGGTCATATTGATGTCCCTCGTGTGAGAGAGTAGGAACATACATTGTATTAACAATTCATAGTGCATGTCTTTGAGGCAAGGGGAGAATACACACACACACATTTAAGAGGGAGGAAAAAAGGGACAAGCACACAACATGCAAACAGAAACATGGAAACAAGCAAATACACAAATGCAAACACAGGTTTGCGCAGAAATAAGCACGCAAATTCTTGCACGAGGAGTCACACACATAGACGTTAAGCCCACCATGTATATGGCTGCAGGGGTATAAAGACAAATATAGACAAATCATGACATTCATTTTCTCACACATGCAAAGGGACACACACACACACATGCATAGTCTTTTAAAACGGCTTTTATGGATGCCACCTGTCTGTATGAGATCTGATAAACACAGTGAGGTCTGCCCTGTTTAGTTGAATTAAGTCTCTGTAGCTGTTAACACATGGCACCGGCCTTTCTCCTTTCTTTCACTTCCTGCACACCTCCTCCTTCTCCTCCACCCAACCCCAACACACACTCACACAGTCCCGGCTTGCCTCTGCTAGTGGTGGAAGTTATCCATCACATTTTTCTCCGTGGAGCCCCTCACAATCACCTCATCTCTCCTCATCACATCTGCCAAAACATTTCTCTCACGCTTGCAGCACTGACGGTTTTCAAATGTCCCTCCCTCTGTAAAAATGTCTGTAGACTTCACTGTATTGACATGATGTGAGGTTTTTAGGGTTTGGCCACCGCCCTAATTCCCACGATGCCTCTCCAACCTTGATTGAAACACTTTTGAAGAGATGAAATGCTTCTCTGGTAGATAATATATGTCAGTGATGTTCAATGTCAGGTGTTATTTTGTGGATTAATGATTGTTTTCTTGATTAATTGATTGTTTCATTTATGAAATTACAAAAAAGTGAGAAAAATGCCCATTGCAAATGGGAAATCAACAGTCTAAAAGCCAAAGATATTCATTTTACAATGATACCAAAAAGAGAAACTGCAAATTCTCGCATCTGAGATGCTAGAACAAATGTTTTTGCTTGAAAAATGACTCAAATCATTGACCAATTATCATAATTTTTCAATTTCAGCTTTAAACTGGTGTACTCTGTCATTCTGTATAAACTGAAACATTGTTCTTCTTAATTTGTTTTCTAATTTCAATTTTTAATTTTAAATTTTAATTTTTGTTCCCAGGAGGCAATAGGTTAAAAAAGCAACAAATCCTTCCAGAGAGAAAGTATAAAATACAGCTACTTTTCTGAGTGGCTGCAGGAACACTAGAGAAGTTAAATGTAAAATCAAAGCAGTTAAATGTACCTCTGAGTTTACCTTTAGAGCTTTTAGGACACTTAATGAAGGTGTGACTTTTTTCTGAGACATTTTTCTTCCTATTTCTGCAATAAAATTGTCTCTCCACGTTACATTACTGTGCAAGTTTCGGGTGGACTCTCTTTAAAGTGAAACAACATGAGAAAATTGGAAAAAGATGCACTTATATGAAATCATAGATCAACACCACCATGTCCAAAAGAGCAGCTGAATCAGAAAACACCCATCTTTATCTGAGATGATCCTTTGGGAGTGTGAACTTTATGAAGTTTCATAAGACAGTTTGACAAACCCTGGATCAAAGCCACTTTGGATAAAAGAGCTATGTAAATGCAGTCTGTTTATCATTTATTACAAAAAATAGAACAATTAAAAATATTTTTTGAAAATCAAAATTGTAGTTTGCGTACAGATTGCTCTGGGATTTTTGGACTGAATCGCTGGACTGGATATATATTCTGATATATATATTCTGAAGGCCAAGTATGCAGAGTACATTAGAAACCGGTACAATGAGCAATGTTGACCATGACTGGAGAAAACATTGTGGATATATGGCCCACTTCCTGTTTGTGTCTTCACTGCCAATGTTGCTGCAGCCAAATGATTTGCAATAAATGTTCCTGCCAGAAGTGCAGAAAAGTATCCGCTCCTAAAATAAACGCTTCATTTACTAATGAGTCAGTCTGTTTTATGAGTTTTGGACCGATACAGAACTTAAATGCTCTAATGTTTTCGGTAAAAATAGTATAAACGAGACTAAAACAAATGGAAACTATGTCTGCTGTTTCTTTGTTCACCGGTGTTTGACTGAACTGACGTCTAGCTGCGGTCAAGTTCATTCAAAGCTTAATGGGTTTGTACTATAAAAATACTTCTAAATAGCCATTATTTTTTCATATTTACTAAAAGCTGGGTCAACAATTTATAAGCAGAAAAAAGTATTTCATTGGCTGTAATTGATTAAAATATAGTAGAGAAGGGAAAAAAGTGGATTAAATGAGATTGAATTTAAACTAACATAAATCAGCTCTATTGGGTATCATTCACTTCAACTGCAGGCAAGAAAACAAGCAAGGAGAGAACCTACAAGAACCACAGTTGGTGCTTCCTCTGGTTAAAAAAGGGTTGAATAAACTGACAGGCTACTTGTTTTAATCGTCTAAAAGATAGATATTGAAGAAACTTTGGGCCAGATTTTAACCAGCAGTTCCGTCTTCAGTTTAGAAATTAAATGGAAGCTGCTCAGGTCAAATGTGATAGACAGCGGACAAGACATCAGCGGTTTCTGTCCATTTATGCTCCACTGACACAGATTGTCAAATACTGCTTCATTTGACTAAATAAATGAAAATGTAAAGAAACAGAAACAGAACATAACACAAATGTCATCTCTGTTTTTCTAATCAACCTGAAGACAGTGTTTGAGAAGACAGTGGTGTGTGCTGTCCTCTAGTGGCTTCAGTTCTATACAATTGTCTAATATGAGGAAGGGCTGATGATCTACCTGCGGGGCAGCCACACACACTGATGAGTTTACCAGCAACATACTGTACTGAATGCTCCTTTAAAAACTGCTATTTGATGGTGATGGACAGTGAAAAATATGCCACTTACACCTTTTTTTCTAGTCCTCTTGACACATATTTACAGTATATACACACATTATTTGACAAGTTTAAATAAAGATTGGAGGGTTTAAAGCCATTTTTATTGTGCCTATAAAAGTTTATTTATTAAAAACACAAAAATGTTGACAAAACGAACATAAGCACATACAAATCTGGAGTTTGTAAATACGAGATAACTACATGGGAGAATGCAGTCTGTCATCCCCACCTGGATTAGGACTTTAAAACCTCCATCTTGATGCAACTATTTATATTTGCAATTCCTACTGTGATGGAGAAAAAAATACACACTGCTGTTACAAAAAGCAGAATAACTTATACACAGAAAACAGCTTGGACAAATAACAGAGGCAATATATGTTTTTTTTTCCTTTTTTGTTTAGTTGTTGATCTGTGGTTATAAGGTCATACAATACATTTCCAAAATGTGTTAAGATCAAATGAATGAAAATCAATTTTTTTTTTAGATGGAAACAAACTAAAAACACAACTGACAGAAGAAATCCTGCCAACTTCCATAGTCTCTCAAATTACAGAAGTGAAGGTTTCCATCCTGCTGCTGCTCCTTATAAACTGTTCTCCTTACACATGAAGCTCTTCAAAGTTTCCCGCAGCTTCTGTACAGCCGCCTCATCCTCTTCCACAGCCTTGGAGCAAACACTCCGCACTCTGCTGTGCAGATCCTCCAGGCACTTCTGTTTTACAGGAACAACAAGAACAACCAGTAAGTAAAAAGCACCTTAATGCTCGCCATCAAACATTTTGACAATGCACATTAACATATTAGAATAATATAAATACAGGTGCAAATACAACATGAATAATACCACCATCAGGCCAGGCATGCTTCATGATTTAGTTTTCATTTCTTTTGTGTATTTCATAGAATCAAATCTTTTCTGCATGTAAAGCTTAAAGATATTGAGTCAAAGATGATAAAAGTAGCATCTGAACCACAGTGAAATACTTCAAATGTCCTCGTTCTTGGTTATTTCCTAATACAAATGTACATTGTGTTTAGATGAGTCTGTAAATTTAAGTACATTTTCTTTCTTCCTTCTATGAAATACCCCTGAGATGTGATGAGACAGATGCAGAGTTATAAGCATGTTACCTCTGTAACTGACAAGTGGTTAGTCGCTGTGGTGCACACAGATGCAAGGTTGTTAGCCACTATTCGTCTCTTCTCCTTGGTCTCCTGCAGCACCAGGTGGTACCTGAAGGAGAGAAGACCACAGACCACATCCTTAATTTGAAAACAAAAAACTTGTCATTTAGGCAGACAGAAAGAGATCTGACGCTCACAAACCAAGCCCCATTTTATTAATGTATGTATGTGTATGAATGAGGAGGAGGTATGCTTTGCTTTTTAGTGGCTGTAGGCTCCAGCAGTATGAAAAAGTAATTGTTAAGACTTTAATATTGTTAATATAATAATTACTTACTGTTGTTCTGCTGCTTTCAGTTGTTGCACTGCCTCATCGTAACCAAAATTAACATTCTTCTCAAGAAGTTTACAATGGTTCTCCACTGACTCCACCTCTTCTGCCCAATCCTGTTCGTCTCGGGCTAACTCCTGTATGGACACACAGGAAAATTACAGTTAATACATCTATGACATTTTCTGTACTTTCAACATGTTAAGTTAATTAATTCCTGTTTTTCAGCTTGGAAGACCAATAGTTCAGTGCTGAATTACCAGTACAAATACAAATTTCATGTTATCTTTAATTGGTTTAGTAAATGAAAGACCATGCAATTGTCGAACGTGGCATTTCTACCAACATAAAGCCGACTGAACTACATATAAAGACCATACCTGCATGTCAGAACCCAGCCATTCATCCAGCTTGCGAATCTGCTCTTTCAGCTGCTTCAGGTCATTGGACTTGTCCAAGATATTAGTATTCACCTTGAAGACACAAACGCAAACATATGCAAACATTATAAATGCTGCAAACAGACTAAGATGTGGCTGTTGCTGCCGACCGCAGAAATTTTGTTACCTGTTCACAAGACTCCTCCAGACTGAGTTTCATGTTGGTTAATCGACTTCTCTCCTCCTCCACATCGCTGTTCAGCTTTCTCAGGAGCATCTACAACACACAGCACCTCATGATTAAATTACACATTAAACATAAAAATATATTAAGAAGATGTACTTTACATTACTGAAGTTACAAATAACTGATGATAGTAAAAAGCACTAAGCATTGGGATAATAAGCTGAACTGTGTCTCATTATCAAAAAGTCTGTTTTTATGCTTATTCAAGTGTTTGGGTCATCAGAAGCATTAAGTACCTGTATCTGTGTTTTATGTTGAACCATGCCGCTGGGTCCACACTGAAAAGGCCTGATCTCAAAATCATGACCACAGGCGTTCTCTGCAGACAGTGGGATCAGCTTCAGTTTACGCGCAAGCTTGTGATACTCTGCCAGCTTCAACTCCGCCTAGAATTAAGGGAAAATAACAGGACAGGACAGACTCATGAGGGACAAAGAAAGTCAAATCAAAGGTCAAAATGTATGCTGCTCACTGACAAACCTCTGATACACAATATCAAAATATCCTCAGATTACAAAATTATGCATTTTCCATTTAAACACACAATCCCACATATTTAGGAAGAGAGATCTTACTGGTAATCCTTGCATACATGTATATACACAGTACCTTCTCTTTCACTTTGGCCAGAGCAATCTCTTCGTTCCACTTGTGTTGTTCAGTATCTTCAAGAGACTTGCTGAGAGTGGAGATGGTCTGTTGGAGCTCCCTCTTCTCTCTGTTGATCCTCTCTACATCAGCCGGAGTAAACTTTTGGTTCTGCAGAAGGTGTTGCAGTTCATCCCGTTCATGTTTCAGAGACTCAAGATGACTGACTGCAAAATGAGAGAGAGGAAAAAAAAACATGATATACAGTGCTGTGAAGAAGTATTTGTCCCCCTCCTGATTTCTTTTATTTTTGTATGTATCACATACTAAATTGTTTCAAATCTTTAAACAAAATTTAACATATAACAAAAGTAACCTGAATAAACACAAAATACTGTTTTTAAATTATTATTTATTAAAGCAAATAAGTTCTCCAACACCAACCATAGTTACTACATCCACTAATATACCAAGAGGTATAGAAGAAGGAGGTGATTAAGTGTGGAAAGAGTTAAAAGCCGTTTCTAAGGCTCTGTGACTCCAGAGAACCACAGTGAGAGTCATTATCTCCAAATGTAGAAAACTTGGCACAACAGCGAACCTTCCCAGCAGAATTCATCCAACAGCACAGTGATGACTCATCCAGGAAGTCAAATAAGGGCAGAGGACAACATCCAAGGATCTGCAGGGCTCTTTCACCTCAATCGAGATCAGTGTTCATGACACAACTGTTAGAAAGACAGAGGCCACATATGGCATCTATGGGACAGTGGTCTGTCCCCACTGCTAACCCAGAACATCATCAAGGCTCGTCTCATTTTTGCCAAAATGCACCTTGATGATCCTCAAACCTTTTGGGAGAAATTTCTATGGACAGATGATTCAAAAGTGTAACCGTTTGGAAGACAGCGGTCTCATTACATCTGGTGTAAACCAAACGCAGCATTCCACAATGAGAACATCATACCTACAGTCAAGCACGGTGGTGTAGCGTGATGGCGTGAGGATGCTTTGCTGCTTCAAGGCCTGGGCGACTTGCCATAATTGAGAGAAACATGAATTCTGCTCCCTGAGGGATAATGTCCGGTCATCAGTCTGTGACTTAAAGCTCAAGCGCAATTGGGTTATGGAGCAAGATAATGATCCAGAGCAAGTCCAGCTTTAGATGGCTCAAAAGAAACAAAAATTAACATTTTGAAGTGGCTGAGTCAAAGTCTTGACTTGAACCCCAATAAGATGTTGTCACAGGTGGTTCAACGCTTGAAAACCCGCAATTTTGCAGAGAAGAGTGGGCCAAAATTCCACCACAGCAATACTTGAGACTGATCTCCAGTTACTGGGAACGTTTGGTTGCAGTTGTTGCTGCTAAAAGGTGGAACAATGAGCAATTAAGTTGAGGGGAGCAATGACTTTTTCACATGGATGATATAGGTGTTGGACAAATTTTTTGCTTCAATAAAATCACATCCAATTCACAGTTCTCACTGCCCTTCCTGCCAAAGACCTTTTATTTCCCATAATTACCAGTGTTGTCCAGCTCATCATTCAGTTCTGAGCCTTTGTTTTCCAGGTTTGCTTTGAAGACATGCAGACTGCTATGATAACTCTGCAGCTTCTTGAGGTCTGACTGCAGCTTCACCTTTTCCATCCTCTTGGTCATCAGACGATCCTATTCAGGAGAAAGAAGTTTAAAAAAATATTTGTTGATATCACTGGTATTTGAAATAATCACATACTCAAATTCAAATATGGATTTTAAATCTCATCTGTCTGTATGAGGAGTGAGGATATGTGAATATAAAAGCCTTCTGACCGTTTGGCTCTCCTTCTCCAGTCGTTCAACCTCATCACTTAGTATTCTGTGTTTCTCTGCCATCGAGGCCAACAGGGCTTCATCAACATTGTAAAGCTTCTCTGTGAACACACAAGAACACACACTTAACTGTAACATACTTATATTCATTTCTTGTTGATTTGTAAATTTTTTCCTTAAAAATCTAAATAAATTGAAGCCTTGGTGTCAAAAGTAGTAAGAAGAGCAAGAACAAAATTATTTTTGTTAAAACAAACATGATGCTCAAATATACATAGCAATCAATTCAGTATTAAAAACAGCTTGTTTGAGAGAGAGGCTGTGCTTACTTAGTTTAGTGAGGAATGTGTCATCCTCATCGTAATATGTGTCATCACCCTGCATGAACTTGGAGTACGTCTCGGTTGTGTAGTCCAAGAAGAGCTGGATAGGAATCAAATCCAAGAGAAGAAGAAAAGAAAAAAAAAATCATGTTTAGATTTAGACAAAATAAAAAGGAAGAGTTGCATAATGTTCTGGGAAAGAGTTTGCTCAGAGAAGTGTTCACTCTGGTCAACAATGTAAGCTTTGTGACACATTAGTAAGAAAACACACTGTTATTAACCATGTAGTAAAAAAAGGTCTCATGTTTGATTACAACAACAGACATTCAGCATGTTTGAATATTGACAAGTCTCATATAAATAACCTTATTTTCTTAACTTTTATGTGTTGTTTTGCAATACAGCATTAGTTAAAAGAATAGCAGAGTATTCATGTCTCTGTGTGTTATTAAAAGCAGTCTGTACCTTGTTATACTCAGCCCCTTCCTCGATGTTGTCACTGTCTTCACAGAAGTCACTGAAAAGCAGCTCTTGCTTACTCGAACCCCAGTAGATCTGACACAAACACACACAGGTCAAGGTGGAGTTTTTAGAGGATTCAGTGATGTATGCTAAATGAGTTTTTTTTGGTCTGAGTGTTACCATTTGCATTCTATCATGATTAACCTGTTTGTTTATAAAAACCAGTCCACTAATTTCCATTGGAAAGTGTTGTTTTCTTCTCACCTTGACATTATCAATCAGCCACATGAGGGCCCCCAGCGCTTGAGGCCAGGTATGAGGAGCTCCAACAGAATACATTGAACTCTTGGAGAGAACAAACGGATACCTAAAAATCAGAAACAGGGAGAGAAATAAAGACAGAGATAGTCAGCAATGTTTCTTAAACTACAGATGAGGAAAGGTAAAGTACTTATATGTACAGACTTCTTAAACTATGATTTTGTATTATGTTGTTTTTACCAATGTTATGACTGTTATGTAGGTTTTTACCTCAGGGCTTTCAGGATTGCTGGAACCTCCTCTTCTACTTTTGATTTTGGCATCTCAAACGTTGGGTCTAGCTGACGGTAGATGAACTCAAACATCTTTACAAACTCCTTGGTAGAGGGAGACTGGAGGGTCTTGACAGACAAAGTGCCAGGGTAGCCCTGCTCAGTCAAGAACTATAAAAATGTAAAAGAGAATATCAGGCTAGAGATTCAAATTAATATTGTCCAACACTGAACTTTTTTTGGCTGCAATTGTGTTTTTATGTTTGAGGTAGATTATGTCCATCTTTGTTGTCTGAACAACAACTTATTCTTCTGACTAATTGAATGCAAACCTCATTTAGGAACATTTGAGAATTGTTTTGCTCACTCTGGCAGTCATTTCTGCTGGCAGGTGAGATCTGTCCATCTTCCACCTGAATGTACACCTCAATCTTTGCTGCATGCGCTGCGATGACGTAAATTACCAAGACATGAAATGCCACAATTGGTCTAAATCATAAACGGTCTGTTGATTTGGCCATTTCATGCAGAAAAGTTGTGGTAATTTAGCAAAATTGCAATCTCTCGCAAATATTGCAATTTCCTGGGGGGACTGATTGCTTTTTGTAATATACTCATTAGAATAAAAAGCCACTTCCAGTCAGTCAGAGTTGTTGCACACATTTACTGAACATTAAGAGGTGTTGCAATGTCAAAATAGACAAACCTTTTTGCGTGTATATACACTATGTAGTCTGAGAAAAAGTGTTTTTACCTCATACAGCTGTCTGATACACTGCTGAACAAAAGATTTATCATGCAGAGGTCGGGCATCTTTTATCTTCTCAGTTCCTCCAAACCCTGACATGGTGCTGTTGCGACGCATGCCGGCCCCACTAGTCCTGCAGTCAAAATATACAAATAAATATAAACAATAAATAAACACAATATTAACACACCACAACATACTCAACAATGTAACTAATTTTCATATTATTTGCATCCAAAAAATTGCATTACAGAAATGTATGAATGGAAAAGCAAAACATGCACTCATTAGGTTCGCATTTTACAATGTTTGATTATATAATTTAATAAATTCAGTACCTTTTTACCTCATTTAATCTGTTAATCCTCTTAATTGTTACTACATGAAACTGACTCAAATAAAGTAATTAAAGGCTCAGTCAGCTGATGTTTTCACAGAGGTATTGTTCTCTTTGGGATCCTATTTACAGGATATTCATATACACAGGAGTAAGATAAAGAATATAAATATCGTACTACTACTGTAACTGTACTGGTACAATCTGTGTTAAACTGATTATATTTGTGTGTACATACAATGTATGTTCTAAGTATTTTATAATTGTTTTTAAGAAAATATTCACATACCGTGGACCAAAGAAGCTAGTCCGCCTTTCAGAGGTCACAGACTGTGGTTTGGGTATGTTGAGCTTTCCAAAAGAAGGTTTACTGAAAAGAAACAAAACGTGAAAAAATGTACGTTACAGGAAACAGATCGAAACTATACCAACATTTTTTTGTCTCTCATCCTGTCAACAATGTTGTCCAAACTAAGAAATCGCTGTGTAATGTTATGAACATAAGCTAATATTAGAAATAGTCAAAGAGTAAAGTGTATAACTGTAATATTAACGTTACACCAACCACAGATTTCCCTACTACAAGAGTAGTGGTGCTCAGTATATGATATAATGAAGTAGTAGCTATCTAACCACACTGTTTAAATATATTAAGAAATTGCTGACTGATATTAGAGGAACGTTAACCCAACCTCTGAGGTGTTGTGTACACCGTGCTCATCCTGTTGCTGTCTTGCACTCGCATAGCGCACAGCTCCGATGGCCTGCTGCTCGATGCTCGACTCATCCTTCCACTGCACACAAGTTACACACAAAACAAACAAATTTCTTTTATTAACGCCATTTTTGCTATATACAAAGTTTTCCAAGATACACAAAACTACATATTAGTAGTGGATGTGACCACAGATTAAGCTGACGCGATATATGTCAGAATCTCAGTGTAACTTATGTTATGGAGTAGCTTAGCTAGCCAAGCTAATCAAGCTTGACGTTATTCTTAACTAATACAGTTGTTGACCTAACTAGACTGAACTCAACCCGCCGAATAAAACGCAGTCTAATTAAATTCAATATAAACACACATCTTTGCCGAGTTGTAGCTTAAAGTTAAGTGAAAAATGATCGTGAACGTTGGTAATGAAACGTAACGTCAACGGTAGCTAACGTTAACAGCGGCGATTGTAAAACCACAATAAGGGCGGCTGGCTGGCAATATTTCAGCTAAGTTACCAAAACTGTTACATTTTATCTAAAATGTTGTTTGCGGAATATTTTCAGTGAAACAAGATAACTTTAATAATTGAAGACGTACCGCTCCATGTTTCGCAGCTGGAGTGCTAATGTTTACAAAATGAATCAAACATTTGAACCGACCAATTCGCAAACCCCGCCAAAACAATACAAAACTCCGAGTGGTGACGTCACTAGACTACGGAAAGCCACTTGGTCCAAGAACGCGTAGTTGCATCCGTTACAAAAGAAATAGTATCCCTATGATTAGTATTATCTCTATGATTTAGCCCTTATTCACATCGTCGCACATGCAATTTGTGTGAACAGTGGGTCTCATGCATGAATGTTTTATTATTTTCTCATATTTGTTCTCGCACAAAGCAATACGAGGAAAATAAGTAAATCCTACACGGGATTCATGAAACTATCTTAACTTCCTGATCTTATGATTTCATTTCTAAATCTGTCGTCTCAGCCCAATGAATACCACCCGTTCATGAAGAAGTGTACGTTCATGAAATGTGATCATTAATATAATCAAAGCCCCTAAAACTGCCATATTAGGATCCGTGTCCCACTCAGTTTGTGGGCGAGTTTCATTCACAAAAAGTTCCTAAAGAGTAAAAACACCACGCAGTTTCAAGTTCTGCTCTCAGAAATCGGAAGACAAACACACAACAAATGTATTAGTGACAGCAGGGGACCCGAAACAATATGAATCCATCGACCATATCAAACAGCTCTTCACTGTGACAGAAATAAAGAGGGAAAACTTTGACTTGAAGTTAGCTAAAGCAAAGCGCTCCGTGATGGGAGGCGGTCACGTCACAGTCACAGAGATATTAAAGGAGAATATTATAGTCTACAGTAGGTGAGGTCACACTGTCAGCTGCAACACTGAATGATACTAGACGAACACCTGCAGACACACAGACAGCTGTCAATTTCCTACCGAAATGTAGAAGCTGCCGCGCCAAAATATGGCAATAAAAATAATAAAATCTAAAAAATAAATAAATAAATTGGGAGCCATGGTGATGAAAATATGGCAAACAATAAAAAAAATGCATTAACCTTGTTTTACCTATATAGGTTTTACCTATATATATATATATATTTTTTTTTTGTTAATTGCAGTATCACTTTTAAAGTCAAAATTAATTCAGATAGGGCATTATTATCAAACAAGTGTTTCTCCTCAGTGAAGAAAGGCAGAAATTGTCTATTCATGTAAATTAATGAATGCCACAAATATCACATTAAATCACTCTTACATGCTTCTTGCATGAGTCTTTTGTTCAACATGTAAAAGCTCTTTGACATTTTTGTAAATTTGAATGTGATGTAAAAAGCTGTAAGGTCAAAAAAAAGTGAGAAGTTACATCAGTCACTGAGATGAATGAATGAAAACTATTCAAAAAGTTTGTAATGTACCAATGCATTGTCCAATGTAGCTCTGATTATAGTAAGACTAGAATTTTGTTAATCAAACATACTATTTGTATGTACTTGTCTTTACAGTTGGCATAAAATTATCCATTAAAACACTGATGTTAAATATCTTTCATAGAGGCCCGACTATCCTAGGAGCAAACTTTGTCACAAGAACTCAGAATTACATCAAAATTATCAAGTATATTCAAGTGCTATAGAAACAATGTTTTTTTTTTGCTTCAACAACTTGTTTCAGGTTAATGATCAACTCTTAGTCCTTTCAGGCCTGTCAGTGTTTTAGCAGTATCCAGGTCCTACACTTTTGTTCATTTGCAAAATGAAAAGATCAGATTAACACTTGGAGCAGACAAGTGACAAAGAGAAGTAGAAAATTTATTGCAGTATTTGTTCCACCAAAAGGGTATGAATCCCCTTTCCTCTTATTACTAGGGTGACCTAATACAACAAAATCTACATTTACAAAATATCCTCCTGCAATAGGCCACATATACTGCATGCGTAGTTCGAAATAGAATAAATTATATTCAGAGCACTCTGCCATTGTACAGCATGGACAAATAAAAGTGAACAAAAATAAAAATTCTTATTTTTTTTTTCTTTTTTTCTTCTTTTTCTTTCAAATATCTAAAAGCTAAAAGGAAAAACCATCAGGGTGCTAGTAGTATAATAAACTCCAAAAACACTTTAATAAGAACATCAAAAAGACTAATTTCCAACATTCACTTAAGGTTTTATTCTTTTTTTTACAGCTTTTTTGTCTTCAGAGATATAAACATTTTAGTTTTTTGTCGTGTTAAACTATGATACAGTGGGAGTAGAAATGAGCGACTAGAATCTGCTGCACAACAGCGAAGGAGCTCCCACAACAATGTTGACAAAACATTTCCCTCCAGGTCTCTTTTCTGATAACCATTTTAAGGGATAATTTGGGTGAATTATTCCTTTAATGCCTTCTGGATTCTATCCTCTGCACTTGTACACAAACAAAACATAGCAGTCCCTCTAATATAATAAGTCTTATGTTTTGTGTCATTTTCATTTTTGCAAGAATAACTCATGTAAAAGTATGTAGTGTCAAATATTCTTGCCCTCTTGTGTTTTCTTACAAAAATGAGGAAGGAGAGGAGGAGGGTAGGAATCCAGTGAAGTTTGGCTGTGTCGTCGGAGGTGGCAGGTTGAGGAGGAGGAGCAGGAGCAGGGTGGAAGAGGATTTCGATAAAGTAGAAATGGAGCAGGGGGACCAAAAAGAAACAAAAAAGAAAAGAAAAAAAAAAAAAAAAAAAAACACACGGGAGCCATTAGCTAGCTCCTCCTTCCCGCGCTGCATACAGTGAGCGTAAAGTCTGTACTACTTTGTTGCTCAGTTTGTGGTTGCTGGTCAAGGCAATCTTCTTGTAAATGATGTCCGACTCCTTAATAGTGTCCACCCAAGGCACCTGTTTGCGGCCATCACGTTTCTTGGCCTCTGCCCAGGGCCCCGAGTAGGAGCCGGCCATCCAGTGGATGCTGTATCCATTGGACGTCTTCTGGATGACTCGAGCTATTTGTGGCCGGTCTTTGTACTTGGGGCAGCAAAGGGCGATCACATCCATAGCATCCACCGTCTCGCTCATCCGGCCGGGGTCTGAGGAGTCACCCGCTCGTCTTGACCTTCGCGAGGACTGCAGAGAGGACAGAAGGAAGAATGGCTGTGCTATTTTTCTCCATAGTTTAAAAATGTATCTTATAGACATCATGTATTTCTACATATATCTCACCCCTGGGGTCCTTTCATCGCCATCACTGTCGTCGTCATCCGTCTCTGGTCCCGCCTGATTGCGTGGACTGGGTCCTGACATGGGGCCCATCCCTCCCAGTAGGGCGTTTATGGCTTTGTTTCTGATGTTAGCACTGGCAGACGCTTCTCCCTCCTCATCCTCCTCGTCTGGGTCCAGATGTTCCATCAGAACCTTGAACTGTGTGGAGTGAAAAGACAAGAAAATAACTTTAAGAGTCTAGTCTCGTATTTCACATCCACCACTAAGCAACAAATATGACAAACTAACAGGCTTATCAATGATTTGAAGGTCATAACTCTTTCTGAGAAGACACAAGCACAAATATCCCACAGATGCCAGACAAGTAAAGGTCATGTACAGTATAAAAAACAAGCAGCGTCTGCACATTGCTATGTTTCCTCAGGTGAAACTTAGCAGAAGCTACCAACATGAATGTAAAATACAGCCAGTTCACTCCTCACATTTTATTCATTTCAAATCAAAGCTGAAAAACAAACTCAAAACAAACTTTTTTATTAAATTAAAATTAAAGTATTCATCAGATGACTGGAAATCACTTTGCATTTAAATGCTGCTTTATATAACAAGACAGAAAATAATACAACACAATCTGATCTGTAAGCAGCAGCAGCTATTAGTGATGTATATAAAATATTGTCAATGACTCCAAACTCGATATCGTGTCATTACTTACATCTAGGTACTGTTTGACGATCCGCCTCTTGATATCGCTTGTCAATGTGGCGTGAGCCATGTTGTTAGAGATGAAGTCGATGGTTTGTCGTGGGTTAAAGTGAACATTGCTTTTTCTGTTCACTGCTTTATCGTACACCTTGGCTGACTCCGTTGGAGAGTACTTCTGAATTTTACTGTTGAAAGACAAAAACTCGGACTTACCAACATGGCTGAGTGTCAGAAGTAGTAAAAGTAATCCACACAGAAAAAGTTCAGATATATTGTTTTAGATAAAGGCTGTAGACACAGGTTTTGTAGCTCTTACCCGTCAGAGAATCCATATTGGTTCTTCAAATGCTGTTTGAGCACCAGCAGCAACAGGATGCCCTGAACAGCATTTGCGAAGTCCAAGAGACCTGAGGGATTGTCTGGGAGGAGTCTCATTACCTTGTCCGTATCGTCCACATCCAAATCCTCCAGATCAGACTCTGAGCTCTCTGAGTCTGCTACTGGTTTTCTGGCCTTTTTGGGCCGCCGTACCACATCGTCATCACTGTTGCTGTTTTCTTCCCTGTCGCTCCTGGGAGAGTCACAGTTCATTTTTTCCTCTTCATCCTCCCCATCCGACGTGTTCTTCCACTCCTTCTCCTTCTTCTCCTTCTTCTCTTTACGCCTTGGCTCCTTCAACAGAAGCTGAACAGAGACAAAAGAATATGTAACAATAATAATATTAATACTTAGTTCTTTTTTTGGTTCTTTTTTTTTTTGTGTTTTTCAGGATATTTTACAACCATATTTCTTGAAGAGACATGTGCCCTCAACTAGAAGTCTGATGTGAGCTACTTTCAAAACTTCTATCCTACCTCTTTGAAGGTTTGCAACAAGTTGCTGCCAGACACAGACAGACAGATGTCTATGTGATGCATGATGAAGAGAGGCTCCTCCTGGCTCTGGTATGGGAAACAGGCTAGGTTGTCCGCTATGAACAGCAGCATGTTTACTTCTGTCTTCTGCAGAAAGAAAAAAAAGAGGGAAGAGAAATGTTGAGGGTAAATGCCTGGTACAAACACACATTGCCCAGTTCACTTATAGGAACTGTTACTATTGATACTATTCAAAAATAACCTATCCTGGTAGACAGCAAAATAATGGAATCTGACATATTTCAACTCCACAGTGTTGGTTGTATATACATATATAAAATAGGTATTTCTTTTAGAAAGAACAGTGTTGTCTGTATCCATAAGTCATATCAAACACTTGCCACCTTTTATCACATTTCTTGCCAAGACAACTGCAACAAGACTGCTGGCAAGCTCAAAGTCATTTTAAACTTGACGTGTTCAATGAGCCAATAACACTATACATTTGGAGCAAGCGTACTCACCGCACTGTCATCGAAGAGGTTCAGCAGTGAGATGAGGAAAGCCCTCCGGTGCTGCCTGTTCCCCCGGATCATGGTGAAGAGGTGGGAGCAGAGTGCTGAGTGGGTCTCATCCTGTCTAAAACCTCTTATGATGGTCTTACGAGACATTTCAATGGCCTGCTGCAAATTGTATGACATCTTCATCCCAGCAACTGCCTTCATCTGGGAACAGACAGTGAGGAGGAAGTGTTACCAAATTAGCAGTTGAGATAAATGTTGAGACAGCTGCTGCAATGGGAAAATGCCAAGAAAATAATGAGTCTGATATACATGTTAGAGCATTTCTCCAGCACGAGTAAAAGGTCCATATATGGAAGTCAGTCACAATAGGTAAATGCAACAAAGCAACTATGAAACATGATAGTTTCAAGTGGTAGATCGAAAGGGGAACTGTGCCGACTTCATGAAGTCTGTTTTACAGGGGTTGCAAAGTACAACTACATACAGTATGTGAAAATGTTGTATAAAGCCTTATGTGGCTCCAGATTGAGCTGCACAAAGGTTATTTGAGGAGAAGAGGCTAAGTTAGAATTCCTCATTCATCATCCAGGTACAAAAAGCTTGCCTGGTGCAATAGTTGAATTCAACAGAAATGAGAACCAACTCACATGGATGAATCCTGTGTACTTCTTGTCAATCTCCACCAGCTGCGTGTCAGCTTTGTTCCTCATGCTGGGCTCAGGGTCTGTTCCCATGGCAATGAGGTAGGGCACACACTGTACAGATAGGACAAAAGAGATTTATGTTATGTTAAAGCAACTACAACTGGTTATGAGACAGTCTCAATTTAATACTCTTTATGCCTGTCCCCGGGTCCGATTTCCCGCCAACGATTTGAAGAGCCTGTGTTTACATTTTCCCAGGTAAAGTTTTGCAGCGAGTAGTACATTAAAAGGAAGAAGGAGAAGATTTTTCTTTAGAGGACCTCATTTTTGATGTTATATTTTGTGGTAATGGCTGATACTGAGGAAGGATCAGCAAAGAGAAAGAAACATTGCAAAACACTGTCAGTCAGCATGTCCACACAATTTTTATAATGTGATTTCACTAAATCAGAGTTCTGCTTTGTGAAAAATGACGTCAGAAGAACCGAGTGAATTGTGAAAAATCTCTTTGATAAGATAATTACATTTTAAATGACTGACGACGAGGCAGCAACACAGACATGTAAAAAAACACTGGTGTTCATACACAGCGCTGGCTCTGTAAATGGGAAACAAACTAAGTGGCTCGGACTGAGTGCGTCCATGAATTTGGAGGGCGGAGCTTCTGGAGGAGCACACAGAGAGGAGCGTATTTGTTTGGGTGTTTAGTTCAAATATCAACAATCTTTCTTTAAAATGGCCTTGACTCTACCTTTAACAACACAGTTTACACATTTTCACAACTGCTGATTTTTCAGAGTTCTATTGAATGAAACATGATGCCAAATTTAGCAGAAAATCTCAGTAATATAGAGTAAAAAAAGCCTGTTTTGTCAGGTAATAAACATTATCAGTGTCTAATAACCAATAATGACACACTGCCATTATTTATTTATGGTTAGGTGTTCTGATTAGACTACCCCCGTCTTCTTTAGCCCTTAATATCTTAGTATATTTTGACGTGCTTATTAAAAAGAAATATGTTTTATGGTTTGTCAACCCTGTGATTAAGGTCTGGTTAAGACTCAGGCACCAAAACCACATGGTTAGGGTTAGGGAAAGATCATGGTTTGGGTTAAAATGATCACTGGCATGTCAAAATACACTAAGATATTAAAAGGGCAAAAAAACTCCAGGGAGAGTGTGTATTTTGCGGCAGCGGGTCTTTGAACTAACGGGCGTTTGGTTCAATGGGAAGTTTCAAACTATTGGGGTTTTGGAATAACGAGCCATCAGAGCAATGGTATGGCACACTCAAGATACTTACAAGTTAGTTAAGTACATTTTCAGAAAGAAAATCAGCGGCAGTGTGGATATAGTGACATTTATTCTTCATTTAATTTAGTCTCATATCGCAATATTCATATTATATTAGCAATTTTTCTACTTCTTCTGTGCGGAAATTTAGTCAGGAAAAGACAACCTCTGCCCATGTTTTCGAAAAGTCTACTGATTCCAAAGAATTCACAAGTGAATTTATGCTTTAATTACAAAATCTGTCTCTCTAGCTCTGACTGCTTACCTGTACAGGATGGATGAGACCCTGGTTGAGTGTGAGAGCAATGACGTTGAGAGCAAAGTGCCGTACACTGGACTGGGTATGGAAGAACGCCTCCAACACCTGTTTCAGATAAAGCTGCATAATGGAGCTGCTCATCCCTGAAGAGATGTCTCCCATCTCCTTCAGATCCTCCTGTTTTGACAGTTTCTTCCCTGCAAGGACACAAAATATGATTTGCTCATTAGCCTGTTATGTGTATTAAGCTGTTGTAGTACAATGTATTTTTGTAATGTATAAATGCTAAAATCAACAATTCATTAATCAATGTGTATTAAACAGTTGCATGATCACAACTGCACTACAGCACGGCTTTCCAACTTTCCGTACATTCTCTGTCTGCTTCCTGCATCCGCGTGTCCTCCTCCTGAAGGTACGTCTGGAGGTTTTTGAGGATCTGGATTTTGAGGTTGATAGAAGAGGAGGCATCAGCCAGGATGCCATTGTACAAGGTCTTCACCTCTGGCACAAACATCTGGCTGGGATGCATGATTACAAGGAACCCTGAGAGAAGAGAGCAGCAAACAGCAAAGACATCTTGAGAACACTGATACAGTTTCCATCTCCAACTGCTGGGATAAGAAAATCTTAATATTGCCAAGTGCATCTCTAGTACATCTGACGCAGGCAAAAATGGTGACCATTTTTCAAACTTAATCATTAAAAAAAATGATGTTGTTACCTAAGCCAATGATGGCTTTGGTCTTGACTTCCTCGTCCTCGTGTTTGGTGAAGTATAGCAGCAGCTCGAGAACTTTCTCCTTTATAACAACCTGTACACAACATACATAGAACCACAATGTGAGACAGTGTATTCTTTATTATTTGTTGTAGCAGCAGTAAACGTGGTAAAGCAATGGCTTTGGTTCCACATCTAACCCAATTTAGGTCATGGCGGTCACAGACGGTTGCAGTAACATTTTTCATCAGTGGCTGCAACCCACTGCTTTCCTCAACTTTAATTTCAAATTGTAAACATATTATTTAATTATTAAACATAAGCTGCTGTCTACCTTGTTGGTGCCCTTGAACTCCTCCAGATCAAAGTCAAAATGTCGGGCTAGGGCACCCACAGTGAAGAGCGATCGCAGTAGGAAAGGCTTGTTTGCTACCAACGTCGTGCTGTTCGGATCCTCTTGATGCTGAATCTTCAGCTTGTTAAGTGCACCTGGAGGAAAAAAAAGACAGACAGATTGAAATATTTTGAATTATTCCTGTATATCTGTTTGCTTTCTAGACCCCCACGCTGGTCTATGTGTCTATATACAGTGTTAAACTTACTGTATATCACAGTAAGAATTATATCAATAGTCTCTCTTTTTTGTCTTTGGAATGTACAAGAGGTGACACATCAAAGCTCAACAGGGCAGACTGCAAAAACAGTGCATACAACATCAAAGTTGCTTCTTGTATATCTCACCATAGAATCTGTTGAAGCAAGCCCAGACAAACTTGTAGTTGTGCGTGACTTTGTTAACAACAGCTCCAAGACAGCTCACACAGTGCTGGACCACCTAGAGAAAAAAAAAATAAATAAAGAGCATCGCATCATCAGGGATCGACATGGATTACATTTCATAGAGTAAATCTGGTACTACAGTGGCGCATGCAATATGAATGTCTAAAAGGCAACTGCCACGCACAGTCATGCCATATTTGATGATGAGCTTCATGAGGTCTTCCTCGATGGTGGCAAGGAAAGTTTCACTAGGGTGCTCCATCAGAGGTACCACAAGCTCCAAGATCTTTGCCACATTACAGATGACCATGAAGTCATTGGCAGTCTGCAGGGGAAATAATATAACACTCGTTACTAGGTAAGCTCCAAAAGGTTACATTCCAAAATAAGTGAAACAAATAAACAAACTTCTTCATTATTACTGATTAAGTTAATTTAATGAACGTCACTTACGTTACACTTTGTGGTCAGGTAAGGCTGCATGGTCATGGCATGTTTGACCATGAGCTGGGCCCTGATCTTGCTGAATAAGTACAAGGTGGTGATACACGCCACTAGCCGTGTTGAGTTTACACCCTTGTTCTCTGCAGGGCGGGGAAAAAAACACAAACTTTTTACTCATGAAGTTCAAAGATTGCTTTTTTGCAACAAATGTGTTTAAGTGCAAGTAAACTCTCATATGGTTCTACATACCTGCAAGAGACTCCTCATATTTGAGGATGTGTTCTACCAGATTGTCGACGAGCTGAACACAGGCCTTTTTGGCTGGCTTATACGACGCATCCTCTTCAGACTTGAGAAGCTAGAGCAAGAGGGAAAGTGTTCATTTTAGCAGGTTTCAGAAATTGATATATTTCGCAACAGATGAGACCAAAACCAAACACTTACATTCTGAAGAAGCTGCTCGAACCAGTCATAGCCGGTGTCTCGGCACGCTGCAACCTAATGAAGAAATCAGGTATTACAATTATGAACATGGTGATTGAATTAGATAAAAATGATGCAGGATCAGGTTGATAACAGATAGTATTTTTGTTGATGTTTATTATTGTTATTATTGAATACAACAATCTGTTACTGTCAGTTGAACTCACAACATCAGTGATGTTGAGGATCTTTCTGGTCATGGTCTCTTTGTCATGGGCTGGAGTTGGAGTAAACCACAACTTCTGGAATGTCTCATTCACCAATTTCTATGAATGACAATGAAAATTGATGCAAACAAGATGGACATATCAATGAGAAAAGAATCAAAGTCATGTCTCAAAACAACAAAATTCGTGAAGAGACAAAAGGTGCAGATTGATTGAATGGATCCATACCTTGATACCTTCCTCATCATTGACCCTGCGGATCATCCTCACACACATCTCAGTTATCTTACTGAAGGTCGGCTGTTCCAGACAGATGTCTCTGAGAATCTTGATCACCCGTTTCCTCACGCTGATACCAGTGTCCTGTGCACAAAAAAAACAACACAACCGTTAAGGTTTTGCAACATTCTGCAAAAACCTGTCAAAAACAAGGGTTTTGTTTCCATTTATAAATGTCTGCATGGGATGCAATAGCATTTTTCTTCCAATAAGTGGCAGTATAAGACTATAATGAAAAGTGAACTTCTCATGAACCCTCATGAACATTTCCATGACAACAGGCACAGCAATGTGTTCGCTTCTCAGATGCTGAGTACAAAGAATGAGTGCAAAGCTTTTGTGTTGGATTGCATTTCAAAATCAATAGCACGTATACAACAGCCACCTTAATGACCTGCGTTAATCCTGTTACTGAACTTGTTCCTTATAAAATTATTTCAGTAATGTAAAATCAAACGTGAAACATCCAACGTTGGGGACAACTTTAAGCAACTTAAAAAGCAGTTCCTGTGTTGCTTACTCATGTAAACTTAATGACCAGAGAAAATAGTATTCCTGACGGAAGATGTGGCCCCACTCTGCCATTTACATACGTGTTTAACAGGCACATGCAACAGCAGCTCCATTACCACATCCACTAGTTTTGCATGTGAAGGGTTTCCTACGTAAGAGGGCTCTTGATGAACTAACATGGGGAACATCGGGTGGTTTGGGCCATATTGATCAACTGTTAGTCCATAGTAGAATGGTTAACGTCACAATATGCAATCGTGAAGTGCTAATATAGTGTCTACACAGGATGCGTTCAGACACACTGTTGAATGAAGGCCAGTATCAACAGTGGTCAATTTTTATGGTAACTGAGCTTATTTATATTTACTGAAATATTCTAAATGGAGACCCAGGAACTTACAACACAATACTTGTAGTATTATTATGCATGAATGGGCAACTTACCAGTATCCTCTCTATAAGCATGTCATAGTACTGCTCAGTGAGTTGGGGTCTGCTGAGCACAAATCTGCCCAGCAGCTCTACAGCTGCCTCTCGCACACTAGTGGAGTTGTCCATCAAACGACCGTGGACACCACGCTGCATGTCCGACTGCAGAAGTAGAGAAGAGTGTCAGCACAGTAAAGAAAAAAGAAAAAACTAATACTACAAGATAACATTATGGTTTTTAAAGTTTTAACAGAGCACAAATATGACAACAGAGGTTACGACAGCCCACATCATGTACAGTATGTGAAAGTAATTAAAGGACAAATCAGGCATGACAGACTGTCTTTAAAACACAGATCCACACATACCCTTGCCAGTATGCTGGGGTCCACAGCCACAACCTCAGACAGACATTTCATGGCTTTAGTTCTTACAGCGATGGCACTTTCCCCAAGGACTCGCAAGATCTGATAAAAACAAAAAAATGAGCAGTATAAATTACACCCGTTCATAATTACACAAACTGACTTTTTGTTCTTTCGATTCAAAAGTTTACATAACAGAAACAGCACTAGCATCACTTGTACTATATATTGTGTGTATGATTTATAGATATTTTCTGCAGCTGTGTTAAGTCATTAAAACAATTAAGATACATATGTTAAGGATATTCATATCTTACCTGTGTTAAATAAATATCAAAGCTCTGGGCGAACGGCCTCATGGAGGCCAAATAACGCACGATCAGACAGGAGTCATCATAGTCCACAGTGTCAGAGTTCATTCTGCAGAGAAGTGAGAAAGGGGAAAATATATTTAGGATTATAAAGTCATACAGTGAGACTGTAACTAACAGGTAGCTGTGATATCAAAAAAGACAGTGACAGGTCAGTGAAAGGTTGGAATTATCAGATAGGTTGATTCAATACATTGCTGAGACATTCACATGCTCTTACTTCAGTGTGGCGAAATGAGCTGGCGTGGTCTTGATGATGGTGCGCAGGAACTTCTTGCGCTTCTCAGCACGCTGCATAATTTCCCCAGTGGTCTCCAGCTCCTTGGCATGTTGTGGTCCGTCTGATGAGTCCTCATCCTTCGGATTCTGGTTGCGCATGGACTTCTCAGCTTCTGTGGTGGCGTCCCGGAACCACTGGGCAATGTAGAACTTTCTAGCAAACTAGAGAGAGAGAAAGAAAAGAAAGGATGTCTCAGTATCAGTTTAAGCTTCCAATAAAATAAATATTCCTTTAGAATAAGTAGTCAGTAAAAAAAATAAATAATAATAAAGACAGAATAAAGAGCAAAATGGGGTGCACTGTTGAGAAATCTGAGGAGATTATAGTATCAGTTCACGGCTTACAGTTTTATAAAAAAAGATATTTTTCACTTTTATGCTTATCTGACATATACAGGTTGCCAGTGTGGTGGTGCAAGAAAAATTAACTACGCGGCTAAAAAGACAAGTTAACAGAACATTCGGAACATGCACATGACTTTAGATATTTACACAGTGTTTAAAGTCACCACTTGCACAGTCTAATGTAAACCCACCACCAGTGAAGCATCTGTCTCAGCATTCTCTTCCAAGTAGTCCAGTAGAGCCTTCTGCAGCTGCTGGGTCTCATCATTACCTGGAGACTACACAACGAGAGAGGAGGTTTATAAAAAAGTCACATAATCCATATCCAAAGAGAAACTACATAAATGATATGCTTGTTCCATTTTACTTCCTGCTGTCACTATGAATATCAACTTATAAGTTTAAAGTGCAGTCGTTAAGAGTGAACTGTGTTCTCTACCTCTTGAAGAATTCGATCAATCGACCTCTGGTCCATCTTGCTGGTGACTGCGTCCTTCCTCAGGCGGGCAGCCACTGTGCCCAGGTAGTCCAGAGATGCCACTCTCAGAGCCATCTCTGTCTGCTTATTACTGAACTGGTGCACCTGATGGAAGCAGAGACAGAGAGAAGAGACAAGAAGAGATCTCAGCAAGAAATGCACAGTTGTGACACTGTTATAATATCACACTCCCTTTCACCTGAATGTTCTTTGTTTAAAATGCAAAGAATGCATGACGATGTCTTTTTCCAAATAATGAGTTGTAATCGCTAAAATGTTCAAATGGCTTCTGTCAGATGATCTATTCTTGGAAACACATATAGTTGCATTTCCACTTTAAAAGGAAGAGTTCTGTCACACTAACCAGTAGTCTCCCAAGCAGACTGAGTAGCAGCTCTGCAGCCGGCCACTCTGGTTTATTAACTGTTGAGAGCAGATCCTGGACAAAGTTCTCAAACAGTGGCCGGTAATCTTCTTCTCCTTGCTTACTGCCGCATCTGAGGGGGTGGGGAAGAGAGAACGTGGCAGAGGAGGAGGAAAAACATGAGGCAAGGAAATAATAACAGAGAAATAAGATAACAGAAGCAAAGTATAATTAGAAAAAAAAGTAGTGATAGCATGTGCAAACAGAATATTAAGACACAGAAAATTAAAATATGTAAAGCTTAACAAGCCAGAATAGATTCCAAACCCAGTTCAGTGTTTGGTTATTTGATAAGCTCTAGAGCAATATTTTGGTAAAGGATTGCTGTATTATTTGTGTCTCCTGCAGTACCAGCATGCACTGGGTGATTTGATGCACATTTCTGCTGATTGCAGAGGACATAAGAAATACTGGCAGTAATACATCCAAAAGATAGCAATGTTCTAGCAGTTCTATGGAGATACATTATGATAACCTTAAGGATAAATATCTACAGTATTGTGTGTACAGCTTTAGTACAATACATCTTTATAATCAACAAGTATAAAGCACACAGGGCAGTATGGAAATAGAAGTAATTACTTCTTGAGGAAGACTGAGAGGAAGTTCTGTGCCGTTCTCATCGCGGTCTCATATGAGTTGGTTATCAACACATCTTGGTCCACCTAAAAAAAGAAAAATGAACTTGTAAAATTAGCCTGAACAGCAAGAGCAAATGTGCAAGAAAATAATATGTCTGAATGTGTGTTCATATAGACATGAAGTGTATTTGTGTGTGAGTGTGCTATCCTACCTTGCTGTCGTACTCATCAAAAACGTCTTTGTCGTTAGGGAGGTGGACCACACACTGGATGAGCTGCAGCACCAGAGCTGTCACCATTTGGATGTACATTGGCTCTCCATCCTGGTCTGAGCTGTTCAGCCTTTAGAGACAGGGATACAAGATACATTAGCATCATGGGTATTATATCCAGGAAAATAATGGAGTTGGTAGAAGGAAGACACTTTTTCATTGGGAAATCTTCACCTCTGCCTCATCTATCACTTGCTACATCAGTAGCTGAGCAATAATCAAGCCTTTCATTTGATGCATCTTCCCTACAACACCTAATAGCCATAAATAAATAAATGTGAACTCATATAAAACAACATACCTGAAGTTCCTGAGGGAGCGTTTGCTGGTGGGCAGTCTAGCCAAAGACGTGAAGATTTCCTCCAATATCAGCTGCCGATGCTTCTCATAACGTGAGAACACCTGGAGGAAAGAAATAATAAGATCTTTAGTGGTTTTGTAAAAACTCATCTAAGGTGATGCACATAGAAGTCAGGAGGAGGGGGTGTTTAACTGTAAATTACAAGGCGATAAAATAGAATTCATACAGATGGTAGCAAGCAGCATCTTTGGATAAATACTGAATGTCTGTACTTTTTTCACAGGAAAAAAAACAAAAACAACAACTTACTGCTGTAACTAGTTTAATGGCACACAGCTGCAGCTCACTGACATTCTCCACGAAGAATGGAGTGATTCCCATAGAAGAAACCTGAGAAAGAGAGAGGACAGAATGAAAAAGAAGATGAAGGAGAGAGAAGTGGAGCAAAAATAGAAAAGGGTGGAAATCAGAAGGAAAAAAAAGATTATTGTAGTGAACAAAGAGGTACTGGCAGGAAAGGATTCATCTTACATCATCTGGTTTCCAATGTAGTTCAATTACTTTGTCAAACTCTTTTTTCCCCCTAGATATACAGATGACTGAAACCAAACAGTTTTTAAGTATTTTTAGTTTTTACCTGGAGTATGGTGGTGTCTGTAAGTAGCTGGATCTCTAGGAGCTCAGAGATGTTGCTGACAATGTCACACACTTTGTTGTACAACATGACAATAACACGTTGCTTGTGTGTGGAGCACTTCGCACGCTTTGCCTTGGAGCTCAACATGCCACCTACATGGATGAGAGTCACTGTTAAACTCATTTCTCAAAGTGCTTTTGTTCCAAAAACTTTTTTTCTGAACCAAGAATTTGCGGGTTTTCATTACGGAAAGAAAAAAAAAAACAAAAAAAAAAAAAAAACACGGCACTGTGTTGAGCTTAACCCTTCCTGAATTACAGGGACTCTGTGGTATATCATAACAGGGATAGTGATAGGAAGTGATGGCCTATGATTAGGAAGTAATAGCCTACAATTCCCAGACATCAGGGATAATTTTCTGACAAGTTTGTCCATCATCCAGATTAGTTCTGCTTAGATTCTTAAATAACTTTATAGACAATCATACATTTCTACAAAATGCTGGCAGAGAATTCTCACACACCTACACATCAGCCACATACCAAAAACTCAATCATGTCAGTTTCACTCATATCACAACAGTATGAGGTATCGTTTTTTTTCCATTATCCTCACCTCCATGTGGGCCAACCCTGTAGACAGGGTCATACTGCGGATACAGTGTGTTCTGGAGATGGAACTTGGTGTATTGTAGCACCCGCTCTATGACGTCTTCTATGTAGACAGCCTTCGGCATGTGCGATGAGGTCATAATATTAAGGGCCGTTAGGCAGGCGTCTGCTGACTTTGTGACTCTCTCCATTATGAGGTCTCTCCACAGCTTCTCCTCATCCTCTGCATCGTGGTCCTGAGGTTGGAAAGGTTGGAAAGAAAGGTTGGAAGAGAGGTTGGAAAAAAAAAAAAGTGAATACATTTTACAGCAAAAACCCGCTATCCGGAGCCCAAAGATTTTTATTCAATAAAGCTAAGTGTCCTTGTAAAGCATTTTATATATGCTATATAAATGCAGTAAAGATCTATTTCTGAAATGACAACTCTAATCAATCAAAGTTTTTCTATTGTTACAAGTGAACGTTTCTTCCTTTTTTTTCTCCATGGATACTGTATAGATTTTTGCAATAAATCACCTAACAATCACACGTCAATGAAGAACCACTGCACAGAATATTAACACAAAAAGAAAAAGTGGGCTCACATGGTTCATCAGGGTGGAAAGCTTGGCCCCATCCTGGATATTCTTTTCCAGTATGTTCAGCAGCTTCACCAGCTTGTCTGCTGGGATCTAGAAGAAAAAGACACCATTATTTAGACCTGCGTAGGACGCAGCAACTAGTCACTATCTATAACAGTCTAACTAAAGTCTGCGTATATTTGTATTTGCAATATAGTTCACATTACCCTGCTGGAGATGCCCATGGCCTTAATCTTGGCGGACTCGCTGCCCAGCTCATTTAACTGGTGTTTACCCAGCAGCAATTCCTGAGGTATCTCATCATCATCTGCCGCTGGAAAACACACAGTGAACACATAATGTAAAAAAAAAAACATCAAACAAAATCACAATAGAATACGAAGAGGCTGATGTATTTGGATTTGTAAATCCACATTTAATTTTAGCCTACAGTGATAGTTTGATAGTCAGTCACAGCTGTGATATTTACCCATGGCAGTAAAATCCACATCCTCCAGATTCTCCAGTATGTTGTCAATGCTTGCCAAGAACCTCTTGAATGTGGACGAGTCCATCAGCTCTTCTTGGGTGAGCTTGGGTTCATATGCTTTCCGTTTCTTCTGCTTCTCCTTCATCTTCATTTTTCTGGCAACTGAGTAAGAGAAACTTCATCTTAACTTTTATGCTTTCTAGCCATGTCTTATATGTATGTGTCTTAACTCTGAAGACATGCACAATTTTAACACACACAGTTCAGAAGAAAAGTAAACAATGTGCAATGCTGCGCTACATGACTTGACCACAGACCTTCACTCATGCTGGGTGGGGGTGAATCTTCTTCAGAGGAGTCTCGGTAGCGGCTCCCTGAGCCTCTTCGGCCGTCCCGGTGTCCACTTTTCCGATGATCCCCTGAACCCCGGCGTTCCCTCTCCTCAAAGTCCCAGGACCTGTCTTTGTCTCGACGCTGACGCTTCCTTGCGGCTGTAGAGATAAACATTCAGAATTCAGACAGATCTTTTAAAAGAAATAGGCCCTGAATATATACATATAAAAATGAACCAGTATATCAAAGTAGCACTAGCTCCTTGCAACAGTAACTTCAACAAGACTGAGAGTCTACAGCCAATGCTAGCAGCTCTGTAAGACTATATGTAGGCACAGCAGTGCTTTAAGCTGAATGCTAACACAGCATGCTGATGTTTGCTGATTAGCAATCGGCAAACATGATGATGGAAATGCCTGATGATGTTGCTACATAATAAATCAGAGGATAAAAGTGATTACAATTCAACCTGAGGGGGACATGACTGTCTCTACCAAATTTCATGGCAATCCATCCAATAATCCAATGGTTGTTGAGACATTTCACTAAAAACCACAAATGGAAACCTCACTGTAGAGGAAAAGTCATCTGGGCACCAGGAATATCTGTACAAAATTTTGTGCCAATCATCTAAGTAGATGTTTAGATATTTCGAAGGATAAGTGAAAAATGTGACCTGCTGGTGGCGCCAGAAGAAAAGTCAGCACATCAAATAATTTTCAAATTTCAGTCTGGATCGACACACTGACATTGCTACCCTTAGATTTATGCTACTAAATGTACAAACACAATAGTCTCAATAGGCTTCAATTGTCAGCTTGTGTTTTTACGCTCATTACATTTTAAGAATATTTTTGCAAACTAAATAAACTGCACTTTGTGCAAAGATGATCAGCGAGAATCGTCAAGAATTAGAATAATTTGACTCACATTCTCCATTTGCTTCTTCATCTGAGCTGACCTCAGCATATCTGGGCTTCTCATTTACAGTGCTTCGTTTCCGCTTGTTCATCTTAACTCTTTCACACAGGGGCATGGTTGACTCGATCTCTGCCAGCAGCTCTGGGGGAAGCTCTTTCAGAACTGCCGGGTCCATACCACCTAAACATGTGACAATTCATTAGGCTTTCAAAGATACACACAATGCTAGCATAATAGAGATAATACAATTGTTGTCAAGTTAATTACAATAACACAGAAATGAGTTGTGCTTGTGCTTGCATTTCCATAGCATGTTCTTACTTTTGCTTGACTTTCCTGAGGAGAGCCTGTTCTTTCCAGACTTGCTGTGCCGCATAATCCTCTGGATCTGGTCAACGGAGAGCTTCTTCAGAACCACCACAGGCTTGGGCCTCTTCTCAAAGTCCTGCACCAAACCCAGCCTCTCCAGTTTAACCTTTGGCTGGCACCAGATTGGACTTTCGCTTGATCCACTGCTTTCCTTATCACGTTTGATCTGAAAGAAAAGAGTCAAGAAAGTCCTCTGAGTTGTCTTTCAATGAAGTTCAAACTTAAACAAAATTCACACTTTTAAATTTAGGACAGAAACAATATGAGCTGTTTACAGACAAGAAAGTAATACAAGATAATAAAATGTAAACAATGGATCAAACTGACTGACATGAGATTAGTGATTTTGATGTTAGTTTCCAATATAGTTCTGGTAACAAAGACTTAAAGGAATACTCCACAGTATTACTCCACAGAGTAATGCTCAATACATGGTACATTTTCATCAATGTAGTGTCGAGGTAGCAACTCCCCACTGCCAAAGCTGAGGATAGCAATCATGGTTGTTTCATCTACAAGGAAGTAACACGTCAATTATTACCAATATGTTAGCACCCTAAAGTATTTTGCATTCTGCATAATACATCCAGCTGTTTGCTGTATGTTGGTTTGCAGGGATATTTTTAGAATCGAAACTAACAAATTAAAACAACACATGATTTGCTGCAGACTATGACTGCAACATTAAACTACCAACAGTGCAATGTCATTTGCTTGGATGCTAAATATATCTAAAATACAGCAGCTATTATCAAACCTTTGGTTATGTTCCATTCTAGTGCAATAGCAGCCATTGTTTGGATGCTATGCATCAAAACAATGCTTGTAAAATTGTGTTTGCTTTTTTTGTAAGTAAACACACAAAAGCTACCATGTTAAAATGTTAGCTCTGACTAACACTTTATTGTGGCGGGAGCATGCACCTGGGTTATGGCATGTGGCTGTGGGTTGAACCTCTGAACACTACATTGACAATTGAGTTTTGTTAAAAACAAAACAACAACATCAACAACAACAACAATAAAAAGAAACACAGGCTGGGAAAAAAGGAAGCTTGGCTGTCAACATAAAAACATCTTTTTGGAATCCAGGTGTTTGGGCTGGGCAATACTGATAAAAATCAGTTTCCATGGTGTGAATGACTGAGTCGTTTCAGGAGACATTTACCCACATGCGGCAGTGGAGCATTTCTTTAAGATTCTTGCGCTTGATTATACACACAGGTTTGACAATTTAATAAATCAAACTTTTCTACTTTAAATAGATGATTAAGTGAAGGTTAATGTGTTAATCAAATTCTTAAAACAATCCCCGTGATAAACCAAAGGCTTATAAATGGGAAAACAAAATCAAACACAAGAGTGAGCAGTGGTGTGATTTGGTTTTGTGAGATTGCAGGCAGTGACAGCTGAATGATTGGTAGGTGGGTATGTATTTGGTTTGGGTCAGCCCAGATCACCTTAGGGATCTGGAAGTTCTTCAGTGCGCCACTATGCCCTCCAAGGAGCTGAGCAGGGAAAGAATCTGGAAGTTTAGGACCAGACGCAGATGAGGCCGGTTTGGAACCATCTTGCCTATGACTGCTCCGACCGGGCTCTCCAATGGAAGAAGCCCGGAAGCCAGAACGATCTCGGTCACTTCGGCAGCGAGCATCAGGGGAGCGTCGGTCTCGACCGCCTGTTTCACTCCGATGCCTTCTGTCTCTGTCAGATTCTCGGTCCCTGTCTCGGCCAGGTTCCCCACGGTTTGACGACTTCGGCATCTCCCCCCGTCTGTCTGAGGACTTCTCATCATGCCGGTGCTTTGATGACTCCCGACCTTCTCTCCTGCTGTCATGTTTATCGACCCTGTTCTTGATGACTTCCGGCCGTCCGTCAGGTTTCAACCGCAAAGCCGTGTCAGAACCCTCCACTGCAGCAGGCCCACTAGCTGGTTCTTCAGGCCAGCGTTGGGCCTCAAGGGCTGGAATAGGGGCAGCCAGACAGGGGTCGAGCTGGCCATCAGCTCGGCCAGCCTGCTGGAGATCGATGCTCACCATGAGGGGAGGTCGGCTGGCACCATTCCCAGCTGCGGTGGCCTCTTGCGGGGTCAGTTTGCCTGCATTGCCACCTCCTGTTGATCCACTGCCCGGGGCACCTGTGGGGCCACCTGGTCCCCCCGCTCCTGGCTCCAAGGGAAAAGAGTCCTGTTTCCTCTTCTTCAGTGGCTTGTCTGTAAATAGAGAGACAATAATATAAAACAACATACTCAAAGACTCAAAGTTTTTTTTCAGTTTTTATTTATACATTTTAGAGGTATCCTACATACCTTTATCTTGCACCTCCTTGGAACACTTCTCACTGGCCGCCTCTCGTTCTATCCTTTCAATTTCAGCGAGTGCATCTAGCTCTGCCTCATCATAAGGGGAACTGGGCGGCTGGAGACCACTGGCACCACCTGCCAGGGAGCCCTGTTGCAGCCGGGCTCCTAGGTTTTGCTGGAGGACAGGCACCTGCTGAAAGCCCAGTTCTGCCTCCATATTGTCTGAGTTCTGGTCCATGCCTGGCACAACATCACCTGAGATATTAACAAAAACATTTATTTGGGTTGTATTCAAAAGGTTGATGGTTTTCATTACTAGAAGGCTTCCGAATAACAAGATTTTTCATTCTTAAAACATACCTCTTTGTAGTGCTGCTAATTGATTAGATAGTTGCAGAAGTTATTAAGTTTGAAACTGGATATATGTTTTGGAAACCTTAGAACACAATGGAAAACTAACTAAACTGATTTTAAAAAATGAAGATCCAGCTAAGATCGATCTGATCCAAAATCTTCACTTACCTGGGGGATCAGACTCATTTGACTTGACCCTGGACAGTTTGAGGGTAAGTTTGGTGGAGTCCTTGTTTGGAGAGCTAACAATGTCGTACATATCTTTCTCCTCTTTTACTGCTGGGGTTTTCTTCCTTTGCTGGAGCTGCTGTTTCTGGTCAGGTCCTCCCTCCCTTGGTGAGGGTGCATAGGGAGGTGGTGACTGCAGAATCAGTGGGGGGCGAGAACCCGCTGTGAGCAGAAAGCAAACAAGAAAAAGAAAGTCCCTTGTCAAAGGCATAAAGACCGAACAAAACACAAGATGGATTCAGCTCTTATCATTACTTTAAGTTTTATTATAAGTATTTTCAGAGCCAAAAGTGGGTTCTCCCTGAATGCCAAAGTATAGGTGGGGTGTTTGCATAGCAATGCCTCCTGTCCTCTTCCAGTATCCTTACATTTGGGCGTTCCTTCACTCCCTGCTGGAGAGCAGCCTGACTGTGGAGACCTCAGAGGGAAAGAAGGATTCCTCATGGTGGAGTCACCCTCCTAGATAACACACAGACAAGACAGATGTAAGCCATCGTGGCATTATCTTCACATTAGACTTCCAACCAAAGCTTTACACAACTTATTTTTTTCAAATGTCACCAATAAAGCCTATTTTATTGAGATGAGCACATTATTTAGCACTTTGTGTTTTAGAGATGAAGCAAGTTGATTAATCAATTGATTGATCAATTAGTTGTCAACAATTTAATTAATTGCCAACTATTTTGATAATTAATTAATCATTGCAAGTAATTTTTAAAAAAGTCAAATTTCTCTGATTCCAGCTTCTAAAACATCCTAAAATATTTTCTGGTTTCTATAAAGTAATCAATGGTGGTAAAGAGAATATCTTTGGGTTGTGGACTGTTGGGTTGGGATAAAACAAGACATTTGAGGTTGAATCTTGGGCTTTGGGAAATAGTGATTGACATGCTTCACCATTTTCATTTTATAAACCAAACAAGTAATCCATGAATTGAATAATAATCAACAGATTAACCAACAATGAAAAATATCTCTAATTTTCAATGGGGCCTCCTCTGTTAACAGCAAAAAACAGAAATATTCCACATCAAAACCTCTGTCGATTCAGAAAACAACTGAAAACAACAACAGAATTTTAAACGCTGAACCCATTTAAGATTCCGCTATGAAAAAAATAAAAAGACTAACAAAACCACACACACACACACTTGTGGCTAAATATGTGGCTCAACAGGTGTCATTCAACAACCCGTGCTGTTGGTTGACATTACACAACCTCTGCTTAGAAAATATCATTTGACATCACTTTCTCACTTTAGTCATAAGCAGTTTATAAAATCTTGAGTCTGAATTTCATCATCTGTTAGTGCAGTCAACTCTGGAACAGATATTTATCATTTTAGTAGTGTTAACCCCCCTCCCACCTCCCCCACCCCCCACCCATTTTACCAAATATATACTATATTTATATAATATATAAATATTCCCAACTTCTGGATTGAATTTTTTCTGTTTAAAAATATCATTATTCAACACTTAGACTTTGCTGTTCATTCATACATTTTCCCTTGGTTGAGTAGTACTTCATAATTAATTTACTCATTCATTTCTAGACTGTCAGTCGTACCTCATTGCCCAGTCGGTGCACAATGTTCAGGTAGTCCTCAGTGCCATGTCTGTCTGCATGATGGTTGGCAGCATTGGACATCTGCCCCGATACTTTGCCCTCATGGATGTTTCGTATGCTGCCTGGAACCATGGGACTGGCCACAGACACTTTCAGATAGAAGAAGAGAAGGTGTCATTTTCAAAATGTTGAAAAAGCGCTAATAAAATAAACAAGCATTTACTGGCACAAAGATTTTACTAGAAACTGTTTTGGTTTAATTGCTTAAGTGGGGTTTCATTGTTTGCATGAATCACCAAGTGGTTTCAAGCGACCCAGCAAAATGCTAACTCAATAACTAAATACAATCACTATATGTAAAAATATACACTAAGCTAAACTTCCAGGTTGCACATGTAAAGAAAACTTGTTTGTCTATAAAACTGCAAACCTTTTTTGGCTTTTAGCTTCAAGCAGAAAAGACAGAAATTTGTTAAATGACTGCTTGAAATAAACCTGTTCCTCCTGTTATTGGTCAGATAGTTTTCTTGTGAAGTAGGAGTTCAATTTAATTCACCAGTGTAAGCACTCTAAAGGCACCAATATTGCAAACAATTACATTTCATTGTGGAAGCAATAATTGTCAAAGCCATTAAAAAATTAATTGTGCAGCTCTCAAATGCAAATTCTGTTCACATTCAGGGGGCATGAATTTCTAAGCCAAAAACCTGGCTGATATTTACATAAACACATAACATAAATACCACAAATTTTGGCAAAAAGAAAAGTAACAGCGGCTTATCAATGAAGAAATTGAATTTTGTTTCAAAACCACAGCAGCAAACCATCTGCAAGTATAACACTTGCATCAGAGTGCATTTTCACTAAAACAAAACAATTCAGTTACAGCCATCAAATCACCAGTTCATGCTGATAGAGATCACTGTTAAGTCAGAAAGTGAAACTTAAACTTAAAATAAAAACCTCACAAATCATATCAAAAAAACAAATCTTCTCAAACCGTCCTTGCAATATTTGCTCTTATTTGCAGACATTTTGCGACTTGTATGAAATAAAACACCCCAAACCTTCACATTTTATACACTTATAATTTTTCTAATGCTATGCTTCTAGCATGTGTAACACACACACATACACACACACACACACACACAGAAACTGAAACTGCACTGATGTCTTGGAATAAATCATTCAGATAGATGTGCACACATACAGAGACAAGGAGGCACTTATCTATATTCAACGCGTGCACACACACTCACCTTGTTGTATCTGTTGGTGTTGGTTGTAGCTGGGTGGTTGTTGGTGGGGATACTGCTGTATGTAACCAGTGGCAGGGCTCTGTGGAGTGTAAGGGCTGGGCACCGGACTATTTTGCTGGCCCATATACCGACTACTGGAACCAGTCTGGGGAGCCACGAAGCGGCTGGAGGGAAGAACAGAGAACAAATAAGTACCATTATTCAGCACACAGGCAATATATATGTGTTATATTCCTTAATAACTATATGAGTACTGTGGAGTATCTGTAGCTATGTGTACATAAAACAATTCATTGATGAAACTAGATATTTCCAAATATTGTGATGCAAAAAACAGTAAATAACAATTATATCTTTAGTTACTCTGTTTGATATCATCATACATTAGTCAGCTCAATTTTCCAGCCTGACCCACCTTGATGGATTGGGAGAAATCGCTGCCGGCTGGAAGTTTGCAGACTGGGCCGGGCTATGCATGGAATTTTGGGTGATCTTGTATTGTTGTACCATTGGCTGCTGCATAACATCTGCTTAGAAATGGGAAGAAAAAAAATGATTGAAATGTTTATGCACACCAACACAGTAGGGCAACAAGTAAAAGAATACAACATATTTTGCTTATAAAGCGTCAAAATGAAGCTCGTTTTTATGATTGTATGCATTCATATTATAATGTGCACAGAGTTGTTTCTCCGTACTTTTCTCCCTGAAGATGCCAGGGTTCCTGGCCAGCATGGTCTGCAGCAGCAGTGGTGCGTCTCCCTCTGGCTCATCACTACCCAGGTTGTCCTTCAGCTCTCTGGAAAGACACACAAAGAATTGGTTCAGTCACATTACAAAATTGTATTTATTATTAAACCATCACTGCTTTTACAATTATATAGCTTACAGTTTAGGGTTGAGAGGTTTAATGATATACAGTATAACATGAGAAGAAAGACATTTATCAACCTGTAGATATTTTGTCATTGTACAGAGAAGCTATGCCCTTAATATTTTCTGGCCTTAACGAGCAATGTTTCAAATCAATGAGCAGAACTGCTTCGTGGCCAAATTGGATTTACAGGATTTTTGCATCAATGTAATGACTTGCATTGATATTCTGGTTATTTATTTCAGCTGATTGATATCAATATCTCAATACCACAATATAAAATGACACACCATGATAAAAATGTTAGCCTCATTACACACCACTACTACAAATACACCAAACTGAAGTTGATTTTATTTTGTGCTGTTAATGGCTTTTAAAACTTTGTTTTACTATAATTGAATAAACAGTTCTTGACAAGCAGTTTTGTCATTTATTCTGTTATCAGCGTTATGTCATGTCTCATAAAAAATGCATCTCTGAGTTTTCACTAAAAAAAAAAAAAAAAGAAGAAATTAAACATCACTCCATTTCCACAAGTAAACAGTGGCATCCCTTCAGCTGTTACTTGTTTTACTAATCATTTTTAAAGCCAAGTTATGCAAGACCCCATGCACTAACACTACCAAGCTTCAAATCCTCAGGCAAGACCTGTCTCTCTGGAGGACCAAGACCACAATTTTGCAAACATTCTCACATATAAACTCACATGTGCTCTGTGGAGACCTGGTTGAGGCCATGGGCTAGCTGGGAGGCCAGATTCTCATCCCGACAGCCCAGTAGGCAGGTAACTTCCTCCGCGATCCTCCCATTATAAAGGAGACTCTTAGTGGTGGTGGCCGGGAGAGGGGAAGGGAGGGGTAGCTGGTTCAACACTGAGACAAGAAGAGAGAGATGATGGGAAGGAAAGAGACAAAAAGAGTAGGAGACAGACGTGAGCGTGAATATGCAATGGTAGAAAAATAAGGAGAGGAAAGTAGAGAAGGCAAAAGACAGAAAATGCAATCACAATTGCAAATTTACATCTGTTCAGACAGAATATTTGAGCTTGGCATTTTACACTCAAAGAGGCGGAACAAAAACTGTGACAGTGTGTGTTTGGAACATGGCTGTGTGTCACTCACAGTCTGTGAGGCTAGCGATCCCAGCGAGAGTGGTGATGGGAACATGAGGCATATCCCCATTCATGCTGAAGGTGAGGGTGGGGGAGTGTGTTGATACACAGGTAGATCGGGGGTCGATGGACGACACCCGTCCTCACATCTCCTGACACCTTGGAGAGAAAGAGGGTTAATATGGGGAAGAGAAACAAGAAAAACAACATGAGAGATGAACAGAAGAAGGGTGAAGAAAGAGAGGCAAGTTAGTGGCAGTGAGAAAGCAAAATTAACAAGGGAGTTAAATAGAAATAGAAATGAGGGGAGAAGAAATTAACACACATGAAATTGATAAAAAATCTTCAATCTTGTTTGGAGATATCAAAAACATGGAATCAAATGCATAATGAATTAATATTTCTGTATATACACTGTCATATCTGGTCTGATGTTTTGTGAAAAAGTAATGGTGTCTTTAGTATGTAAGCTGCAAATCCATGTGTTTTATTAGATCTTGTCAGTCAAGATAAATTGCCAAGTTCTTGGCTATATATTCATGCATGAAATCATCCTTTCCATTCGTTCATCTAGTACATTATTATTTGATATATGTTACTGATCTATAAGGGAGGAATTTTCAGTGCTCTCTGTCTGAGATACAGCGACACAGGTGTAGGAATACATTGGCATTGGCATGAGTCGAGGTTAAGTGTCTTACTTATACTATTCACAGAGCCTTCTGGTTAGAGAACAAGGTCACAAACTATATGACAATCCTGCTGCTCATTCATGCCATGTTATTACAGTGCTATTAAACACTGTGAGCACAACAAACTAACAACATATTATCCAAGTCCAGCGTATTGATAGTAAAATCTTTGAATGCTTATGATTTTTGTTACACCATGTAAAGTAAGTCATAGTTCAGCCTACACTGACCGATACATATTAAAAGTCATATAGAGAATTGTCATGAAATGATAGATTTCCCCTAATACCAACTATGCAATATACATCTTCCCCAAAAATGCAAACCACTGCATGGAGAGTATATTATCATACAGTTGTAAACACAACAGCATAATATTAACATGTATGTGTCATATTGACACCAGTTTAGAAATGTTTTACATAATACAGTCCTGGTGATAATGTACTCCAGTGAATAAGCCCTTGACGTTCTGATTGGCCCTAGTAATTGATACTATACCATGTGTGGGTACATAACAAAAATTAACAATATATTTACACTATGTTCTCCCCAATTCTCCATTGACTGAATTTTACATTTTATACACACACTTAATATCAGTCAAATGATGTACATCTCGTCTTATTACCATAGAAGTCTACACCACCTCATTCATTTTAAGCCATAGGGCTCTTCTCTCACAACTTATTAGGATAGAGGTGCACAAATTAGAACCCTGTGTTGCCCGTAATTTGTCTTAAATCCCTTTCTTTATCGGATGTCCTTGACCTCTCATGCAAGAAGGTACAGTAGGTAAAAGAAAAACACAGCAAAAAGCCAGTTGCAATTTTCAGAATATCTAGCCCAAGCTTCACGGATAAACCTGGTTGTTACAACAAGCTGACAGACGGCCGCCACAGGGCTCTCTTGTAATCCACAATACTCTCCCTGGCACAAAATGATAATTGATGTGCTTTTGTATCACAGGACATAAAAATAAAAGAAATAGATTACACACACTAGTCTCAATCCCCGTTCTAAACACATTATAAACCGTCTTAATTAACTCAGTTAAAGAAATAAGTAAACAAGCATTATTACTATTAATAAAGACAAGTCAATGTTGTGAACTGTGCAATGATTCAAACCATTAGCCACTGTCTTATGTCTCAAATACCTTTTTGAAGAATTCTGTGCAGTCTCGGGTGGACTCACTGACATTTCAGATAAAAAGTCTTACTCCTACAATCTGTAGAAAGAAAACATGGCACTGCATCAGACTTTATAACATGCAACTGCATATTACACTTCTTAGGGGCAATAACAGGAAGAAGTCATATCAGTAGGATATAGATTAAAAAGCAACAGCATACAGAGCATCACAACATCCTCTGTCAAACATGCATTTCATATTTACAATGACCCGTCAGCGTTGAATGCATTAGCATGCAGCTCTGCTAACCACACATGAAACCCTCTTGTAAATTGCTAAGGAAATGCAACAACATTTACAGCAACTTCTGCACAACACTGATGGCATGTAAATCTGTAAACACAAAGTTCCAACCAAGCCTGAGTGCAAGCCAATCATCGAGGTCAAATAGTAAATAAGCGAAACTGATTCTGCACGACAGAACTGTTACTCAAGATCAACAGATGGATTTTTGTAAACATAAAATTAGCTCGCTGCAACGTTAGCATGCTCAGTCTACGAGCTCTCACTTCAGTGCGTAGGGGCTAGGCTGACAGCTGTGAGACTGACAGGCAGGAGGCAGCACAAAGGAACAGATGCACTGTGATGGTGGCGGCAGTAGTGGGGGGCTGCATCCTCCAGTAGCAAACAGCCACCGTGCGCTTTCTGCAAGCTTGCTAACTGCAGAAAGCAACCAAACTCCATTTGTCGCGGCTAGGAAGCAAAAAGTATCTAACGATTTCCACTAGCAACAATAACAAGTGCACTGATCTATGATAGTAACACTGAAAGTAACTATAGCAGAGATAACGTAGCTTTCTGCAGAGTCCGCACTCAAGTCAAAACATTTCAAAACAGAATAGCAACCAAAACCGACATTAGCCCTGCCAAAAGCCCCAGCAAACCAAAACACAACGCTAGGAGACAAACAACACAAAATAATGACTAACTAACAGTTAGCTAACGTATAGTTGACATTAGCATCCATTTCACTGTTTATATTAGTTAGCTAAAACGCCAGCTCCTGCCCGCTACTTGCAACCAAAAAACACCACTGCCGAGAAGTTGCTTGCTTGGGTCCTTCGAGCTAACCGCGAAGCTAGTGTTACCACTTACGATAGCAGCTAAGATCACTACAGCTCATTCGCTATCAACAATAGTCGTGTTTTAATGGCTAGCTAGTTATGCTAACTAGCTCTAACTGTTGTCAGTTAGCTTCTAACGTTACTACCAGTTCAAATAAAAGGGAAGACAATTCACATAATACGAGGAAGCGCTAGTCGGGGTTAATGAATGTTAGCCAATTTCCCCCTCTGAGCTCAGGAAAAAGGTAGCGAGTTTAAGTGAGTAGATATAGAAGCAACGGCCCAATCCTCGGGCTCGACAAATGACATACAGTTGAGGCCGAGCGCCTCGGCGGAGCGAAAACACACCTAGCTAGCTTGGCTGGCTAGTCCACTAGCTTTCCGTTACCTCCCGGTCACCGATTAACGACGCCGTAGGTGGTCCCGCAGCAGAGTATTTATTCATGTTATTGTTAATAATCGCAGTTTTAAAAGTTTGCTTAATAAAGATAGATAGGTGGATATATTTACCTTCGGGATGTTGCGCCCAAAGGGAGGGGAATGTTTTAGCTCGGTTTGTGTCCGTGTCCGTATCTCTAGCTCCCCCTTTCTTCTCTCGCTGCTCCTCCAGAAGGAACTCGACTGGTTTGCCAGCTAGCCGCTGAGCTAGCCTGCTAGCTATCAACAATAATCCGGGTCGGACTGATTCGTTCTTCTTCCGTCACTCAAGGGTGAATGTTTCAACGTACATTCACGGGAAAACATTCGTTCTTCGGAGTCTCAGTCGGTCTGCGCTGACATAAACAATGAGTGCAGCCAATTTCGACCGTAAATGAGAAATATGACGATTGTTGCGATGATCAAGAGGCTCTCCTCTCGTAGAACAAAATGCCGACCGGAAGTTCTGCCGTCTGACTGACCAAAGATCTCAGGAGTGACTCCCTCCATCGGCGCCAAACAAAATGCCATGCAACGTTTCATATATGAGCCACTAGGGCGCGCTGTAACACAACGATACCTTCTCTGGGCCGTTTACGGTTTACAGTACAAACAACTGTAAAGTCTGGCAGCACATATTATATATTATACACATATAAACAAACCATTATTAAAGTTGCTGGTGATGCCAAGGAGTTGCCACACATTATCTATACATCGTATTTTTGCATACACTTCAGGCATACAATATAGGATATTTCAAATGTTCATTTTAAATAATCTACAAATTACATGTTATGTCTTACAGATGTTCGTGATAGGGGTGGGGGGGGGGGGGGTTGTTGAATGAGTGTGTGTGTGTGTGTGTGTGTGTTAACTAAATAATTTGGATTTTCATAGCCATGTTAGAGGGTATGCTCCATTACAAGAGCTTTACTTTTCGAGGCATTGAGTCACAATCAACATAACTGTTTACAAATACACCATCTTACTATCTTCCTGTTAAAACAGCGCTGCATTAAGCAACCACTGACATGGTAATTCATGAGAAATGATCTTATCAAGGGTGACACCAGCACCTGTAAACAAATTATCTATTTCCTGAAGTGTGAGTATATATATATATATATATATATATATATATATATATATATATATATATATATATATATATATATATATATATATATATATATATATATATATATATATATATAAAATAGAGTAATATAGAGTAATATTTTTACAATTTAAAAAATATTCCATTACAAGTAAAAGTCCTGTATTCATCATTTCAAAAATAAAAAAAGATAAAAGTGTAACATACAGACATATTATAAGCAACATACTGTTTATTTAAAGTATTGAGAGTAAAATTACTCATTATACAGAATTAATTTTTATTATTTATGTATTGACACAAGCAAAATTTTATAAGCTTTTATAGGTCACATGTTTGTTTGTAAAATATTAAATTCTTCAAGTTAACTATATAGCTGTCGAAAATCACAAAAAGTATAATATTTCCCTCTGAAATGTAGATGAGTAGATGTATAACATGGCCTAAAATGGAAATAAGTTAAGTATCCTACAAGTACTTCAATACTGTACCGAGGGACAACACTTGATTAAATACACTTATGTCTCCACTACTATGTGTTTCCATCAGGGTCTTATCTGGTTGTTCACATCAAGTAGCCTACTTATGGCTTACACTTTTAGTGTCAAGCATCAAGGTAATTTTTAGATTTCAGCTGGCGAGTTTATCATTAGTATTTGAAATAGAAGTATTCAGGTAAAAGATAAGCATACGAATGTAAGTTGATAAAAATATCTTAAGATGTGCCAACAGCAAGATATACAGTGATTATGTTTAAGTGTGAAATAGGACATAGTTGTTTGATCAGACACTGATGACCAAATTTACAGATTACTTTGCAAAGGAAATTGTTTTGTTTGCACTCTTTTTTTTCACTTTAAAGGAGGTAAACTCACTGTTTGACCTCAAGGTGCCAGCATTGGCATTTGTTAAATATAAAGATTATGTGTAATTTCAAATTGTCTCAAGAAACTTGTAGAAAAGGTTGTTAGAGTGTGGCAGCAATAGCCCAAAGGAAGCTGGACTTTTGCAGTTCCAATTACCACTAATATGATCTTAAGTAAGATATAATCTGTACATTACAAAAAACAAAAAACTTACCAGATAAGCAAGATAAGCAAGATAAAGCAAGATAAAATGCTAGTCATTTCATTAAAATATCCATTCTAGAGGCTTAGTTTAACAATCACAGATTACATATTGTGTCTTTCAGATGTTCATGATAAAAAGATAAATACAGACCACTGATTTCATTGTTTTTATTTTTAAAAATCCATGCAAGACAAAACTATTCGATCTGTGTGTGTGCCCATGTGTTTGTGTGTCTGTGTGTGTGTGTGTGTGTGTGTGTGTGTGTGTGTGTGTGTGTGTGTGTGTGTGTGTGTGCGCGCGCACCCACATGGGAAATGATCATATCAAAGGAAACACCAGCATCTGTAAACAAACTATTCCATTTCCTCAAGTCTGTAAAGGAAATCATTTGGTCCATTAAATCAGCCAGTTTTGCATTTATAAAAGGAAGATGAGGGATTGTTAGTTTGGTCATTAGGTTTGACAGGAGCAATGTTACAGCATCTTTACATACACAGTCCTCAAGTAACCTTTCACAATTTTAATCTACAATTAATGTACACTTTTATCTACAATTCTCTATACAATTACATTATATTCAGAATACTCTTCTATACAAAGCAGCTTCTATGTAATGTTGCATTTGTTATATATAATGAATTAGTTCAAATACAAGGCAGCACTTACAAATCCAGACTAACTAAATAAAAGCCGGGGAATGAAATGAAACCCATTACTTTACAATATGCATCCATATTAAACCATATCAAATAAGAATTGAAGAATACATGGAAATATTCATGACTTGAATGTAACCTAACTAATTTAGAAAGTTGTATATCCAATCTATATATCCAATCTACTGACTACTATTTCACTAATTTAATATAAAGTAGATATTCCACAATGATACATGCATATTTTAACTAAATAATTTGGATTTTCATAGCCATGTTAGAGGGTATGCTCCATTACAAGAGCTTTACTTTTCGAGGCATTGAGTCACAATCAACATAACTGTTTACAAATACACCATCTTACTATCTTCCTGTTAAAACAGCGCTGCATTAAGCAAATAGCAGTTTGTTTGGGAATGGGTGGGTATGATTTACTTGTGTGAAATTAAATCTTACAGAAAAATTAGATAATATTTTTGGTGTTTTTTGTTTGTTTGTTTGTTTTTGGTCAAAACATAATTGCTTAAGATTCTGAATTGATTACAGTTCGAATTCTTTGCTTAAGCAAATTTATAGGTAAAAGCTTGGCTGAGTGATTTGAGTTCATTAGTCTTAGTGATTGTAATGAGTGATATAAAGAACAAACTATTATGTTTCACACAAAAAAAAAAGAAAAAAAAAGATTGGTATGGCGAGCACATAGTTGCCATGGTATTCTAACAGCTTATTTTGCCTAACAATAGCACACTGGTTTGGACAGTTAGGGGGCGGGGAAAGCATTTGTCCCTCAGTGTATTTAAATGTCCCAATTCATTCAGTTTATACCTGTACAAAAACACCATAATCACAGAAAATAAAGCCACTAATGTCTGTACAGAAATGTGTAAATAGACAGCCCTTTTCCCCCAAAGAAGTTGGCCTGGTCACAATGTATATGCATGATATCCAACACTTTTCACATCAGTCCGCAGATTTTCACTCCCAATTTATTGATATCTTTTCACATACAACACCGAAAACAAAAGCAACGACTTTAAAGCCAGAAAAAAGTCAAGTTGTGCAAGTTTGGGCTGTAAATCTGCTGCGGTGTTAAGACTCGCACCAATACTGGCCTCTAGTGGGTGAGATTAGTTATGACAGTTCTGAGAGGAGTTGGATATGGCATACAGGCCACAAACCACCAGGCTCTAAAGTAGTTCATTCTCAATAGTAAACAGCTGCCACCCTATGGCAGATACATATAGGAAGCATCATAGCACAAACCCTTAGAAAAACAATGCGACAATGAACCATTTCTTTCTACGTTACGTCAGGAGAGCCCACATCAGACCTTCCACTTTGCTGGAACTCATCTTGGCTCATAGTGAAATTTATTCTAGCTAAATGTGATCAGGTGAGACCTCCCATTTTGTGAGAAGAATGGTTTTGACACTGGAAAATAAGGTAGAGTTTAGAGCAATAAAATGGTTCATTGTAGAGTTTTTCATAAAAATTCATGCAACCTCTGACAAAATCTCTCCAATTACATCTTGGTCTCGCTGTCAGCAGGCCTCTCGTTCTCGTACTCATTCTCCTGGCAGATGAGCTGGTAAGGTTTCTTGTCTGCCTCCTCCACCACTGAGTTGCCCACTTCTGGGTCTTTATTCTCCAACTCGTGGCGAGACAGGTGCTCCACTATACCTGCACCGATGGAGTCTCCGAGGACATTAGTGGTGGTGCGCAATCGGTCCCTGAGGGAAAGCAGAGAATGAACAAGACAAGACAAGAGAAGATGAAGGAAGACATGATTACTAAATATTTAGCATTTTCACCGAGGAGACTGCAAATTAAATTTGTGTGTACATAAAAAAATTATCATTTGAAAGCTGGAGGCACAGTTTTAATTGCTCCAGGCAAACTTCAAATCACATGAAACACAGCCAGTAGATAGAAGGAAGTGGGGCTTCGTCGGGATTGGATGCCGACTGAATAAAAACCAGATGGATTGAGGGTCGTGGAATGTGAAGGGAGTGTCTCTGGAAGTTGTCCTGTAATCCACTTGGGAGTATACAGCATGTGATCCCTTAACCCCTTAAAATCCCCGAGGGTGGAAATTGATTGAATTCATACCCCCCCCTCCCACCACCACCACCACCACCACCACCTTTTTTTTTATTTCCTTATGACAAGATCTTTTTCATTCCTCTCAACATTTCACTATTTTGCGGCTCAAAAGTTAACTGGTTCTACAGGGAGGAAAAATCTTGATGGCTTGATGGTGGGATTTTATTCCCATCAACATTTACATTTGACACCATACAGCCGATACTTACAGGAACCAATCAACTGCAATGATGAGTGTGATGTCATCAGTGGGCAGGCCGACAGAGGTTAGCACTATCACCATGGTAACCAGTCCTGCCTGAGGGATTCCAGCTGCTCCAATGCTTGCTGCTGTGGCTGTGATACTGGTGGAAATAAGTGCAAAAAAGGGAGAGAGAGATATTTGAATTGCCTTAAAAAAATATTTATTACAGTACAAAAAGGACAGACTCGTCCTAGGATTGAACTCTCAACCATCCCTCAGTAACAGCATTGGATGGGGTCACTAAAAATAATTCCCTTGGCTGAAATACTATTCCCCAACTACTTCAAACAGCTGAACTGGTGGTTGGATGGTTGCCATAGAGGTGGAACCTGTGCTTTTGTGGCTTGGAGACTCACTCCAGTTGAGTTGAAGTATTTCTTGCTTGAATGAAAAAGAAATGTAATAGAAATATGTAATAAAAATATTTTCCTGTTTATAACAAAATAACTGATAGAGCAAGCAAGGTTTCCTGGATCAATCCCTTTTAGATTCATTTGAGACACAAAATATTGACTGAATGAAACAATTCATGAATATGCAGGAGCAAAAGGTGAATTACAAGTGTACTTAAAATTGCATACCTGATAGTGAGAATCTGTCCGAAGTTAAGGTCATAATCATTAACCTGAGCAATAAAGATGGCTGCCAGGGCTTCATACAGGGCTGTGCCATCCATGTTTATGGTGGCACCTACAGGGAGCACAAAACGGGTCACACGCTTGTCCACCTTGTTGTTTTCCTCAAGGCATTTAAAAGTGATGGGCAAAGTGGCAGAACTAAGAGAGGATAGAGATAGAGAGAGAGGGTGACAGAAAGAGAGAGAAGGGGAAAAGTAAGTTGCTCTGACTTTTTTTTAACACTGACCAGTCAATTAAAGTGAGAAATACTAGTAAAACATACTGACCCTGATCACCCTAACTGCATAGCAAAGTCTAAAACAATTCACTGCATGCCAACAATGACTTTAAAATGCAACATTTGTATTTAAATCTGTACAATATGTAGATTTGAAGAAAAAAAATCCAGATTTTGTTCACCATAAACCATTATTGGGCCAAACCTACAGTACTTTTAGAACAACAAGAGCCTCCAGATTTCAGGTGTATTTGAGCTGTATTGTGCTACACAAAATACAATCACATACCTAGAAGATGTTCCCAGGGCAGTAATGAGTGCCTGCAAAATTCCTGCAATGAAGACAAAGGGGTTCTTCCTGGTGATGATGAAGTAGAGCGTTGGCAGGACAAAGATGGCATGGAAGAGCAGGCCGCAGATGACTGTCACTGTATACATGCCCAGCTGGCCACCCATGCTCGTGATGTCATCCATCTCCACAATCTTACCAGCGATCAGGAACAGGATACCGATAGGGGCATACCTAAGGATCAGTAGGTGTTATTGTGAATTTGTATTTTGCAAAATCCAATAATTCCTCTATCATTCGTGCATCACTTACCACATGATTATGGCAACCAGTCTCATGATGGCTTCATTGAGACAGTCAAAGAAGTCTTTCAAGGGCTGCCCCTGTTCCCGCATGCTCCCGATGATCAGACCAAAGCACATGGAGAACACCACTAGGCCAAGAGCGTTGATTCCATTCACTGTCCCCGGCACTGGGATCATCTCCTCTCGGGCTATCTGCTGGCTGCCATTGACTGTGAATATTGTATCATTCACTGTCATCTTCACATGGACTACTCTCTTGGCATACTGCGTCTTGAACTGGGTTTTAGAAGAGAAAAACAATGGATTAAACAGTGATTAAAATCTGTTTTTTGGATGATAATGTCAGTAGGGCCACCACATTAGCCCAGACTAAAATATCTCAATAACAATTTGATGGCTTGCCATGAATTATTTGTTTTCCCATGACATTCACATTATTCAGAGGATGAACTGTCATGACTTTGGTGATCCTCTAACTTTTCCTGCATTTCACAGTTCACATTTCTGGTTTTGAGTGAAAAGGCTCAACAACTTTTGGAAGGATTGCCAGGAAATTTGGTGCACACAGTCAAGTCTCTATCAGGATTGATTGTAATAATTGTGGTAATCCTCTGACTTTTCCTCTAGTGCCATCATCAGGTCTGTTCTGTTTATTATGTATTAATACCATGTTGACATGCTAAACTATGATGATGAAAAGATTATACTTGCTTAACATCAGCATGCTAGCATTGTCATTGTGAGCACTGCTGCATCGAATAACAGCTTCACAGAGCCACAAGCATGACTTTAGACTCTTAGACTTGTGTAAATATTTTCATCTAATTAATAACAATTCTGAAGATTGAGAGTCATTGGTGACTCTAGCAGAACATATCTAGTTGGCTAAATATGAGGAAATCATGTCTCCAGAAAACTAAACAGTGGAAAAGATGAGTAATTTCCATAAGCTCAATAAAGGAGCAATTCATACAGAACACAGATGTCTGTTTGTTGTCTGGTACACATTTTAAAATCCTGACAGCTTGTTTACATCTTTCCTAAAATGTACAGATTTTGTTGGAATAAGGAAGTGAAAGTGGTGCAGTTTCTACAACTTCATTCAACTTTTCTTTAACAGATGCACAAGATTTGTGTTTTTATTTAGACAGAAAGTTTTCATTTCATTGCTGACAGAAGTGTAACATTAGTTGCTATTGCAGCAGGGATCTCTGCTAAGTGGTTGACAGTCCACAGGAATGGCTGAAAAAGTATTACAAAATGGAAAAAATATAGAAACCCAGTGCTGGAGAAGCTCTAAACAATATGTACACTAAATGAACACTCAGGTACTGATGATGACATGCTAAAGGGAGAGAATTAAGGGAAAAATAACAGGGCAGGACAAGGAAGGAGAGTGTAAGAATGCGGAGTTACCTGTTGAGTGCAAGCCTCCACAAGGTTAGGAGGGAACATGTTTCTGCAAAACAGTACAATGTTATTAGGACAAACAAATTATAAATGAAGAATCTACTTCAATCAAAACCAAGTAAGCTACAGTAGATGGAATGTGTAACATTTAAGGGTTATTGTCTGATTCGGTAATGATTTGCATTTGTCAGCCCTTTTGAGCAACAGCTCAACTGTCACAGAGCTTAAAAATCCTCCTTGCGATAAATGTTTTTACCAACACCTCTATCTGTGTGATTAGTAGAGATTTAAAAGGGGAAATCAGGAGAAATCTTGTGAGTGTATGTTTGGTTGTTGAAAGTGTTTAAGTTGTGCAGGTACCTGATAAGATCCAGGAAAGCATCAGCAGGGCTGACCCGCTCTATCTGTTGCTGCTTGGTAAACTCATCCTTGGATCCTTTTCCAGGGTGAATAACGAGCACCATGACAATCCCAATAAACACAGCAATCACAGTAGTGGTGGTGTAGTAGACCACCGCCCTCATGCCCATTTTACCAGATGCACGGCTGTCTAGAGCAGCCATACCTGAAAGGGACATATCATATATTTTACTGTATTGTCAGCGCTGCAGGGTTTATCCTCCTGAAGTTTTTCAAATGACTATCCACTGGTACCTGGACTCTAGCTCATATTATCAGAAGCAAGGCTAACAATGAATCAAGAGGGAAGTATGCTGCACAGAATGAGATGTGCTATTGGATTTTCAAACACATCCTTTACGTGGAGCAGCAGTGCAACAACAGCGCATTTAGCAGCCCTGTGTGAATGGACTGATCAATTGATTAATGAATTAATTCACCAACAGAATAGATTCAAGCATCCATTTCATTGTTTATTATTATAATTATTATTATTAATTGTATACATTTCCTTTACAAATACGTATTTGGTTTCAGTAACTAGAAAATGTTGCCAAACAAAAAATAACAACAACAACAACAACAACAAAAAATCAAAGGCGCATGTAATAGTATCAAGATAGTGAGGGCATGTTCAAAATGAGTGCAGCAATCTCAGAATTAAATTAATAATAAACCCTGCATGCATGCTTTCTTTGTTGTTGTTTCTACATTTGGAAGAAAAAACCATCCCTATCATCCCTGGTCATGCTGTCCCATGACCTCAGAGCTGCATAAACGTGTTAATAACTGTCCCTGTGAGCATACTTAGCCTGGGAAAAGGTGCTGTAATTGTAGGTGCAATACATCCTTCCACATTATCTGACTAACTATCTATCACAACAAAGAGCGGCAAGAAACACAATCTGACTATGACCTTTACTGGTGGGAAAACACCTACTGTACAACACCAGGGGCGGATCTAATACAGAACACCTGTTTACATTCTGTATATTCATATGCACTAAATCACAGAGACATTCTTTGAAAATATGTCAGAAAGCTGTGATTCTGTGGTTTTCAAGTTTCACTCCAAAGTGATTTGGCATCATTCAAATCCCAGTCTTTTATTTGATAGCACAACAGCACCGTACATCCGCCAAGTGTGATGTAAGTTTGTTGTGAACACAGTGAGCAGACAGAGATGTCAGTTGCAGATAAACAGTCTGACCTCAACCGACTATTTGTGCCAGGGAGAAAAAGACGCAGCAAAGATGTTTGATTTCAGAGGAAAAATCAGTTGTACTACGAGGCATCAAGCCATGGCCAAAGCTTAGAACGTACTGTAGCTGAGTAAGTACAACACTGAGCAATGTTTTACACAGACACAGCATAATTCTGAAGAAAAGCTGATGATCAAATTACAGATAAATACTCAGCTTCCTTCTATGTCTGGAAGTGTTTTTGCATTTTTGTAAAAAAAAACAGCCACAGCTTGATTTAAGGTTGCATAAGAAATATTTCTGACAATGATGGCTTAGAATTGATAAATCGCTGCAGAGAAAATACTTTAAAAAGTTTTATGCATGGCAGAGCGAACTTTGGTGGAGTCACAGAGCCTCAGGGCTAAACTGTCAACCACAGCTCTAATAGTATTAAACAGACTTTGTGGGGATAATGGTGGTTAAAAGAAATACGGCCATTCAGTGGACTGGATTTGGAAGCAGACAAGCTGCCTCAATAGGAATGACAGTGGTGTTGTATTTTCAAAGTGTCAGTTCCTATTATGGTCATTATCTTCATTCAGAGCAGTACAAGACGAAGCAGGCTTTGTGTGCAGGGAGATGTATGTGTTCCTTTCATATATGTCACTGTGCATACTAAAATGTGTGTGCTAGTGTGTGTCCGTGGGTGTACCTATTGCCCCCGTTTTGGCCTTCTGTGTTCCTCTTGTCTCAACATGCCCAGAACTTGGGTTTTATCCAAATCTTTTTGATCCTCTTCCTCCCCTCTTCATCCTTCCCTCCCTTCACTCTCCTTTCCCAAATTCTTCACCCCCTCTCCTTACCATCCCTCCATCACCACTTCTTGTTTCAGGGTGCCCCCAGCCTCCCCCCTGCTTCCTCTCTTCCTTGCTCTTCCTCCTCTCCAACCCCCACATCTCGCCTCTCTCGTCTCTTTTTCTTGCACGCTGATCTTATTGCAGCAATCCTCTTTCATTGCCACCCTTTTCCCCCCTTATCCATCCCCCTTTATTTCTGCTCTCCTCCTATTCCTTTTCTGACAGCCCTGGGAAAACTTGTTGACTTTGTCAGCCCCGCACGCACACAATGATCCCCGACCTGTTGTCCAGGCAACAACGGACACAGCCTCACCAATTCCATCCTCTGAAAAGAACGAAAGAACCAAGATTGAAGGAGAGCAGCGAGAATGACTTTCTTTCTCATATGGGGAATGTTCATGAAACACAAAAGTAGGCCTACTTTAGGGGGGGGAGAGTTGAGGCTCGGGACATGAACTGCATGAGGTCAGTCCGGAGGGCAATTAACATCCACTGACGCTGGGCAGAAATGAAACCTGCAGCTCTGGCAAGACTTTACCTGAAGGCTTGCACTCACAAAATATCATCACAACACAAGTTCAAAAGTTGAGTGGTTGATTAGACTGTTAACTGACTATTTTCATAATCAATATATTGCTTGAGTCACTTTTCAAGCCAAAAATGCAATTAATGAGTTATAGGAATGAGTATTTTTCTGACAACATAATAATAGACAAATTAATTAATCAGGTAATCAAGAAATGTCCGTAATAATGTCTGTAAAAAATTAGTTTGGCTTGTATAATGCTACAAATGAAACATGGCCTTGAGATGTAAGTATGAGCAACAAAACACAGCAACAAAGTCCTTCTGGCTGAAGAAACCTTCAACTGTTCTTAAATATTCTCCAAATCTGTTTCCTTTTAATATGCCAAATGTTAAGTGAACTCAAGTCATATTCATTTATTTTGCCCATTATCACAAATTTATGACACCCTCTATTCTTAGAACTGTTATCAGGATAAGGAAAATCTCCCCCAAGGATTTTGTGAACAGCAATAACGGAGTGATCATATCTTCAGACATGTAATAGATGATGCGTGTACAGAATAAACCAAAATAGCAAAATTATAATATGGAAAATCACTGTGGTTGGCTTCATCATTAGTGGAGTGAATCAACAGTGTTGAAAATGATGAGCTAACTTTGCTCATGAGATGAGAGAAACTTTAGCACTGAAATTTGTTTTCTATTTTGTTATTATCTCAGAAAAAGCCTGTCAGGCTTAAATAAGTGCCATTAAAAATGAAAATCCAAGTGGGGAGTTGCTCAATCCTTTCATTTTCTCACTTTTAGGATACAGTGAAAATTGGCGTGTCAAAACATTAATATACACAGAAGAAGTGCCTGACTGTACTCTCAGATTATTCTTGTGCCATGAAGCAGCAAAATGTCCTCATAAGTACAGTTTTAATTTACTTTTACTTTACTTGATTGTTATACTTGATAAAAGAACCTGATATGTTTGAGTGAAGTTTTACATTCAATACATACAGTGAAAACAGACAGTATAAAATGCATCCTTGCTTTTATAATAATAACAATTTAGCTATACTTAAATTAAAACAGGGATGTACATACTTTTTACATATCATATGTTAAATTTGTAATCCATGAGTGAACTTTATTGGACAACTTTTTCATTATTTTGATTCTACCTTTACTTTACTGCCATTACTCAACAAACCAAAAGCAATCTGTTCAATTATTTACTATAATACCCCCCTTCATCCTCCTCTCCATTTCTTTCCTGTCTCACCCCTAGTCCTGCTCTTCCCCTTGGCTCTTTTCCCCTCAACCTTCCCCTGCAGCAAACTCCTCTGTAATCATCCTCCTTTCCTCTTTTTATGGCCCACATCCCTTTACTCCATGTCCAGCCTACTCTTGGCTCTATAAATACTTTGTGGTGGACTCTCAGCTTTCACAATGAAATGCCTGAAGACAATATGGATTTTGTGGCAGACACATGCTGAGTTTGAGGCATGAGTGAGTGAATCCATTTGGAAATATCTGCTCTCTTTCTCTCTCTTTCTCACTCCCTCATGGAAAAACCATAAGCCATTTTCATAATGTTTGATCTTTCGCTCCTCTGCCTGCCTATCTAATCTTACTTTCCTTCATTACCTAACTTCCGGGATCCCTTTGGAATCTGCTTGGATAGTTTGATTCCCAATACAACCTTACTTTCCGATAGGATCAAAATTCACAGGGAAGTCCCTCTAAATGGGACAACCCATTTCTCATAGAGGCACAATTCAGTCTTGGGAGCATGACAGTCAGTTTGCACATGAGGCCACGTGTTTGCTTATGCACTTATCCTCTAACATACCTTCTTCTCCAAGTCGTGCTCCAAGTCATGTATATAAAGCAGTTACACAATCTTACAAAGTTTGTGAGTCCGCCCTAAGTTATTAGGAGGGAAACATAAATAAACATACTGCTTCTTCAGCACCAGGAGACGGTGTTGTCTTTATTCTATCTCCAAAATTCAAAGGAAATGAGGCGCTTTCAGTAACATAAGGTACGTCAAACATTTCATAAACTTGAGGTCTACAGCTGTGTCACAGGTGTTCAAAAATGTTGTCACGTACAATAACATTTTGGCCAATGAAAGTTATGCAATAATTTTTCCCCATATAAGAAAGACAATAATCATCTATTTTATAATCTGTAAATTCCTCTGTTTTATTGTTTTCCGAAAGCCTAAATTCCTTGAATTTACCACATGGTACACGTGGGTGTGCACAAAATATGCAGGTGTGTGTTCGTTTGTGTGTGTTTTTGTGAAACAGTTCAGTTTCACAGCCACAGCTAGAAAAAGCTTCCTTTGTTGCTGCTGTTGCTCTAGCGTCCCGACAGGGTTGCTGTAGGAACTCATTGCCTGTAACTTGTGCATTTTAGTGTTGCAATAATTATATCATCTGGGAGTTAGTTGCATTCAAAGTGCTTACATTCTTGCAGTCTTGCAGGGTGTAACCAGATCATGTCAACCCAAAAAGCACATGCTGTATGTGTGGATGTGGATGAATCACAGTGACATGACTAAAGCATCATGAACAAATTATTTTTGATTTAACATTTGTTCCACATATACAGTAGTGAACTAGATTGGCTTAGTCTGTCAAATCAGCACAACACAGACTCTGTATTTAATGATATGTTATTATCATCATCCTTTATTTAATGAAGTAGTCTCAATGTGGGCAACAACAACCAAGCTTTAGAGGTTAATATCATGAGATACATCCTATCCTGTCATGGGTGCTACATTTGATGCTGACAAAGGGCAACATACTCTGGTTAACTCTGGCTAATTGGACTTAACTGCAGGCTTAACTGCTTCAAGGTACAAACTGGTTTTAATTCTCCCCAGCATAATTTTTTTGAACTTAAAGTTAATGAATATGGGTTTGGAATGACAGTGTACAGTTGTGTGAGAATCATTAAAAAACAGGTATCATTTAATATTTGAATGATGGGATATGGAAAACAGAGAATACAACGCATCCAATGTTGTCTTATCTGCATTGTAAAGTAATATTTTTGTATATATATATGTATAATGTATATATATATATATATATATATATATATATATATATATATATATATATATATATATACATACACAAGAAGTGAGCTGTGTGCCTGATGACTACAGAACAGCACTCTTTGTTGGTTTCCACATGTTGTAGCTGTGGTCATGTGATGATGTGACGCCCTGCTGCAACACAAAGCAGGTTATTATCGTACATTATCGGCCTGTGCCATCCCTCCAGGAGACTGGGCCCTCGCTCTGTCAATCACTACTCTCTGAATGGACATTTGGCCACATTATGTCCCTCCTACATTTGTCAGTCACTACTGCTGACCGGTGTTTTTGGAAACTTGCAAGTCTATCTATACTTTTACTTCCAAAACAAGTATCCGCTCTGCTCAATAACAAACCCACAGGCCTTTGCCTCTGGAAGAAGGCATCACTGTGTGTCTGAATGGATTTACCAACCGTATCAACAGTGACGAATGAACTCACTACATCCCTGGATTAGAAGTGAAAACCTCACTATCATGTGCGTGTGTTTTTCTGAGATACAGGCCTAAATATATGTGAGCAGCAGGAGGTAGAAGTTGTACTAAAACCACAACATAATCAAGTCCACTAACTCTGAATTGTTTATTCAATAAAGACACAATATTGTTGGTCATGTTGTATCAAGATCAAAGCCATTACAACATAAGTCAAGCATGTGACTGAGACCAGTCCGTCCAGAACATCTCTCTCTCTGTCTCTGTCTCTCTCTCTCTCTCTCACTCCCTGCCGCTGTCTCTCTTTCATGAGGTCATCCCAACTCTGTCCACCATCGGACCCAAAACCAACAAACAGCATCGGCTGAACAAACACTCTGCCACTCAGAGGGCACATGGTGGTCGGTGGAGCCACAAAACACCATACAACTTTGTTACTGCTATGAACCTTGTAGACGGAAAACACATGTTAACCGCAAAACATGTGACTCAAATAACATATAGCTAAACAGAGTCAGACAGTGGTCCCACTTTTTCCTATATGTGCAAACTGATGCTCTGGATGGGTTTTTTCAGTTATGTCTATCAAATCCTCATGTCAGGAAGGTTGTGATATTAGCAGGTAGGTGCAGTAAAGTGTTGTGTGTTGTTTGATACAAAGTTGTTTGATACAAATTTAGAACAAAACAATGCCACACAGGCTAGAATTATGAGCATCTGAACTGCATGTGCTTATTTTAGGTATCTGAGGCACGTTTGAACCAAAAATAGCCAATGAACAATTTAGTTACAGTAATGTTGTCCCAACCCTGTGGGAGGATTATATGTCAGCCTAAGGTGTGTACATACTTATTGGTCAATGTCATCGATAGAATTAGTAAATTATTTTATTTAACTTATATATCTCATTGCAGTGACTGAAAAGGTTAAGACGCAGCAAAAAACTTGAATACGCCTCATATGTAAAAAAAAAAACAAAAAAACAGTATCTTGCTGTCTGACTGTTCAAATTTATTGTATGTAAAATAATAGAATAGTAGGAGGTGAATTAACTAAATAAATGAATGCAAGGCTGTACATTTTGCCAACCTGATGCAGTATGTGTTGATGCTCATACCTGTGATGAGACTGGAAATCAGTAAAGGCAGCACCAGCATCTGAAGCATTCTCATCAGCAGTTCTCCAGGAAAAGAGAAGAACTTCACTTCACGATAAGACATTTTGTAGGGCCGTAGGGCAAATCCCAGGATTATACCTGAAGCAGATAGGTAGAGCTTTATTGTCATTGTTCAAGACAACGTGATTGCAGAATCATGAAATTGCAGCAAGGATCAGATATGGAAGAAAATTCAAAACTTGATTTTTAAAAATTTGTGTTTCGTAATAAGTCAATTTCATTTGGATTTTGGCAGGAGGCAAGGGTAGTACATTTTTTGAAATATCGATCGATTGTGCAAGATTTTGCAATTGCCACGATTCTGCTGTGGTCACTGAATTATTTTTTAAACCTGATTTTGTTTAGAATTTTTTCTTCTTCATCACTGAAATCTATCCTTACAATAAACAATGCAGCACTAATCCAACAGGCCCAGATGGCTGACCCGACAGCCTGAAGTAAAGCATGAATTTAACAATCAATCAAATGACTCCGTCATGGCACGGTGTAATTCTACCAGGGCTGCAGATGTGGTGGCAGTGGGTGGGCCTGGCTCGCTTCCTAGTGCGTAAGATTCAAAGGTTAATGGTAACAAGTCAAGGGTCAGCTACAGGGTCAGATAAAGGCCAGTCTGCTAAGTTCATCTGAGCTCCTTCTATTCTCTCATCCGGTGAGTTTGTTTCTATTCTTTTCCTTCTTCCGTCCTGCCAGAAGTGTTGTATGTGTTGGTCACACCAGATTGATGGATTGTTGGGGCAATGCAAATCTGTTTCGAGTTTGAACAGAGGAGGGGTAAAGTGGTGATAGATGAAGAGGAGAAGAGCTCTAGTATTGCCACATTATAAATCAACTAAATCCCAAAGGATAAAAACATTCCAAAATCTGAAACTGCTGAGTCAGTTAAAACATCAAAAAAAATTGTTCCCACTCACCTATAATAACAGCAGCAATGGTAAATATCACAAAGGCATTTCTTATGAAGAATCTTTTCACATCATTCCTCGTGATGTTTTCCACTCTCTTCTTGGCCAGCAGCGACCGGGACTGGATGCCAGCCCGGATCTGGTGGAGACCACTCCGGGTCCTCTGAGGGTTCTCCCCGTTGCTCTGAGTCATGGCTGCGGCTGAAATCTTCAGATCTGTTATAAACGTGTAGAACTCCACTTAAGTGAACACCAAAAAGGTGATTCACTTGCTACCTTTTGCTCTCCTCTCTGTCTGTTACACCTGTTCCCCTTTGGTTCAAGGTTTACGAGTCGCCTGATCAAGAGGGAAGGACATATTGAAAGCATTAGTTAAGTGAGCTCTTGTTGCTCAACACTCTGTCACACTTCTTAGCCAGTCAGATATCAAGTTTGTTAGTTTACCATTTTGTAGAGTTTTATTGCATACTACTGTTCTACAGTAGTCGCTCAGAACCTCTCATCATAATCCTGTGCATACAAACTTGACTGAAAAGGGACACAAAATCCTCAAAAAAGCCACAAAATTGGCAATAAAGCCAAATCATAAATGCCTTATTGAAACATCTCTGAGTAAAACGTGTTCATTCGCATGTAGAAAACATAATGACAATGCAATTATGCAAACTCTCAAAATATGCAGTATGAAAACAAGAAAATACCCCAACTCACTTCTGAGTGAAGAACACATGTGTTGCAGCCATGTCTATGAAAGCATGCAGACTTCCTCATACATACACACAAGAAACTACAACACACGTGCAGAGTCTGGGTCTATGCTGATACTGATTCACACGTCGAGTCACACACATGCAGACACACAAAAATACAGTTTCTGGTCAAATGCATTTGCAGCTATCCAATAGTAAAATACTAAAAGAGAGGTTCCTGTACCTTTAGGCTTGAACAATAACTTCCTTTGTAGTAATGTCTCAATTTTTCAGGGGGATAGTTCTGGTTTAAAGCTCGGTCAGTGTGAGAGGGACAGAGGATCTCTTTGGCTTTGAGCTGGTTGGTGTGAACAAGCAGAAATGAAGAGAGAGACGGGAGAAAGAGGAGAGGAGAGGGGAGGAGAGAGGAAAGGAAAGGAGGGAGCTGTGGTGGGGATGAGGGAATAAAAGAGCCAGTGAGAGAATGGAGGCGGCGCTATAGTAGAAGAAAAACTAGTGTTAGTCACTCACACAGTGTTGGCTTGTGGGGAGGCGAGGCAGGGACTAAAAAAAAGTGAAGTAAGGTAGAGGAGGGGGTTGCTTTTCAGACAGAGGGGAGCTTGAGGAATAATGAGCTTTCCAAGCAGGAAAAAGAGAAAGGACCTTCTTGTTTTCTTCTGCCCCTCTCAGCCCTCCTTTCAAATGGTTTTTCACGCTTGATAAATTCAGCCTGATTGGAGATTCCTGTGGAGAGTGAAATAAAAGTCTTCCATCCATCAAAGAAATATGGAAGTGGATTAGCCATTCATAGACTTATCCATCTCCAACAGACACACTCATCAATCAATCTCTGTTAGTCTTCTTTAGCTGAATTTTAGTAGATTATACATTTACACTACAAAGTCCACACTGTGGAGTTTTTAGTTTGTTAAGCTAAACAGAGCAGGTAAATATTTACCAAGTGCCAGTGGTACAACTGGTGCTCTGAGAACTTAAGGTTATGAAAGAAACAATCTGTGAGAACACCGACACATGTCAAAAGGTTTGGGGGGTGAGGGGGTGGGGGTTGGTATTTAATGAGCTGACTTCCTTACTACTGTGACAGTTAGTTACACGACAAAGACAACAACAAAGCACAAGCAGGCTGTACTCTGGTAGCGAAATTCAGGAATTCACACTTTGGCATGTGCAGTGTGGTTAATGCTGAGGGCATGTATGTATGGAGATGTGTGTGGGTGTGTGTGTGTGTGTGTGTGTGTGTGTATGTGTGTGTGTGTGTGTGTGTGTGTGTGTGTGTGTGTGAGTGTATATATATCTGGAAAAAAAGTGGATGATAGAGTTAAGTGAGAGAGGCAGGGTTGAAGGCATCCTTTCTGACTCATACCAAGGGAATCCATGTTTGGCAGAGATGTTTGTTGTGAAATGTTTCAGCAGTCAGTCCACATACACATAGTCGTGTTTCCATCACCTCAGAGGACATTACATTAACTTGCATTAATTTCCTGCATGGAGACTTATCCAAACTTTAAACATAACTACGACATGTCTAACAATAACCCTAACTCTGACATTACCTTAAATTAACCTCAACTTTGAACCAAATCTTCACCCTAAAATGAATGATTTACATTAAGCAGACTTGCTTTTCGTCATAAGGGAGGTGAGTGCCCACAACATGACTGTGTAAACAGATTTACGCCCCCACAATGTGAGGAGAACCTAAACCACACGCACACATTCACAAACACACACACACACACACACACTGTACCTCATGCTTTATATGACCTTGGTGAAATTATATAACACCAGACTCTGGCACATTCGCTGTATACTTCTAGAAAGCAGAAGAATGTTTTTTTAAACAAAAGGGCCAACAGATTTTACAGAGCGTTTTGAACATAGTGACAGTATAGATGAAAGGGACTGTTCACTCGAGATCTCAGTGAAATATTTTTCCCTCTCACCCAGAATTTTAAGTATCCATCCAGATAATTTGAATTGGCTGAGGGCTGCAGCTTATTTCATCACAATGACAGTTTTTTCCCCTTTGTGAGTTGACAAACTGTTGGTAGCAGGACTTAGATTTAAATTAAATGGTAGATCCAAATAAAAACATTCAATAAGTATATTGTAGTAAGTGTATCAGTCCAATTTGAAAGGTAAATTGCCAATGAATGTTTCAAATTAATCTTTGGCCACTTTGATCACAACAAATCAAATGCCACGTCAACCAATTTATCCAAATCTGGACAATCACACTTAAAATAATTGAATGGAGCAAGTTTAGAGGAAAAATAAGTTTTATTTTTAATGTTGTCCCTTTAAATCACAAAACTACGAAATTGGCCTCATAACTTTCATCTCTCTTACAAAGTCAATCTTAAAAGATGGTATTTATGATTGATGACACTTGATCTGTCAGTGTCACAGCTTTAATAAATAATGCTGTCATAGTGGTCTGGTACAGATATAAAAAGGCTTTCAAATGGAAGAAAGCTAACAACCAAAATGACATTTGATTAAAGAAATACCCCCAATAAAGAGAAGAATAAAAAAACGTTTCCAAAGATCATCTCCTAATTTAAACACATACTGTGAGGCTGAGCAAACAAGCATGCGGATCAAGATAAAGATGCAAGTAAAGAGCAAATATTTAGGCCTGCTACTCTTGTGATGTAATCATTATTCATAATATAATGGAGCAGCAATGAAAAGTGTTGCTGATGAAATCATTGTTCTTCAGAGATACTTAGATAACCATCATTGGGGTTGAACAAACAGGCAATTAACGCCTGAATTGCAGGGAAGAAGAGCCTGTACTGTGTCATGATCTTCTTCCGTCATCCCATGGGCCTCAGAAACACAAACAGCTCCTCTCAACACTTCATTCTGAGGTTCTGACTGAGTCACTGGCTTATTAGTGCACAGGCCGGCTATCATTATCATTGGCTGTCTTGTCATGGTCACAAATCCCACAGGATCGCTGCTGCTATGACATTTTTATTCACACAAAGAAACACTGATTCAATGAGGCTGGACATCCACTGTCCTTCCCTAAGACTGTTGCTTTTACATTGGACTCAACTCACTATAAGAGAGTTGTGTTCGATATGCTTTATTAGCAAACAAAAGTTGATACATACATATGTAGACATGCTGCTTCAACAGTGTGTTAACTTATCATGTGACAGTATGTGATTTAAATTTTTACAGAGAAGGGGTATGATATTTTTCTGATTTTGCAGCCACTTGTCGAAGTGTCCTTGAACAAGACACTGAACCCCAAATTGTTCTGGTTGAGGATAAGTAAGTGAGAGATACTGTGCGGCACTTCATCCTACAAATGGTTAAAAAGTGCTGTTATGAGTGTTGTCCACTTATAAAAATAAATGTTTTACATTCTAGATGTCTTGTTTTTCTAGAGCTCCATGCAGATGTCCTCTGCTGCTGTTCATTGTAATGACATTTGGTGCTGCTCATGAAGTAAATATTTTTTGCCTCAGCATAGCAATCTAACAAGGGTCTTGTTGCTGTGATTAAATCTGAAAAATCATTTGTCCATCAATTGTTACTTATTTTTTTCTTTAGTGAATAACAGGATGGATGTTTCTTGCACAAATGCTTGTTGCAAGGAGGCATTTCTTCTCTCTGAAAGCAAACTAAATCACATGAAGGTAGTTCATTAACTGCACTAATCTAATCTTTAATCTCATTTGGTCAAGAGAGGACATTGGTCTGTTTATGTGTCTCTGAAATATCTAATAGATATTTCAGAGACATAGATACTGTACTTCACCACATGAGTCTCTGATCATTATTTATATCTCCTCATTTATATGAAAAGTGAAACAGATTTTCTTATTTCTAATGAATGCAAACCATTTCCAGGAAAAATATTGCAAGATCCTGTCTTAACATTGTGTTTCTGCCACCAATCCTGACAGGCCAATTCCCTGGCTTTCCCAAAATTAAACCTCAGCTCATCTGGAAAGCTTTAAAAAAGGACCCCTCCATTCTTCTCCCTCACCGCAGCGACCCACATGGCATCTGTCACACAGTTATCCCAACAAGCAACAAAAGACAACAGAGTCCTTTGTCTTCGGCAAGCAAAGTAAAGGGATCGGCTGATGGGGTCGACTGAAGAGCAGAATTCGTAAACTGAAGAAAGGAAATAGAGCAGAATCAGGGATTCTGCCGTAAAACACACAGACACAACAGAGAAACAGGTGAATGTGACACATTGCCATGGATGCTGGGTGGAAAATGTGTCACCTTTGGAGTGTGTTTGTACGTACTTGTGTTACTCACATTGAGGGTACTAATATCTGTTCAGACATTATGGGGACTTAACTCCCATTTGGGGACAAAAGGCTGGTCCCCACAAGGAGGTTATAAGTTTGTTTTTGGTTGAGATTATGGGTAGGAATGGGGTTAAGTATGTTGTGGTTATGGGTAAACCACTGCAATAACCACCCAATCTACCTCTCCACTGATCCCATACACCATCACACAAAAGAATAAGTCACAGAAATGATGCACTGTTGGATTTTTTAAAATTAAGTTTTGCTGAAAGTTTCTCACAAGTTTTACTACACCATCTTTTCTCACCCTTCCTGCCATCAAGCAATTTTCTCTGCCCTTGCATAATGATCAGTGGGTTTAAGCTACTGCTGTGCCTCCCTCGAATACTTGAGAAAGAAATGTGGTCTCAGTTCTGTTAAACAGATTACAGGAGGAATGTGGAACAAAATGGGTTTATGTTTTTCCATCCTGATGTGATGATCTGTTCATTAATTGTTTACTATAGGAGCCATGTGCCTTTAATGGTATCACATGTTCTGCTTGGATTTAGTGTAAAATGATCAAAGAGGAAATTCAGATGATGAAAAACATGCTGGTGAAAACATTAAATATAGAAAATGGGTTTCATGTTTTGTTTTAGCTTTCCAAAAGGAGGAAGCAGTGGTTGCATGCTGTTGCCATTCTGCATCAAATTACATAAACATTTGGAGAGAGGGGTTTAGGAAGTTTTCTGTTTAGACAGTGAAGAAAATGAGGCTGGTGGTTGGCATTATCGCCTCATTATAGCTGTTACCATATAACTTCAGTACATGATGCATGATGCAACCTATAGGCCTACTATGAAAGACATGGGCTCACAAACTCTCTCATACAAACACATATGATAAAAACAAACATATACAGGCCATGCCCTCGATCTCAGCACCACTGACTGTGTGTAACTGTAGCTGGCTCAGGTTGCTCTACCAGGCCAGTCGTCTCAGATGGGAGTGGTCCAGTCCCAGGAGGGCGATGTATCCAGGACAGGTTATAAGATCTGTAGTCTACAGTGGCCCTCTGGGGACACACAGAACTGGGGCCACATTGTTCGCTGGCATCATTGTGCACAAGGGTTTCCCATGGATCATATGATACAGACTTCAAACCCAGGGGTCTCGCTGCACTCGTAGCTGTTGTTCAATGAGCACGATGGGAGACGATTTCTCACTGATCTGAATGAGGCCACCCTGGACGGGGTCCCGGTGGCTTGTTGTCTGGACGTGGAGAAGGATGGGAGTGATGGTGGTGGAAGGCATGGGGATGGCGGTGGCGTAGTAGAGCAGATGCTAAAAACATGGGTGAGAGGACAAGAGCTGAACTCTAAGACAGAGAGAGAGTGGGCAGTGAATGAGAGTGAGTAAAGGAGGCGGAAGAGACAGAGGAAGTCTAGACACTTAGTAACTGTAGCAGAATGAGCTCAGAAGCAGTTTGCCACACAGGAAAACAAACTTCCCCTGTTCACAATGAACGTCTTCTGATGTGTGAGCAAAAAGCAAAATGAGACGCTTACAAGAAAAAAAGAAATGGTTTAAATACATGATGAGTTTCCATGATCATTTGAATATCTGGTAGACTGTGCAGACATTTTATTGTGGGCCAGTTTTCAAAACTTTACTAGAACCGGATAGGCTGCCATCTGATTGCCCTGTGAGGTGTGAATTACCTTAAATGAATTCACCTGTGTGTTTGCTTTTTGGGTGACATCTGTTCTGCACTGTTTTAATACTGATGGAAGTCAAATGGAAAATTGTCTTTTAAGATGAAGATAAAATTTAAGATGAAGCATTTTATAGCATGCATGGAAACTAATTCAGATATAAGAATATAAGAAATAGGTTCAGAAGTGCACAGAGGCTGTTATCTCAAAATGATTTCAGCTTGTATTTTGGGACTACAACTCCATTATGTCAGTATCATAAGATAATTACAAATAGTTTTCTTTAAACTTGTGACAATTAGGTGACTGATTGTAGTTGAACTTTTTAATGTTTCAGAATGTTACAGCATAACCTTAAAAATAGAGATTGTATCAGAGTTGTGTGTGTGTGTGTGTGTGTGTGTGTGTGTGTGTGTGTGTGTGTGTGTGTGTGTGTGTGTGTTTGTGAATGTGTGTGTGTGTGTGTTTGTGAATGTGTGTGTGTGTGTGTGATCTAGGTACTCCTCATGTTGTGGGGGCGTAAATCTGTTTACACAGTCATGTTGTGGGCACTCACCTCCCTTACGACGAAAAGCAAGTCTGCTCAATGTAAATCATTCATTTTAGGGTGAAGATTTGGTTCAAAGTTGAGGTTAATTTAAGGTAATGTCAGAGTTAGGGTTATTGTTAGACATGATCATATGTACCTTCTCTATCATGTGCAGCAATGTGACAAAGTTGAGACAAACACACACACACACACACACACACGTTATCATGAAGATAATAATGTTGTGATCACAACATAAGAGAGGAAAAATAAATACCAGAGAAAATGAAAGCTCCAGACTTTGAAATGAGTGTCCATCATGGTCTTGAAGTTTTGCTTCATCACAACACTCAGTGACCAAATTAACATAATTCCCCATGTAACCTAATTAAATCCTGAACTTGAGAAATCTTATTTTTGTCATCACAGCAGAATCTGATGACTGAGTTACAAGATAAAAATAGAGCCAGTCATTGCTTGTGAACATAGCCATAGCCAGGCATTTTAGAAATGCCGAGGTTTATAAAATCCCCCAAACCCTCACACCTCCCTAAATAGAGCAGCTATTTCAAGAAAATTCCTCTAAAAGTTGCTTAAAGTCTCAACATAACTCATAAAACTCTAAATAAAAAATAAAATAACCAAAATCATTTGTCCCCTGTCTATAATTAATATCAGATTACATTGTTCACTCTGGGAATCTTCATAATAAGTTATTACAAAATGACAGACCCATAAAATAAAGTGTGACATACCCAAATGAAAGTTACAGAAGTGACATAAGTTACATAAGTTACATAAGGAACATAATTAGTCACACGTGTTCTTTGATACATCCTAAATGTGTGCTTTAATTCCTCCTTATTTGTAGACATCTACATGACAAAAACAACAAAATACATAATTGCAGCACAAAATTAAAAAAAAACAACCATGTATTAGTGAAAGGATTGTAACTTAATCTAAAATTTATGCAGCGCAGTGTATTTCAGATAGCTCAAGGTTTAGGGTTCCCAAATATAATCTGTGCCCTGTGGTGCCAAGAGGAGTGACCAGAAACCTTACTGAGTCTTTGTAAAAAATGTGTTTGAGGTTGCATTCTCTCCTCAAAGAATAAAACATGACACCCCTCTTTTTTGTGTAGTAAACATCTAGCCAAAGAGGCTCACCTCAGCTATAAATAAAGGATTAAAGTGATAAATGACAGTAGAAACAACAAGAGAAGACAATAACATGAAGGAGAGACGGCTAGTATCTCATCTTATCAAGGATGGTTTCAGTCTCACCATCTCTGGACTCTGTGTGTCTGTGCTGTCCTCAAGATGAATAACTAGCAAGTTCTTTTACTTTTTTTGCATTCAAGTATTGTTTAGTTGTGATAGGTGATATGCTTTGATAAAAGTTATTATCTATCAAAGCATGTTTTTCCTCCTCCGTTTTCCCGTACCAGAATTGAGGATAGAGGTCTAACAATAGAGGATGTTGTTTGATGTACAGATTGAGGCAAATTTGTGATTTGTGATATCACCACATAATATCTACATAAATAAAAATTCACTTGACTTTAGGATAGACCGATTTGTCTGTTTTTATAACTTATTATTTTTGAAATTATGTTTCATTTCAGCTACTGGGATGACAAACAAAGATAAACCTGAAACTTAAAAGTCATCTATAATTGCTATGAAGATGTTCCGTCTGGTAATCTGTGTCATCTGCCTCATTTTTTTTTAACTGTGTAATCTTGTTTTAAGGACAAAATCATTACCTCCATCTAGTGGTGACAACTGTAAAATGAAAAAAGAAACAATGTCACCGTTCCTGGTAGTAACAGTTTACCTAACAGACAAATTGATATTAGGGGTAACATTTTCAGTGTCACCTCCCAGCAGGGTTTCTTAAACAGAGACAATATTTTCCTGCATGTTAATATGACCTGTATCTCTGTCCGTGTGTTTGGTGTGTAAAGTGTGTCTGTAGGTGTGATCCATAGAGAGTAAAAAAATGATTCGATTCAGTAATGACACAGAGTAATGATCTAAAAAAAAAACAGGATCAATCTATATTCTGCAATAAGCAAGGGACTGAGTTTCACTTTCCCAGGTTTATCAATGAAAATACTGAGGAAATAATTATGGCCTGAATGGCCATACGGCTTGTTACACTAATCCGAGAGAGAGATAGATAGATAGATAGAGAGAGAGAGAGAGAGAGAGAGAGAGAGAGAGAGAGAGAGAGAGGTTATGGTGAGAATGTAGGCTGACAGATGGCCTCACTAAGCACCTGCCAGTGCTGCCAGGTTTTATCTGCACTCTAAGTGTTTGGATCAGGGCAATTAGGCAAGCACTGCAGAGACAAGACGGAGGCAGAGAAACAGAGAGGAGTAATATGACAATCTGAGTAATCAGAGGCTGCAAATGGTCCGACACTGCCAGCAGGAATGGGCTACTTCTCTTCACTGAGTGTAATTATGTGAAGAGTAAACAACTTATTTGTTTTTATGTGAACCTTAAACAGCTTTTAAACCAGATGGAGCTGATGGATGATTTTCTAGAGGATTGGCCGGAATCTCTGGACATTTTTGGGTCAGTTTGGATGGATGCACTGGGTGTGTCCACAGCAGAAGACTGGTCTATTTGTCTGATTCTGGTGGAACATTTATGTCTGGACCTGTTCAGCCAGATGGACTTTTTATTGGAACACAGAGGTGTGTGCTTCAACTTGCTGGGCCCGCTTTCTTCTGATGACCCATATGTGTGGATGTTCGACCACATCTAAAGTGAATCAAAGATGTTTTTCGTCTTTTGTTGCCTTTTTCTGCACGTCTCTCCAGCATTTTTCAACTTTGCTGGCAGGAACACAATTAGACTCAGCAAAGTTTTCCACCACAACCAATGAATTTTAGGAGTGTCCACTTTGCCTATGCTTCAAGACACAGTGGACATTTAAGAGTGACAGAAACAGGGTCAGCATTGTCACACCACCCCTTCTTGATTCATGTTAGGGAAAATGTAAGCTCGCCTCCACAGCATCACATCTATACATTCATTTGATGAATGATTCATATGGAAGGTTGATTTTTGTGGCTTGTTAACTATCCAATTTAGGTGTATTGTACTGTTGTTGTGATGTATTGTATTATGCTTAATTATTTCATTTGGAGCTAAGAGCTTATTGTAAACTGTAAAATCTCCAGTGAAACTGCAGTTGCAGCCAGCAGTAATAAACTGAATATTCTAGATCAATATGTAACACTAAATGAATGAGAACAGTTGCTGATAAATACTGCACAAGATCAGACATTTTTATTGGATAAAAAGTATGTCAGCGCATGATTGGATTTTTATTGGTTTTGGACTGAATGCCAGTTTACATTTGCAGGCAACTGAGTTTACAAGGTGTCTGAAAGTCTGTGAAATCAATTATCTGACCTAAAAGTAAAAATGTATGTATATGTATAATTTAATATGTATATTTGTGGCTTATGGAACATCTAGTATAGTCACAACAACAACAATTGCTATATTTTTTTGTAGAATTTTCTTCCCATCCTATAAAATAAACAAATAAACAGCTTGAAAAAGCACATAAATATCCAAAAGAGATATTTACGTACTAACGAAAAAGGTAAGTGGCATAATATACACTATGTACAAACTACACAGTCGAAACCATAAATATTCGTTTGAGTTTACACCCTTTTATTGAAATGCATTTTATTAATCATTGTCCTTAATTTTTTTTATCATACATATTCCTTTAAGATGTCATTTAACTGTCTCTTTTGGCAGCGTGTTTTGAATTTATGACTCTTTTTTTTAATTGATTCAAATGTACATTTTAATTTCATAATATTTTGCAATGCATCGTTGCAAGAAATATGCATGCATCCCATAGACTGTATGCATCCACGAGAATACGTCAGTTGGGGGAATGACAACATGGATGGGTGCCAAAGTCTGGTTTCCTGTTTAGAACGTCGCCTACAATACCCAGAATTCCCTGGTGGTTCACAGAAAGCACGCTTAACGGTCGTGACGTAATGTAGTTTCAAAGGTTGTGTACAGTTGTCAGACTCACCGTCTGAGGAACACGATGTGACTGTAAATGCAGGCAATTTATAGGTTTACAATCTTCAGCCGTAGAGAAGAAACGGAAAAGGTAAGATTCACTTCAGCTCTGAATGTTGTTATTATAGGTGTAGTTTTTAGAAAATCGGTGCTGGAGCACATCAACAATCTGAGACCACGTAACGATATAACGTAAACACAGACTAGCTTAAATTACCGCTGTGTTGTCATAGGAATTAAATGACCACGATGCCCAACAAAGAGCAGAAATTGTGAAATGAATTAACATTAGTGGCAAAAAGTCAACTCTTGGAAGTGAAAAGAATGAGAACAGTCTTCAATAAAAAGCTATATTACATTTATATCTGCTAGAAAAAACAGGAAAGAATTGCTTTGATAATCTGACAAGTAACTTAAAAGTACTGTACTGCAAAATACAATAATATCTTCTTTGATCATCTTTGATATTGTTTAAACGTTTAAGTATACTATTAAATGAATATACGGTGCTGTGCACACCATTTTCAAATCCTATTCGGTGTTAGGTTTTTTATAAACTGCTTCATTATCATTCTTTATCATTTAGTTTCCGGTCATTTCTTTGCCTCATGAATATCAATAATACTCTTGCTTGAAATTAGCTTGCACTTTGAAGTCTGCATTAATTGTTGGCAAAGTTATGTCGTAAGGACAACATTTGAAAATGCAGGTACATGTGAAAAACACTGCATTATCTTATAACTATAACGTAACTTTGACAGAAATGAATGCAGATGTGGTGTTCACTACAGTGGATTATACAACTCAAGCAAGTTTCAAGAGTGTGTCGATAGATTTAGATGTCATACAGAAAGCATAGTTTGCAGAATGATTAGCTGTAATACAAAGTTTACTAGATTTGTAGTTAAACATATACAACCATTGCTATGGCTGTTTTAAACTTTAAATGACACAGGCTTTTTCTCTACATCTCTCTCACTTTTTAAACCCTTAAAACCTTAAATATTTCTGTCTCTGTGCTTTTATCCCTAATTTTTTTCATGCTCTCCCATTCCTCACCTCCGTCATTGTATCATGCATGTGTTCTGCCAGTGTTCAGGTCATACTGTCTTCTCCCTATTATCCTGTAGATAAGAGCTGATAAGAGCTGCCAATAAGTTTGTCCAACAAGTTCCTCTATGCTTATCTCTCCCTCTGTCGCTTACCCTCTCCAGTCTGTCATCATGAGTCCCTGAGGTCTGTCTGTTCAGTCATCACTATGAGTGGTGCTTCGCTGGCTGTCGTGGTTGTAGTCGTCTTCTTCTTGGCTCTCTACCTCCTCCAGCGCTATGGAGATTTGCAGAGACAGCAGCGGTTGGTCCTGTTAGGGACGCTGCTGTCCTGGTACCTCTGCTTCCTCATCGTCTTCATCCTCCCATTCGATGTCAGCGCGGTACGAAAAGTTGTTTGATGTAGTATATCTGAAGATGAGGTTCATTTTAACCATGTTAACCAGAGTTGCTCATGTTTAAAAGAGTTTTTACATTAAGCTGTGTGTGAATGAGGTTTTTTGCAGCTAATTCATGTTGAAGTTGGGAAAGTTTAGGTCTACTCTTGCCTCTGGCATCTCACCTGTTTTTTATCATGTGAGTTGAGTGTTTTTGCCTGTGTGAACTCTTTCAGACCATCTACAAGCGATGCATTCATGACAATGAACACCAACCTTCTTCTGTAACTCCAGCAAGACACACTAATCAGACAGGAGCTGGCTCATCTCTTTATCCAACTGTAAGGTAAATGAGGCACAGTTTCATTTATTGGCACTAAAGCCACTGTTTGCTAGCTTCAAGATTCCTCATCCAGCCAACCTGATAAGTAAAGTATGAAATCAGACCTTTGTTTTGGGGTTATGTTATGAACATCTAAGCTGCAAATAAGTTGGACAGTTCTACCCTAAACTGCAAATATTGACATGCAAAGCAGAGCTCCGTGTGTCTTATTTGTTCATCTCTTACTTCCTGATGATATTTTTTATTTATCCCAGTGTTTCAAACATAAAAACTGTGTATTTTATTGTATAACATTTGCTGTAGGCTTTAATCTCTTGATTGTTTTATTATAAGCTCAAGTCCTCTTGACACTTGAAACTTGACATTTGACACTAATCATAAGTCAACTGACAAGACTATCTAAAGGAATGACGTAATACATTGAGTGGCTGTTGTCAGTGTCAGTGCAATCATTCCGTTACTTTAAGTGCTGCATACAAAAGTTGCTGACAGAAACAGTCTATGATTATGTTGGCTTAATTGCTCAATTTTATTATTATATAGTCACTATCAAATCCAGTTCAGTAGAGTGATAATAAAAGCATTTTTTTACTTGTTTTGCAGACTATTTTCAAGGATTTAAGCTTACAACATGTAACTTAAAGGGCCAGTTATCCCAAATTACTATTGTCCTATAGTTTTGTCCCTGTCGCTCTGATCCAAAGACCTGGCTGTGAACTGTTTTCATAGTAGGAAGGTTGTTTTGTAATTTGGTGAACTGACTCTAAGTGTGTTTCTGACTTTGGTGACACCCAGTGGTGGTATCCAGAAATACACTTTGGTAAATAGCTATGTGCTCTACTACAATTCAAATGATTGTTATTAAACAGTCATTATTCATATGGTGTAAGAGGACATTGCATTTAATGTTTGTCTTATATAGTACCACAGCTGTTAAATCTAACCATATGGCAAAGCTTCTGCTAACTTTTCTAATTCTGTGTTACAAAACTGCGCACACATTTTTTGTGTGTGCTCACATTTTTGTGTGTGCGCATATGTTTGCAACAGTGTACCAAAGGCGTGTGAAGAGCCATGGAGTTATATACCAGACGGCGTCTTACCAGTGTTTTGGAGAGTTGTATACTGGACTTCTCAGTTTCTTACTTGGTGAGATCCTGCTCTCACTCACAGTCACTTACTTGTGTAAACCTGGACCACAACTGCTGTATGTTGTAAAAACAATTGTGTTTTGGTGTATTTACTCTTCTTTATGTTTGTGCCTGTTTTTCTGAATAGGCTGCTGTTGCCCTTCATGCAGTCTTATGCACGGTCAGGAGCTTTCTCCAAAATTGGAAAGATTAAAACAGCTCTCATTGAAAATGCAATCTACTACGGCACCTACCTCCTTATATTCATCTCTCTGCTCATCTACGTGGCTGCTCGCCTACACTGGCAACTCACATGGTAAGTCAGTCGTACTTTAATTTATGAGATGACAGGGTTCACAAAAATTAAACCGCAAAGAAAACAACATTTTTGACTTATGTTGTACTGTGGCAGTGTTTCAATCCATGTACCTTTTGTCTCAATTGATTTCCTAATCTGAAACAAAAATGGGGCTTTTTTAAATTATCAATATTTGTAACCATGTTTTAAAAATGAAAATAGAACTGTTTTCCATTTAATTTTGTCCTGAAAATAGAATTTTATGTTGTTTCCTTGTTACAGATTTTCATAGTGTGAGTCAAACACAAAAAAATCCAGTTTACATAACTACCAAATGCAAAATCGGGGCAATTTGAAATTATCTTTGTCATTAAAAGGTGAACTGCAAGTATTCATTGTCGGTATTTTATCTCTGATTTTTAGCCAGAATAGCAGCAGTTGTCGGCACAGAGGGGTGCATTGTTCACCCCCAATTAATGTTTGACACACACACACACACACACGGTGAACCACTATCAGGTTTATTAATCAAGTATAATTATTTTGTTTCTTTAAAATCTCTTTACATCACTGGTTAGATAATACAACCTAAATATTAAGAATATAGTTAGACAGATTATGCAACAAGGATACTGACTGCGTTCATGTAGTTGTAGGCTTATTTATCTAAATTTTTTGCTCTCCTCCAGTAGTTAATTCAAGACAAGATTTAAGTTAGGAAGGAGATGATGCACAAGCAGACATCGAGCTCACACAACATTGCCTGTGCGTGCGCCTTGTGCCACAGAAATGAAGAGGCCACAAAGCAAAAGCGGATGATCTGTAAGGTTCTTACAGTGCATAGAAAGGCACTGGAGGTTATGCCTAATGTCCCCGCAATGAAATTTGCGATGCCTTTGATGCCTTCATTGCTATGTATGAGCATTTATTTTCCACTGTCAAGATGACTAAAGGCGACCGCAGACCGCAATAGAAACGCCAGTGACTGACAGCGCTCAGTGGTTTGGCGTTTTAGTGCGCACTCTGGAGGCGCCTGACAGGCGAGATCCAAGTGTTCTTCTCTGCTCCATTTGCCTGAAGACTAGCTATTGTATTGTCAACATGTCGGTAAATTGCTTATCCACCCTCTGAGGTGCCTGAAGGACTTTGATATTGGATACTAGTTTAGCTGAATATAGTTCATAAAGAGTTGAGTTAAAATACTTTTTGGCTGAATGGGAAAGAAAATATAAGAGTGTTAAGTAAAGCAAGCATCTTCCTAAAGACAGTTATTTTACTACAGTACAACACAGAAAGGAGGATGTAGTGTTATTGGTGTTGTGTTGAAGTACATCACTGCCATCTGGTGGGCAGATACAGATAGTATCCTGTAATAGGGTTATGTTTTAAATAAAGGTTACTGAGTGAAACCTCTGAGTGTTTGGTCTCCATCTCTCACTTCTGCACTCCTGTTTAGTCATCCTAACATAACAGTGATGAAAAAATTAGGATACTTTATAGCTGATTTACTTATTCTATCGTCAGGGATTGATATTTTTAATAGTTGGACCTTTCTGTTTTGGCAGATCAGTCTGATGAGATTAAGTTAACTGTGATTATAGAGCGATTTGGCTATTGTAGGCAACTACTGGCTTTCAATAGGATCTCTGGCCATGTGAGGACATTTATTATAGTTAATATTTCCAAAACCATAGCCTTTGTTCTGTTCATATGTAGGCTACAAGGTTTTTTTATTTCTTTCAACCAGGATATTTTTCCACCTGAGATGATAATTAACATAAGCATATTTCCAACCAAACAATCAATAATGGACTGTGCATCACCAGACCTATTCCGCACTTTTATTATTGTAACAGTGGAAGAAATTTTAATCCTACAACACGCCACCATCAACTTTTGTAATAAGTAGAGTCCTCAATATGCTCTGTTGTGGGTCAAAGTGTGCTACAGCTTTGGTTATTAATGTGGTGTGGCATGAATGGGCATGAATGAGTTTGATAAAATACATATTTTTCTCTGTGTGTTATTCTGTGCTTATTTATAAACTGGACACAGCCTACGTACAATTGAATTATCAATGTTGTAGCTGTTGTTAATAATGTTGAAGTGTTAATATGAACCTAGATCAGGGGCTCTTCATCAAAAAAATGAAACTTGCTGTAAACGAAAAAATAGAATTTCAAGCCTTTTTCTGTAAATTCTATTTTGTGTCAGAAAGTGCTATGTTGTCCTTTTTTTCCATATTAAGTGACAACAGCCCCGTTTTTCATTTTACGATTTCAGGAAATCAGTTGGGATGAAGGTACACAGATTTTTTTCCTAAAGTTGACATTATGTCTGTGTATTGATTATCTCTCTTTGTAAAACTTGTTCAGGACAGCACTCCAGACAATTTGCATTACAGCTGCCAACACCTGGGGTCTCTTCCTTCTGGTGCTGTTGCTAGGCTATGGCTTGGTGGAAATCCCACGTTCCTATTGGCTCTCATCTTGCCACAGTTACCTGCTGGCCAAGACCTACTTCAAGACAGCGAAAATGGCTACTGAGAAGGCAGCGGCTGAGGAGAACTTAGCAAATGTTATGGAGGTGAGAGGATGGAAACCTTTTAACTTTACACCTATCCTAGCTTAATATTGATGGATTTTCCCAAACAAGTTTGTGCTGTACAAGCGTTAGGAGTTTTGACAACAGGTGCTAAATCAGAAAGTGTTGTCCTTAAGAGAATATTAGAACAGCAACAGAACAAAATCAACATATCTCCTGTATTTTTGGATTTTATTTCTACTTGAACAAAAATATTTTTTTATTATCAGGAGGTGGCAGCTGTCCATAAATCTGTCAGGTACAACCACTCTCTCAGGAAGTGTGTGGACACCATTTTGACAAAGGTAAGAAATGGATGAGGCCATTTGATCATTAAATTAAGTTTAATGACAGATTTATGGTGTTTACAGTTTGTTTGTGTGGAACAGTTTTGATTTTAATGTCATATCATTTCAGTGTCCTACTGAGTACCAAGAGGAGATGGGGAGAGACATGGAAAGCTCTAGTGGTGAACAGAATGTCCTTCCAACCAAAAGAAGCCTAATTAACCTTCATAAAAAAGTAATTGCTATTTTAACACTGTGATTTTAAAAGAAATACTGCAAAAAATATAGCAGCTCATTGTAATTTCAATTAATAATCAACTGTCTCTGTTGCATTTGTGTTTAAGGTGATCTTTGCAGTGCAGCAGCACAGTCAGACCCAGGTTCAGTGGAAGATTTTGTTAGACCAGGCTTTACATCTTGAAGACGTAGCTAAGAGTCAGAGCAGCCCGGTCCACCAATTCATCCACAGCTCCTCTTCAGAACAACACCACGGCTGGATCCGTAGGTTCATCTATACTCCTACAGTAGGTGAGTTCAGTCGGCACCTACATCTGCTTAAACAGTTTTATGACCGTTTTTACACCCCCACAATACAACAGAGGACCTTGTCCTTTGACCGTCATTTGTATTTACTGACGCGTGTGTATGTGTGTGTCATCCACAGAGTGGTACTGGGAGTGTGTGTTCAGGCGAGGCTTCTACAAGCTGTTGGCAGTCCTCCTGTGTCTCTTCTCTGCAGCTGTGGTCTGGTCCGAGTGCACTCTCTTCAGCACACGCCCAGTCCTGTCCCTCTTTGCCATCTTTATTCAGATGGCTGAAAAACAATACAACTACATTTTTATAGAGGTATGAGGCATGTATTAAGTGAGGCACACAATGAGGCGCACCCAAGAAGCCTAAGTTTATTTATTTTATTTGCTGTGAGCAAAAATATGTATATACACAACAATATTGAATCAATTCAAACACTGTTGAATCAGCTAACCCCGTCTGCTCTCTCTACCCTGTTTCTCTCCACCAGATGGCGTGCTTTGTCACTATCTTCTTCCTGTCTGTATGCGTCTACTCCACAGTGTTCAGGATACGAGTTTTCAACTACTATTACCTGGTGCCACATCACCAAACTGATGCTTACAGCCTGCAGTTCAGCGGCATGTATGTTCCTTATATTTATTTCACATTACAGGTGAAAAAGGCATGATATTCTGAAACACAGATATAATAAATAAATTAATGTACACATCTGTTTTGTTGTTATTTTCATAAAGAGTGTTTACATGAGTGGAAGCTTTTACGGTTGACTGTCGTAACCAGTGTAAAAGGGCTAAGTTTCAAAAGACGAAGTGACAGTTCAGCCCACTCTGTGCACCCTGTGTTATATTTCCATGGTATGATATTGGTTTACTTCTTTGTTTTTGCTTCCTCTGCTCAGGTTGTTTTGTCGTCTGACTCCTCCTTTGTGCCTTAACTTTCTGGGCCTGATTCACATGGACTCTGCCATCTCACACCAGGACAAAATACAGACATCTTATACCTCTGTGGGTTCCACACACACACACACACACACATACACATTCAAAAATACACATTATCAACACCTATACAGGCATTCACACCAACAATAATGTAGTAATGCACATTCACACTGTACATACAAGTATTACACCCATCACAGATCAGAGCCTTTACAGCATATGTTCACAAACACGTGATATATTGATGTGTCATATCCTCTGTGTGAAGCTGTGAAGTAATGGAAATGATCATTCTTCTGTCTGTTTCTCTCTGTCAGATCATGGGCTCTATGCATCTGCTGTCTTTCATGTCTGATGGGTTCAACATTTATTATCCCATGCTGATATTGCTGCTCTGCTTTGCCACTTTTTGCAAGTAAGATAAAGGAAACATTGTTCATCAATTAAATTTCAGAATCAGTTTTTTATTAGCCAAGTATGCAAACATACTAAGAGCGTGTTTTGTGTGTGTGTGTGCGTGCGTGCGTGCGTGCGTTTGGATTTGTAGTCTGGGCTCTCGCTGTTTGAACCTCATAGGCTTCCAGCAATATGTTACTGACGATGACTTTACCTCCGATCTTGTGGATGAAGGAAAGGAACTCGTCAGAAGAGGTAGTTTCATTTCTCATTTAATCATAATTTCAGACTTCAGACAGCAGGTTATTTTTCCTCATTCACTGTCTCTCACACACTTTTTACTATTTATTTCTTCACTTCTCAGTAGAAATTATGTAGTAGTATTGTGTTTTGTGTGTGCACATGCTATTTAACAACATACATTACAATGTTGTTCTTTTTTTTGCAGAAAGAAGGAAACGACAGAAGACAGAAGTTGCAGAAAATCGAAGATCGGTTAGAAATTTGTATTCTGTTTAAGTTACTTTCTACACAAAAATCTGCTTTGCATTTTGTTCCTTGACTGATTTTTTTTTTATTTTTACTGTGCAGAATGATTTATGTGCAGAGTCTGACACTAGACGGCTGCTGAAAGATCAAAGTTTCTTTGTGCTCACCTTAAATCTGAGTTTAACATGTGTATCGATTGTGATTTGCAACATAACATTGTAACTAGTTTTTCAAGTATTTCAATGTGGAAATTACATTTTTGGAAGAAAAAAAACATCACAACACAACACAAATTACTTTTCAAAGCAGATTTTTTTTAAAAAAATATAGGTACATACAAAATACAAAACATAGGTATTTTACAATTTTAAATTTCACAATTTTCCAAGAAACTAAAAAATCTAGTTCTTGGTATTTATGTGTGTGCTTGGTTTTCTGTTTCAGGCCTGGAGGGAGCGATATGGAGCCCAGGGAGATATCAAGAGGAGTGGTAGGGATTAAAGACAACAATTATCCAGAACATATAGAACTTGCTATGTTGCTACTGAAACTAACTGAAATTAACTTTTGTCTTTTCAGGTATCATGGTCACTAGGAGAGATAGAGAGACGGATGAGCAGCAGACACGTTTACTGCTAGACGATTGCAGTGATGACGATTCACCCAACAAAAGGTATGTTCATTTTTTCAAATTAATTGAAGTTTAATAACATGGCCTAAAGAGCTAGAGCTTACCATTTCAAACAGGTCACCTCAGTCTCTTACTCTTTCTCTCTATGTCTGTAGATACACAGGAGGACGTTACCTGTCTCTGTCACCCTCTCAAACTGGAATCTCTGATGCTTGACATACACAGGAAGAGGACACAAAGCAAGAAGCTCGCACCTGATGGAAATTCAAAAAAGGACTACATATGTGCATCCTCTTGTGCGGGCATATCTCAGGAAAATAAAGGAAATAAAGAGAGTAATGAAGTATCTCAGACATGGACATGCAATCAGGAAATGATTGAGAGTGAAACATTAACTCTTAGTAAAGGGTTTTTATATCCCAGCTGATTTTTAATGGATTTATATAGAGATCAGTAACTATAAAGGGAGGTTTATTGTTCAAACCCCCACCCTGTTTGTGCACAGCCAACTCTTTTGAAATGTGTTTTTAATATTATTTTCTGAGGTATTGTTTGTTTTATTATCACAGACTGATGCATAAAAACAATAGTTATGCATAGCAGCATAGTTATGCACCTGCAGTAACTGTGAACAGACATACGTGATATATGTGGTATTCTATTGTTGTCTGACATACATTTTATCTTTGAATTAAATAGATCATTGTGCCTGAAACAAAAACAGAGTTACAACAGTACTAAAAGGGAAGATACATCAACAGCTTGTTGTCTATCTTGTTTCTTGTTTCTGTTTTTGGACTGTATATGAATTATACTGGCTAAACAATGTGACTTTTTTGTAATGTAGCTTAAGAGTGTACAGTTGTGTGTCCACCTTGATAATGCATTAAAATGTCATCATTTTACCCATTCAGTTTATTTCCTGTTGGATTATTACATAAATGTAATGCAAAAGTACATATACAAACATAATGTCTTATAAAGCTCTTCAACTGTTGCATGCTATTTTATATCATAAAAGGTTAAATATAACCTTGTTTTAAGACCAAATGAAAAGTACTATAAGTATCTGTTGGTACTCTTCATCCTTATAGTTATTTACAGACAACGCATCTCTTGACTAAATCAGTAATGCATATATTCTGATAAATTATCAACGGCATATGGTGGCTCAACAAATTTACGAAAGGGCAAAGTATACATTTATATTTTGGCTTCTGTTTTGTCGAGTTTATTTGTTTTGTCCGTGCTGCCTTCGAAACTCTTCGTAAACTTCGTAAATATGTAATCTGTAGTGGACGAGTCGAAAAATCAAATGCTTTTAGTTTCAAGTAATAACATCAACTCTGTAACAGAAACGGTTAGGGTGTTATGATTGAGTTTCTAAATGGATCTTCTAGATACATTTTGAGACACTGCACTGCTCTGTAGCGCATAACGCATTTTTTCCCCACAGCACTTAAAGGCAGCACTTTGACTCGCAGCCAGGGACACTCAGTCAAGGAACCTTGCACACAGGGGCACGGCTGTTTGTATGGCGATAATGAATAACAGCTAAATGCCAAGTGGTAATGCGCTGCTGCTTATTGAAGGAGAAACGCCGCCAGATTGTCAAATATCATCGGATAACACCGAATCAACATAGCCCGACATTTCGTTCCTGTTTTGTGATTGTGGGGTCTGCGCGGTAAGTTTATGTGTAGCAAACGCGTACAGACATACGTAGCTAATGGTTGTAGTTAGCGCTAGCTAGCAATGTAGAGTGGCAACGCTGGTTGCTTGTAGCGGTGACTCATATATCAATTATTCAGTTCGCCACATTTATTTGACGGTTTGTCATATTATTGATAGATTAGACGTTATCTTCTAACGTTACAGACTTACTGAGTTTGTGTGAAATCACATTTAACAGAAAATGTAGCGTTGCAACTACCCGACTCGTCCCTGACCAGAATAACTTAACGGTCTTACGTGAGACGTTTCATTTTGGCTAACTGTGTCGTTTTAACAATGAACGTTTACAATACAATGTTTGTACTCTGGTTAATATTTATTAACGGGTATAATCTTATTCCAGGCCTGGGCTGTGATTTGGTACTAGCAGAGTTGCTCATCAGGCTGTTTGACATCTAGAGCTGGCTCCCCACGGCCAGCCTGTACACTTACATCCTGTATACTACTGTAAGGTTACACTGTATACTGCTGCTGTGTAGTGGCAGATCCTTTACTTAAATAAAAGCACAAACACAGCAATGTAAAAATACTCAATTACGAATAAAAGTTCTGCAGCATTAGCAGCAAAAAATAATTGAATTGTTGCATTAAAACTAGTGGTTTGGTCCCTTTGACTGATACATCATTAGATTAGTAATACTGAAAAATCAGTGTGCAAGCAGCATGTTACTGTTGTAGATGCTGAAGGTTTGTTTATATACAGCTAGTTTAGTCCAGTGCTTCCCAACCTAGGGGTTGAGCCCCTCCATATGGTCACTGGATAAATCTGAGGGGTCATGAGATGATTAATGGGAGAGGAAAGAAGAAAAAACAAAGTTCTGGTACACAAATCTGTTTTCAGTTTTTGGACTTTTTCTCTAATCTTTGGGGTTTTTTTGGTGAAATATATTAACATTGATTTTAAATTAAACCTCATGAGAAGTTTAGAGGGAAAAATCACTATTTGGTGGAGCTGTTAACAACTCATCTAAAATGTGACCCAGACGACACACTGCTATTTGTAAGATGTCAAAAGCCAAAAAGGGTGGAAACCACTGGTTCAATCTTCAACAATGTGTTATATTTTAAAAACTTTTTATATTATCCATCATGTCAAATCTTCAGCTTAAAAGCTTATAAATGTAGTGGAGTAGAAAGTACACTATTTCCCACTGAAATGTAGTGGAATGGAAGTTTAAAGTTGCATCAAATGGAAATACTCAAGTAAAGCACAAATACCTCAAAATTGTACTGACAAGTACTACTTCTCAGTTTTAGCTATTAGTGGTGTTAACACACACAGTTAAATTATTCTACCATGAAGTTTGTTTGTATTATAGATCATTTACATTGTTTACAGAAGTAAATAAACTAAATAGGTCTTTGCGTCGAGTTCATGTCTGAGTGGTTTATATTTGAAAGGACCCAAGCACAGCAAAGGCAGGGAGGGTTTTGGACATATTGGTTACATGGGCTGTATGCGTCGCCACCACCAGACAGTATGGCGTTGTCTCGTGCAGTGAAAGCAGTACAGGCTTTGGATCTTATGGGTGAAAAGCTTTGGGTTATTTACATAACCCCGGTTCTCTGAGTAATATTAGTGAGATGTCTCACTATGGGATGCATGCCTCGCTGCAGACCTAAGAAGCATTAATCTATTATGCCAATCCTGATTGGCTGATGAACGTATTCATCCACACCAGGTAGTGCCACCTCCGTTAAATAGCCACTGCGGACCACGCACCTCCTCTCACTCACGCAAGCAAGGAGGGTTGTCTGGTGAGAGAACCAGGGTTATGTAAACAACCTGAAACTCTCTTTCATGATATTTGTTTCGATGTCTCACTGTGGGATGTGGTAGCTCCTGTATTGCCAGACAAGCTTATCTAGCGTCCACCAACCCACAGGGACAGCCACTCTGTTCCAGCTAGGACTCCAGGACCATGCATGCTACACACGGGGTGGAGACATCCAGCATATAGAAACGTACGAAAGTGAGAGGCGAAGACCAACTTGCCGCAGCACAAATATCCTGAACAGAAACTCTTAATAAGGCCCAGGATGCAGCCAAGCCACGAGTAGACTGCGCTCGCTGATCCGCCGGCAGCTGCAGACTCTGATTTGTATAAGTCAAAGCAGTCGCCTCCGCCACCCAGTGGGAGAGATGTTGCTTAGAAACAGGTTTTCCCTTATGAGGATTAGCCCAGGAGACAAACAGTTGATAGCTCCCCCTGAAACACACAGTCCTATTCATGTAAGTGCACACCGCATGAACCAGACATAACGTACTCGACCACTGCTCTCCAGGTGGGGCAGCAAAAGCCCCAAGGTCAAAAGGAGAACATGAACCAACCACCTTGGGCACAAAGGTCAGGGCCCTTAAGCCCCTTCAGAACCACAGCCAAATCCCACCAGCGGCAGGGAGACAGGGAGAAGCCTGTGAGCTCCCTTCATAACCAGCGGGTGTTGGCAAGCTGTTTGTTCCCCAAATCTGACATGACAGGCAGCGATGGCTGCCAAATACACTTTAATCTTGGAAAAGGCTTTTCACTTGTCAGTCAGGTCCTGCAAGACTGACAATATCACTCCCACCAGACATTGAAATGAAATGTGTCCCTCTCTGTGACACCATTCTTCGGAACACTCTCCACTTACAGCCATACAGAGACCTAGTGGAGGAGGCTCTAGTGTTTTGGATGGTGGCAATCACTGTCTGTGGAAGCCCCACAGCAGTCAGATTGAGCCACTCGTGGGGCAGGCCCACAACATGAGTCGCTCCGGGTGTTGGTGAAAGACAGAGTCCAGCGATAATCCCTGAAAGATTACGTTCTGTGCTGGAGACCGCATGCTCTTCTTCACAAAATCCAAGTTGGATAGGTGCTAAATAAGATCCGTCTGTGGATGGTTAAGCTAGCTAGGTCCTGACGCGAGGTATGCTCCAAGTGAGAATAGGTGCTTGAATGAGACTGTCTCATCCACAACAGCTATTTAAGGTAGGTGGCACTACCTGGTGTGGACAAATGTGTTCACCAGCCAATCAGGATTGGTGTAATGAGGTTAATGCTTCTGAGGTCTGCAGCAAAGTGTGCATCCCATAGTGAGACATCAAAATGAATGTTATGAAAGAGAACTGTTGTTGTTGTTCAGGGCATCTGTGTGCTTTCTCAGCATCCTGCAGATAGTGAAACTGACTCATCACTTTTAGGAACAAACTGAGACCTTTTGCTGCTTTCAGTATCTGGCAGTACGAGGCACAGATGTGAGTTATAACTGCTCTTTTGAAAGAGGTCTTCATTTTTGTGCACATACAAAATTCAGCAGACCTGCCCGTTATTTCTTTTAGCTTTTTAGCTTACACCTGTCATATTTCAAATAGCACTTATTGTACTTATTCATTATTATTGGGAAGTGTTCTGACTCTGGCTCTGGTTTGTGTGTCTGCAGTCTGTAGACAGCTATGGGTGGGCTGGGAAACGGACGTCGTGGAGGAAGATCACCCCCTCTAATGATTGGAGCCCTGATTGCCTGCATCCTGGTTCTGGGCTTTAACTACTGGGTGTCCAGCTCCCGCAACCTGGAGCTACAGGTAGGTTCATCTGCGGGTGCTTTTTTTTCTAAATTTTAACTATTGTGAACAGTGCAAATATCACCCTTTTTACACCAAAAAATATTCATCAAAACATACAGTGATTCTTTTCTTCCATTATTTAAAGGTTACTTTGTGCTCTGGATTACACCTTAAATTAATCTAGAACTGTAATGATTAGTTGATTAATCGATTAGTTGGTGACTATTAAATAAATCGCCAACTATTATGATAATCAATTAATTGCTGTGAGTCTTTTTTTTTTTTTTTTTTTTTTTAAGAAAAAACATAAAAATTCTCTGATTTCAGCTTCTCAACTGTCAATATTTTCAGGTTTCTTTAGTCCTCTATGACGGTAAACTGTTTGTGTTGTGGACAAGACATTTGAGGACGTCATGTTGGATTTTGGAGCACAGTGATCGACATGTTTCACCATTTCCTGACTTTCTATAGACCAAACAACAAATCAATTCATTGATCAAATAACCAACCGATTAATCAATAATGATAATAATCATTAGTTGTGGCCCTACATTAATCAGAAGCTGAATGTAGTTAGAAGTGTTCAGTGTCGGCAATCATTACCATTCACTTCAGTCAGCTACTACGTACCAGTATGTGGTGTTTAAAGTTCATTACATGGTGTATGTTGTGAAACATCTTATGTGCATTATGTAATTTCCCTTTATACATTATTCAATAGCAGTTTGCATTTATTCTTAACACGTTCTTTAATGCAAGTCACTGTAAGCAACTGACTCACCACAGGAGCTTTTGGTTTTCAGCTTTGTAGAAACATGTCTGACTCTTTGGCTCTCTTAGGTATATCTAACACAAAGAATAAACTTTCAAAACACAGTCTGTGTCTTTATTTTGTGTTATATATATTTTTTTATGTTCACTTCACATTAATTTATTTCTGACACAGACTAAGCTCTATGAGTTGGAGGGCCAGGTGCGGCGTGGAGCAGCGGAGCGAGGAGTAGCAGAAATGAAGAAGAATGAGTTCCAAGAGGAAATCCAGAGACAGAAGGAGCAGATCAGTCATATAGAAAGCCTCTACAAGAGACAGCTGGAAGGAGCCCAGAACATGTGCAGCCAAGAGAAGGTGTGCTCAAACACCACTGGGTGGGACAAATTGCAAAATAAACTGTCATTGCCCTTGGAAACCATGGCTACCAGGGAAATTTGAGGGCAATGAAAAAGAAAAAATATTGACTTGATACAAACTGTTGGCAAACATGAATATTGATAGTTGCTGTGTTTTTGTTTGCAGGGCACACTGCAGCAGAACATTTCCTCCAGTACCAAAACCATACAGGAACTCAAAGGTAACTACTAACCTTTGACCTTTGAACTTCTCAAATATTGCTTTGCAGTTTGACAGCTACCAGAGCTCTTTAGAATACATATTATGTGCAGATGCACAAAATAAAATATGTGAATTCTATTCTTTTGTGGCACTGAGCAGCTAAAATGAATGTCTTGTGTGATTGTAGGTCAGTTGAATCAGCTAAGCGATGACCTTGGGAAGCTTCAGAAGGAGCTGCAGAGTTGCCAAGGCAACATCAACACCCTTAACAACAAACTCACTTATGACATGTAAGAAAAAGAATAGTCATACAATTATATCTTTTTATTACGTACCTCACATGTATATGAGCTGCTATTGCCATTATGAATTGCCTCAGTCTAGTGAATATATTTCCTGTGGTTCCTAGTTAACATGTTTGTGTGTATCTGTGTGTCCGCACACACACAAAGGACACATTGTCATTCCCAGGTCCTGTCTCAGAAGGAGCTGTGTGACGAGAGAGTGGCAGCTGCTAAACTTGAAGTTCAGAAGCAAATGGAGAAGCTCACTCCCTCCAGTGTCTCTACACAGGTGAGTTGACTTTCTTGTTTCACAGTCGACAATGTGAAGGGCCAGTGCTGATCAATCGATTTAAAAAAATAAATAAATAAAAAAAAAATTTTAAAAATCTGTATTGGCTATATAAGCCCATTTCTGATCCTTGGGTCATTGTAACCTATTGTGCCAGTACATGCACCTGTTCATAAGAAAAATCAAAAAGAAAAGAATTTTCCTGCTTTAACTATTATAATCCACCCAGCTGTTCTTTTAATGATGTCAAGAAATGTGGTATATCATGATGTTCACTCTTCAGCAGGATAGTACTGTAAAAGAGGGACAAGAAATGACCGGGTCTGACGCAGTGAAGACGACAATTGCTGAAAGCCAAACACCAAGCGTCTCTCAGCCCAAAGAAAATGAAACACCTGAACTACTGACCAATGAGATCATAGTGGACAAAGGTAAAAGGGTTGGCTCAGGAAAACAAGTGCACACCCTCATATTTTGTTTTGTTTTTTTCTTTTTTGGATGCTCCTACTGTAAACTTGCTTTCTGCTTTGTGGTTTCACAGGGTCGGATGCCCCAGCAGACCTGCTTCCTGCAAAGGGTCCCTCACAAAAAGAGCCCCAGTCTCTTCCCTCAGCTACTGCAGTCAAACAGGAACCACAAGAGGGGGCTGACAAAACAGATGAGGGTGAGGGTGAGACGGAGACCAATAAACTTTTGGCAAAGAATCTGACTGAGGATAAAGAGACAGTGGTGATGGATGATCACGAAGAGGGCACTCAGACTGAAGGTGAGAAACCGTCACTTTGTTCAATGAAAACAGTGACAGGCAGTTATTCCTATCCAGGCATTCTCAGTGAAGAGTAGGACTACAACTAGCAATAATTTGCATTTTCTCAATTAATAGATTAGTTGTTTAGTCCAGAAAATGGTGAAAAATGTTGTTTCCCAGAGGCTAAGGTGACATCCTCAAATGTCTTGTTTTTTTTTCTACAACAGTCCACAACCCAAACATATTGACTTTACTGTCATAGAAGACCTCCTTGGAGACAGTTGGAGATTAATTTTGTACTTGTCATCTAATCAATTAATAATTGCAGCTCTGATGAAGAGGTTGTGTTACTTTTTATGAAATCGAAAAATCTTTTTTTTCTGTCTCCAAAAGCAGACCCCGGGATGGAAGGCATGCTCATTGGCCAGGGGAAGGCAGTTGAGACTACTACTGGTCAGAAACTTGATGAGCCAGATGATTACGACGGAGATGAGCAAGTAGTGGGCGATATCAGTTTGGACAAACAGCAACAGAGCAAACAGGCAGAAAATATAGGTATGTTTGTCCATACAGAGTGCGTGCATGTGTGCGTGCGTGCGTGTTAAATGTGTTATTAACCACATTGCACTGTTTGGTAGATAAGGACATGGCGGAGGAGCTGGCTGACTATAACGGAGATGATGAGAATGAAGGCGAGTTTGAAGCAGACAAACAAGCTGAGCTCGCTCAAATTTAAGGTACACACTTAAACACACACTGTTTTCCTCACTGACGTCAACTCACTTTCTTTAGGTTAATATAGTATAATAATGTTGACTCAACATATCACACATAGTAATCACTAAAAATCACTTACATTCTACTTCCAATAAAAGATAGATATCACAAAAGGACTCTCTATTGGGAGCATTATTATGAAATGACTCAAATTCATTTGCTTGTGTTGCTCATACAATATAGATTTTTTTTCTTTCAGTGCTGAAGATGAAGAAGGATCCTGCTTAGCACATTAGGAACTAGGACCTGCTTTACACTTGAACACAACAGCACCGTCATACAGGTTAAAACAGCCCTCTAAACTCACATAAAACAAAGCCAAACTGAACTCTCTGTATGGAAGAGCTGTGGTTTATTCCATTTGCTCCTTAGTCCTTGTCTTTTATTATTCATCTTAATTGGAAATTATACATTTGATTTTATATCATGAATTCAAATATTTTATAAGTTGGAATCTTTTTAAGTTTTCTGTATCGGAGTAAGAATATGTACAACTTCGAATTCACAATATTCTCAAAGAGCCACAAAAAAAAGACTGAAATATGCAAATGTATGCCAAGCATGTACACACATGCTTTTTCCCCCCATTTCACAAACATGCATTTCACTGCACACATAAAACCCTGAGATGCTGTTATTCTGTTATGACTGTGCTCAAAATCATTTCAATAGGTGTTAATCAATAGGTGATCATGAAAGTGCTCGCTACTTCCAAGTGCTTTCATTTCACCTTCTTAGTTGTTTGTACTCTTTGAGGAACAGTAAAGACAACTTAAAACATCTCAAGACACCAGTTGAATTGAAACTGTAGCATCTCAACATGCCTGAAAATCTCTAGATTTTATGTCATTTAATGTTCACTCCATAATGACTGTACCTTAAATGTAATCCAAGTATGATAATGTGCAGACCCTTATAGGGTTATGATCCCAGTGACAGAACTGCTCCATCAGACGGCTCTGCAGCTCATGCCTCTTCTCTCTCTGAGGTTCAACAGTATCTTAAACACAGCCTTAAGTTATTTCTGGACAGAGTCTCATAGAAAGGAAGCTGATTTTGGATCTGTGGCCAGAAGCTTTTGAACATTTGCATAATGGCAACAAATGAAGGAAATATGCTGAAATGCTCGTTAAGCTATGGAATCCAGTTGTGTGATTTTGATGCGGAACCCAGTAAAATGTAGAAAAACGGCAACTTCTTTTGATTCCCACGTTGCCAAAAAAAGTGCTGTAATAAGTAAGGCTGGCTTTGATAATTGCTGTAATTTTATGAAAGACATTTCCTCAAAGCACTTGCAATCCAGTAGATGTGAACTATTCAAGCAGCTGTGCTAAAAATCTAAATCAGTCTGTTCAATTTCCAAACTGCACTAGAGTGGAAATTGTGTGCGTGAGCTCAAACAAACTAATGTTAGGCATCAGAAATGACAAACTAAATTTGTGGCAAGATATTTTGTTGCCTTGTGTTTTTATACAGTCTGTACAGGACAGGTGATTTATATTATTTTCCAGGTACGCTGCTGTATTTAGAAGTAGTGAATTGGACTTAATACCCACAGTCATGATTTCCATAATGTCAGCTTCTAATCAGCAGTCCAAGAATACATAATGTAGTCAAAAGTTATCTATGTCGAGTGCCGTTATTTGACTAACTGAAATATCCTCTTTGTGCTTAAATACAAATGTGCTTAAACCACAATGGGTGCGTTATACTGTGTAAACAGTTCAGCGCTTGGCCATTACTAAGACAAGTGTGCAAAAGAGGAGTTAAATTTGATAATGTAAAAGTCTCCTCTTCATTGCATTTTTCACTGCATCAACCCCAAAGTTGAACAAATCCATCATGAAATCCCACATGACCTGTTTTATATTTTAGTCAGAATCTTGAGGTTTTTCAACATATGCTGCATTTTAGCAAAATGTGTCTAAAATAATAAAATACTGAAGACATGTAGACATGTTTCTTTCATGTAAAGACGCAGCTATAAAAAAAAAAAAAAAGTCACTCAACGTAATGACATACAATCACCTCATTAATGCTGCACATACAGAATATACAGTGAAGTGTGTATTTTTATTTAAGTTTAGAGAATCAAGAGGAACATTATTAGCGTTGCACTATGCAGGTGTCATCAAAACTTGATCATGCTTTTTTGAGAGCTTTTTTTTTTTTTTTTTAAATGAGATGCTACACTGTAGTAGTACATGATTTCATATTCTTTTCCTTGTAAGACCTGTGCATGTCGTTTCATGTCTTGGAAACTAAGAACTTGACTGGGATTTAAAATAAGTTTTTGTGGGTTTACTGAATGCTTTGGTTGTTATAACGGACACGCAGGAGAGTTTGTGAGGTATTATCTTTCACTTGCCGTGCCCCTGACAGCTCAGAGTCGAGCACTCCTGTTTACAGTAATGAACATGGACTCTCACTTTATCTCTGCCTTTTTGTTCGTTGTTGGTAGATCTTGCAGGAGGCGTTCTGAGATGTGTTTTTTTTTTTTTTTTTTCCTGTTATGTCATCTTGTTTTCAGAGTTGCTAGTTATTGTGGGTTACTGTGTCTGACACCTCAAAGCCTGGACAATCTCTGCTTTGTGTGGTCAGAAAACTTCTGCCTAAACATGTAAAAAGTCCCATTTTCTGAAGTCTGTATACCTGGAAAGAAAATGTTTTATGATTTTATAAATTGGATGAACGTTTTTGTTGTTTATTTTTATTTTATTTCATTCTGAACTGCTGAACAAATTTGAAAGGTTTAAATAAATAGGCTTTATTGATGATAGAAAATAAAGATTGTTTTTATTACCACTATCGAGACATGCGTTTCTTTTGTTTGGTGTAACTGTTTTGTTTTTGTTTTTTGTGATCAGTTATTGTAGTACACACAATATATGGAAGTAATAGCCGTGGAAAACAATTACTACAATGGCCATCGTGTTTTAAGATGCATTTGAATAGATGACAAATAGGAAAACGATATGCAGTCAAATGAGAAGTGATATCTGAGGGTGATTGTATTTAGTATCAGCATTTTTATAGATATTCAGTCCTCTTGTTGAAGTCTATAAAGCATATCAGAATATTCAAAATACTACGATTTTCCCACATGCAAAGATAGAATTCTGGAGAGAGAAAATGAATATTAAATATAACACTGTGGTGAAGATTTTGACATTAACTATGTAACTTTTTACCACATAACATTTAACTGTTTCAATTTCAATCGCATTAGTGGCAAGTTAAAATAAAAATGTTTCTGCATAAAGTGAAATTAAAAGGACTTCACTGGCATGTACACATTTTAATTACACATGTATTACAGTCACAGTTAACATACCATATGTAGTTGTGATATCAAGTAGACTGTCGGTAACATTTTTCATCTGTTTAAGTGTGAAATACTTTGAAATATTAGTAATTCTGGTGTCAAAGGATAAATTCCCCCCAAACAATGACAGTCATATTTTCCCACATAGATATAAAAAGTGGACTGATGTTTACCTGACATAAATGTCCAGGGAGCAGCTCTACACCAACGTTTTGCAAGGCTACATTTTCTCCTTCTTTAAATACTGCTATTCTTCAAGATCATGTCGCCTCAAGTGCCGTATAAATGATGAAACAGCAAAAGATGCTCATATTTCATGTGAGACTGTACTTGCTGAATATAAATAGTGAATAATTTACCATCATTTAAATGACAACTCTGTAAAACATAAAAAATCATCTGCTTAATAATACATAAGTCATCTGACTTAAGTATGATGCACAAAGGACTCCAGACTTATTTATCTACAGTACAGTATTAACAGTATACAGTGGTACAAATCTATACAGGGTAACATGATAAACAGCATGTTTAATTTGAAAAAAAAAAAATAATTAATTAAGTTCTGAATGAATGTCTTGCAACAGCCATCTATTTACTTAGGCCTTTACATTCCTTTCGGAACATAGGCCATTGATGAATCGCTTCCACCCTTGTCTGTCCAATCCAGCTCCACTTCCTCCTCCTCAGCTGTATATCTATTGCTTCTTGTTTGGTGCGTTCCCACAAGTTGATGTTACTGATATGGTTTGGCCAAAAGATCCGGAGGTTGACGAAGATCTGCAGTTTATTGTTTATGATACTGGTGGTCCTCCAGGTCTTTGATCCATAGAGCAGTACCGATTTCACATTGGAGTTGAAGATTTTGAGCTTCGTGTTGAGTGAGATGTTGTGGGTTTTCCAGATTTTATTTAGAATGTTGAACGTGGTTCTTGCTTTCCCAATTCTTGCTTTCACATCTTCCTCTGTCCCACCATCCACAGCTAAAACACTTCCCAGGTATGTGAATTTGTTTATCTCTTCCAGTGTCTGGCCCTCGATGGTTATAGGATGCATGTTTTTGTTGTTGATCCGCATTATTTTAGTTTTTGGTCCATTTATTTGGAGCCCAAGCCTGGCTGCTGTTGGGATTTCTCCTGCATCTGCTGGTGGCTGTGTGAGAGTAGTGCGATATCATCCGCAAAGTCGAGGTCCTCGAGATGTTCTGTTATACTCCATTGGATGCCAGTCTTTTTGTTGTATGTTGTTTGCTTCATGGTCCAGTCGATGCATAAGAGGAAGAGGAAAGGGAAAGCAGGCAGCCTTGTTTCACCCCGGTGTGCACTGTGAATGAGTCCTGCGTCTGTCCCTGGTGGAGCACTCGGCATTGCATGTCCTGATAAGTGTTCTTAATGATGTTTGTACATTTAGGGGGGATTCCGTAGTGAGCCATTAATTGCCATAACAGCTTTCGGTCGCTGTCGAATGCTTTTTCAAAGTCTATGAAATTTACATATACAGGTGAGTTCCACTCTATGGACTGTTCGATAATGATCCTGAGGGTTGCAATTTGGTCACTGCACGATTGTTCGTTCCTGAAACCAGCTTGGTTCTCTCTCAGTTCATCATCTACCCCCTTTCGCAGCCTCTCTAGGAGAATACGATTGAACACTTTGCCTGGTGTTGATCTATTTAATGCCTTATAAAACAAATTATTCTGAATGCCAAATGAATGACTGAGTGAAGGAGTTAAGTGAAGCCTTACGCTTATAATACATCCATGTAGAGGGCCTGCAGAACGGATAGTGAAGGACTCTAGGCAGACTTCTTTGATTTTGATTGGTTAAATGCTCTAATATGAAAATACATGTCTGGAAACAGCACGACCATCGGAAAAGCTATGAAAGGAAACGGACAGACCATTTGGAATTATTTAATAAGTAAACATCGACAAAATATAATTAACATCACTCTATGATTCACATATTTTTTTAGGCCAGCAGAGAAGGCCTTGCAGGCCCTGACGGCCCACCACTGATACATATAAATACACAGTATACAATATTATACTGTACATACACCACAGCAATTATCTGTGCACATTATTTATACTGTCTGATGGCAGCTGGCAGGAAGGACTTCCTGAAGCGTTCAGTCCTGCACTTTGGTGGGATCAGCCTGTGACTGGCATGAGTGGGATGTGTGGGATTGTTCAGTATTGACTTTTGTCACCTGCTCAATCATGTCCAGTTCAGTCCCAATGACGGAGCTTGCTTTCCTGATCAGCCTGTTTATTCTCTCCACACCAAAGAACAGAGCGCTGGCCACCACTTCTTTAAAAATACAGTTGGCTTTGTCCTTTTTTTTTTTTTTTTTTTTTTTAACAGTGTTTCTATGTGGATGGAAAGTGCTCTGACCTGTCATTTGTGGTACTGGGGTAAAAAAAAATGTATGTGTCCTTTCCTACAGTCCTATATCTCTACTCCACAGTTACATTTGCCATATATGGTAATGAAAGGTGATGAAAGGGCTGAAGGGAGTATGCCAATGTCCACCTATGGCTTTGAAACACACATTTTGTCCCCAGCAGCAGCCAATAAAAAAAACTACAAAGTCTGACACTAGATATAAAAAGATGAAGCATCAGTCATGAACCATACGGAGCGATCCACATCCAAAGGAACCATCAGATCTGTTTTGTTGTTATTCTGGTGCTTGCTGGTGAGTTTTCCCTCCTACAACTATTCATTCAGATTTTTATTTTATAAACATTTTTCAATGATTAGGAAGAAGTTATTTTACCTTCAATGTAATTGTCTGAACGATACACTGAAACACCTGCAAATAAAATGCATGCAAAAGCAAGAACTGAAGCTCAACCTACAAATACGCCGTTTTCTGCTCTTCTTCCCTATGTCAGCTGCTGCATCATTGGCCATTGAGAAGAGGATTGTTGGAGGTAAGAGCTGTGGCAGCAAGAGGCAGTACCATGTTGAGATAAGCCCTGTCCAAGAGAAGAAGAGCTGTGGAGGAGCTCTGCTCAACACCCGCTGGGTCATCACTGCTTCTCACTGTGCAGGACAGTAAGAAACATCCAGCATCCCACATGAAGCAGCTGTAATGTGTTTTATAATGATGGAAAACTGGCCTCAATGTGTACCGATACCCTGACAAGTTCCTCTCTTCTTTTTTGCAGGCGTGTGAAACTGACATTTGGCTTAAATGTGCCAAGGTGGGACAAAAGGAAAGGTGGGAAATTGAGGTTAATCAACAGTTTCCCTTCAAAGACGAAGAAGGGAATGTTCACGACATCACACTCATAAAACTGAACGAGGATATTTCCGCTAAACATCCCACCATCTCCCTTCCTCAATCTGAGTGTAAAAGGCCAGAGCTGAAACAGGAGGTTGAGATTGGAAGCAGGGGACTAACGTCGGCCATCCCAAAAAGTAAGCAGCACCAAGATACTAGATCCAGTTCTGCCTTTTAAATTTAGAATTCACTTATCGGATGTTTTGTTTTGAACCCTCAGAGTTCACGTTTGACAGCAAGCAGCAGTGTGCCACAACAAAGATTTCTGCATGTGGTGAAAATGATAAACCTGTTGGAAAGTACTTCAGTGATGAATCTACCACAATGTGTGCCTTTAAACCCGGCGTGGAGGCCTGTTATGTAAGCAAACAGTTTTCTATTTTTCTATTTCTTTCGTTCATTCTTACACCATCACAAATGTAAACTGATCACACCTCTGATGTCTCTCTTCCAGGGTGATGCAGGTACAGCTGTGACGTATAATGATCTCCTGCATGGGATCATTGTCAGCAAACCTGTTGACAAGTGTGCAAACCTGATTGTAATGCTGGATATCTGTCACTACCTCCAGTGGATTGAAGACACCATGCGCAACAATCCATGAGTAAACCTCAAAGGTTAAGACCGCTATCACAAATTAACTTTAAAAGTAGATATCAATCCTCATATCTTTTTATTTATAAGCATTATTATTTGTCAAATCTAATTAATTTTATGCCAACTAGTTTTTTTTAACTTAATATTACTAAGTGCAATTAGGATATCTGTAATCCAAATATATCTCTTTCTCTTCTTGTTCAACATATGATTGATTTGAAAAATACAATTTGGATATTCCCATGTTATAACAATTCTCCTCCCAGTGTAGAGTTGGTAAAACCAATTTGTTTTTCCATGAATAAAAGGATGTGATCTCCCACAATTCATGTGTTATCTGTCTTTCTTTTAAACACATTTGAATGTCAACTGTCAGATTGCCACAAAGGGACAAGGCAGATATTTGCTGTGTCCCCACCCCCACCCTCTTTTCTGCCAAGTGCTTGCTCATGGGGGGAACTGTTGGGTCCCTCTCTCTGTAAATTAAAGCGCATGGTTTAGACCTCCATGTAAAATTGCCCTGAGATGACTGTGTTGTGATTTGGCGCTATATAAATAAAATTGATTTGAATTGAATAGAATAGATAGCATGAAGCCAACCTGTGTCTCCACTTTACTGTAGTTGTGGCTACAGCCATATACTGTATATAAAACATAGTATATCACTCTGCCCTTGTACTCTAACACTGCTATTTACTATTTAAGACCTCACTATGTAAATCTACACCATTAACATACCACTCACAATAGAAAAAAAAAACTTCATTTAAAATTTTCTTGCTGCTTTTTAATGCACTGAGTACTTCAGATTCTGAGTATTAAATGTACATATTTTAAAGGAATAGTCTGTATTTTTTTTATATATATAATGTATGAGGTACTTATCCATAGCCAGTATATTACCTGCAGTAGATGGCAGTCAGCACTCCTTCAATTTTTTTTCCAAAAACTTTTTTTTTAATTATTTTTTTTTACCTACAACGAAGAGGTAAAATAACAATTTGAACAAGCCACAGGAGTCCAAAGTCCATTCATTGTGATTCCTTCTAGTTCAAATAAAATGTACTTCCTTTAAAATACTGAGTCTTTGTAGCTTTTTTGTTCTTCACATATTCATGTGTGCCATACTGTTTGACTTCAACAACAGATTGACAGCAGGGTTTGAAGCCAGACTATTTCAATTTGTGGATGTTGAATTTATCAGGAATGATCAAAAGCCGAATTATATTAGTATCCAATTCACTGAACATAAAATATAACATTAGATCAAATACGTTAATCTGTACATTAGTACCCATTTTTCTATGTATAAAGTTTTGCATATCTGTCCAAAATAAATTCGAATGATCACAGTGAAAAAACAAATGAAATATTGTTTCTCAATCTGAGTTGCATCCCTCCAGTTTGCAGACGCAGACAGGAGTAAACTGAGCATTGTATTGCTGTGGATGAGGTCAGCAGCAAAACGTAATTTAACCCACCTAAAAAGAAAAAAGGAAAAAAAACAGTATCCGTTTAAGTGTAAGCTAATATTTTCACCACGGTAGCTTGTCTTCAGACTGCCCTTTCCTTTGGCACTATATTTTCTCAACCGTAGAACTTCCGCATGGTGCGCAATGTATTACGCCGCAGATCAGCTGTTTGGTGTAACGTGAGTGGAGTTTGGATCAAGGTTTCCTACCTGCGACTTTAAATCTGTGGACCATTGCACACATATTAAGTTTTGACAAGTGATAAAGCATTTGGTTATGCGGGGTTTGAAATCGTAAGCTATACTAACTGGTACTGATTTAATTAGTTCGTTTCAACTACAGGATCATGGATACACATTGATTTGATTGATTGATTTGTGCAATGTAAAAAAAATCCCACAAGGCTGCACTGTTGCTTCACATTGCCTATGGTACAGTGATATCATTGGTATCTATTATATCATATGTTGATTTAATTTGAATCCGTTTTACGTTGAGACTCTAGGAAATGTAAAATAACTAAAACCTGATTGTCTCTGTCAACTATTGTACATATTTTTTAGGGACATTTACATTGCTTTACATTTCTTGGATCCTTTCACAGAAATAGCCAAGTGAAGCAGGACCATTTCTTCAAAATGTACCTTTCCAACACAAAGTGTATTAAGTTAAAACATTCATCAATAAGTGTGGATCTTTTCATTTTAAATTTGGGAGTTCTAAACAGATTTTATTGTCTTAAAAACACTGACAACATGTGGAATTCTTTTCCAATAAGAAATTTAATGACAGAAATGAACATTAATATGACAATGAAAAAAATGTAATTGTTGCAGAGATGTATGATGGCTGCAGCTTTCTGTCTTCTGGGATTGTTGGATTATTTTTGAGGCCTGGAAGTTATCTCCCCCATGGCTGTTGTCAATTTTGGATCACTAAAATCTTAAAGTTCAGACAATAAAATAAGTTATGCAGATTGTCCTGCCAAGGTTTCACAGCACAGACTGACTGCAATCTAATATTCAAGTGAATTTGTTCCTCTGAGGTATAACAAGGTGGCTTTTTCAAGCTTATTCCCATTCAGATAAGCAGATGCATAGAAAGGTTATTTTTTTCATATTATTTAATGATATGCACCCATTATCATTACAGCAAGTCTTTTCAAGCCTTCACAAGATTGTTCTGGAGGCAACTTATAAAAAATACCGTTGGCCAGTTCTTTGCACAAAAGCACCTTGGCTTGTCACTGACACACACACACAGACACAGACACAGACACAGACACACAGACACACACACACACAGACACACACACACACACACACACACACACACAAAAAAGACTTTCACAGATGCAGATGTGGATATTGTCACTCATTTAAGGTCCAGTTGTGAGTTCTCTGGTCTGGTTTCATGTGTCACATCTCTCATTCGGGTGTAGAAAGAGTCAGGTGTATCAAACGGTCCTTTACACGACGTTACAGTTAGGGCGAATCACACACACACACACACACACACACACACACACACACACATTGTTCAGACATGGACTGGATCAGGGTCATTGCACACTTGTTCAGGTGAAAGTATGGTCTTTATGGTTGATGAGACGTTCACACCAGCCCGCAGCGCAGAGCAGAATCAGATAATTTTGACCACGGGGAAGTACTTGTGAGCCGTGAAGTCAAACTCTGGGAGAACCTAGGGATGTAGAAATTTGACATTTTTTTAAACTCCAAAAGACAAAAGACTCAGACATCACAATAATCACAATTGTTGTGAATTAAACACCACCATATGCAAATCACACATTTTTCGACATATAAAACAACTGATTCAGAATTGGGATCTGGAAAGTCATGAGTAACCACGGACACCATGTGGCCTGGTTTACATTTAAAAGGAAAATAATGATAGTAAAGTGAATGTGTGTATTATGTTACCTTGGTCTCCTTCTTGTGCCCTCCAGCCAGGAGCTTCATAACTACGATGTTGGGTTTGGCCACTTTCAGTATACGAGTCACCTGTTAAAATGCATACATGAGAGAAGGTAAGAACTTCTTAGGTTGGTGCAATACAGCAGAAACTGTTGTGTGACCTCCATTGGGAGGAAGTAGCCGCTGCTTTGCGTCTTTCAGCACCACAGAGCTGTGGAGAGCAGCAAGGAGAGAGAGAGAGAGGCACACACAGAGAGGGAGCAGGGGGGCGCTGTTGTTATTTCAGTAATGAGAGTAGTAGTTACACTTTATTGTTGATAGAAAATATGTTTAAAGACCGTTTTACTAATCCACCTTCATGTGTGGAACCAGTGCATCTTCATATTCTACAGTTCATACATTAGTTAACTATTTTATTTTCTGCTTTACAAAAGGTGAGAAAGAATATCAAGTCCTTTATCAATGTTGTATCTGCTGTTTCTGACCAGCAGATACAAAATCTGCTGGTGGAAATCAATGGAAATCAAATCACTATTCTGTTTTCATTCTTTTAATTTCTGTGTCTGAAAAAAAGAGAACACCAAACCATTATTTCTAATAGCTTATGCATTGCAATACATTGTCTCTCTGTTCTATTTCTTATACCTTCACATCACCTGGTGCTCTGTGATCATTCAGCTGTTGAAATGGTTGCTTGCAACAGTCATTACTGGTCTTGCCTCATTTGGCATGTGTAATGATTTTTTTTAAGACATACTCTGTAATAGTTTTGCATTTATTCCTCATAAAGGTAATTTATAATTGAAATAATATTTAGCATGTCATGTCGTATTGGGATGCGAGTTGCATTCAAATTTGAGTTTGTCAGAGTAAGGGCTAGTGTGGCATTTGTAGGCACGTCTATCTATGGTGTCAGGTTTTTTGGTTGTGTCTTACATTTTTCTGTAGTATGTGTGTTGAGCCTGTACCTCAGCATTAAGTTCATGTAAATCTATGATCTTTATAGAGCAGGAATTTATTTTATAGTTGTTAAATTTCCTGACCTCTGGGTCTGGGCTGGGCACATTTTCTAGAATGAGCTTGGCCTGCTGGAAGTGTTTGCTGGCTGCCAGGTAGAGGTCAGCGGAGCCCGGCGGAGGATTGTACTTCTTCAGATCGGACATCTCCTGGAGTAGACAAAGAGTCAGAAAGAGTACAAAAACTGAGAAAAGTGCGGAGGAGAAAAGGCAAACATGATGGGATAAACAGAAAATGTGAAGTCCCTGCTAGATAAATTCCTCCCCCACAGACAAACAGTACCTTGAACTGGATATAGTGCACAGGTGGGGGGGTGACCACACTGTTGAAGGGGGCGAAGCGATGCTCATAGCGAACCTGTTCGCTGTCTAGCTCAAACTGAGGCTTGCGCACCTTCCCGTCCATATCCAGTGCAACCATGGTCTTATGAGAGAGACAGAGTCAGAGAGAGGATGTGTTATACCTCAATATGTATCAAACAGGGTAGACAAAGAGTCAAAGTGTGTCTGTACTGGTGTTCTACCTTGTACATGCCAGCACACATGTTCTGGTATGCTTGACTCATGGTGATCTCCTTGCTTAGAGGGCGAACTGCAGGGTAAACCCAAACATAACATCAATAACGACTCTTCGCCTACATGTGGATAATACTTCCACATAGAAATTATACAGAATGTCTTTTTAGACGTTGACCGCCATGCTGTGGTCATACACAGAGAATCCTCCTCAATCAGGGAGGCTGCTGCAGTGAGTGTACCTTTCTTCTTCTTCTTGGTCTTTTTGCTGCTGCGTCCTTTCAGCTGCTCCTCTAGAATCCGCTCCTCTGCCATCTGAGAGGAGTCTGCTCTGCTCAGAGTGGACATCAGCCATGCGTAAAGGAACTCTGACAGGTACCTGCAGTCATAAACACACAATAAAGACACACATGTACCCATTTATGCTGTAAGTCTATTTCTCTGAACTGATATCTAGAAATCAACACAATCCAAAAGTTCTTTTGAGGGGTAATTGATTGTGTTATTAATGGTCTCTGCACTTCTTTTTCTATAATGGATGTTGAGCTGTCTGAAAAATGTCTTGCTCATTTTTGTAAATGTCACAAACAGGTCACAAATCCAGCATGACCCTTGCATTCTGTCTATTTCCCACGTTAACTCTGCTTCTTTTTTTCCCAGTTACAACTCATCACAATTTCAGTGTTAGAGAATACAGCCTCCCATGTGAACTCCTCCTCCTGTATCTCAGACATCATTTCCTCAAACTGCTCAAGGAGGTATTTTCCACTGGTAGGCCTGTTATTATGCAAACTGTTAACATTTCTCTGGTTCAAAGGTTCTTTTCCAAACAGTTTATTGGAAGCTATTATTCACCCATCGCTAAAGAAACCTAATTTGGACTTGCCTACAGACCAGCTGTCATTTTCATCTGTCTGTTTCATTTGGAGAAAATTATTTCATCCCCATTGATATGTTTTATAAATAATAACAGTGTTTTTTTAAACTGTCTGTTTTTCTAGTCTGGTTTTACAGCATTTCATCGTGTGATGTGCTTTACTATTTTTATGCTGATGACACTTATATATGCCATTAAAACCCACAGATCCTACCAGCGAAGCAAACCTTACAACTTGCCTTTCTGATATTAAATCCTGGATGTCCAAAATTTAAATTTAATGATGGTAAGTCTGAGGTCATCCTGTTCAGTCCCCCAAATTCCATCAGTTCTTTTGGTACTAATCTTGATGGTCCGTCAAATAATATTAAGCAGGCTGCTAGGAATCTAGGGGTAATATTTGATGGTAACCTCTGTTTTGATGCTAACTTTGATGCTAACCTGTGTTGTCCAGTCATGTTTCTTCTCTGCTCAAGATAATCTCTAAAATTAAGACATTTTTATCAATTGCTGATTTACAAAAAGTTGTACATGCTGTTATTTGTTCTCCACTTGATTATAGCTACGCACTTTCTTCAGGTATCAGCTAGGGCTCCCTTCACCGATTCCAGTTGGTACAAAATGCTGCTGCTCGACTTATTATGAAGACGAAGAGGCAGGATCACATTACCCCTGTGCCTTGCTCCTAAATACATCTCTGATTTATTGACCCGGTATGTGCGATCTTGGTCATTAGGTTCCACAGATGGGGCTCTGCTGGTTACTCCCAGGTCATGGTTTGTGACTAAAGGTGATCAGGCTTTTGCTATTAGAGCCCCCACGCTATGGAACTCAGACACACTAATTCTCTCGATTATTTTAAATCTCTTCTTAAAATATTTCTCTTTGTAAAAGCTTTTGAAAATGTTTGATATACGTTTTTATTTATTTGGTTTTATTCATTTTATTGTCTTAACTTTCTCTGCGCTTATGTCCTTGTCCTTATTCACATTTTATCGGCCTTGCCTGGTTTTATTTCTTTGTGTGGCACTTTCTTAACATTGTTAAGAAAAGTGCTGAAGTATAAAGTTAATTATTATTATTATTAGAGATAGACCTTATTTAAAGAGTCATAATAGTGAGCCAATGACAACCAGCAACATATAACAATGTGTGTGTGTGTGTGTGTGTGTTTTACCAGTAGATGTAGTAGTATTCATGCATGCTGTAAAGTTCCAGTTCAAAGCCACTCAGAAGGTACTGGATCATGATCCTCAGGTTATGGTAGAGGATCCAGGTGCCAAGACAGGCAAGATGCTGTCGCTGAGGCTCAAGTTTCATCAGCAAGCTATGCAGCGCTGCATCCACCTTCTCTGCCTGCAGGGACACACACAGAGGCAGAACTTAGTAGTCGTTGGTTCATTATTGATAAAATCACAACAGCCCTGAGAATGAGTGAGGAAAAACCCACAGGAAGAAGTTAAGGTGCAATGGATAAGTCAATATGACTAAAACTTTGTGATCACTGCCTAACTTGTATGGCAGAAAATGCAACAGTGGTGGTGTTGTGCTTAAACACAGTAAAAAAAAAAAAAAAAAAGGAGGAATACAATATAAGAAAAAGCTGCAGTTAACCTCATCCTGCAGTGTGGCAAACTCTTCAAGAATGTGACCCAGCTTGTCTCGCTGTCGAGCTCGGTTATGTCCGTGGATCTGGATCAGACTGCAGAATGGCTGTATGGAGAATTAACAAGCACATACACTCACACATAAGGTATAAACACGCAGTCAGAAGACACAGAGATAGCTTCACCACTTGTTAAATTCATATTAAGGCAAACCTATCATCAACCATTGATGATAGGCAAATCTATCATCAACCCTTCATAAGTACAGTGTCATACCCAAATCCTACAGAAGAAAAACTTAAAAATTTCCTTCATTTCACAAAAAAAAACAAAAAACCCCACAGTTCTCATCAAACCCTCTCCTGATTAAGCAATTTTATATGTTTTGTCATAAACTATTTAGCAAACTTATGCTGAAGTGAAAGCATTGAGTAAAGTGCTCTGGACAACTGAGACAGTTAATTAATTATTAAATTAATTGCCAACTATTGATAATTGATGAATTGTGTGGAGTCATTTTTTAAGAAAATATGTCCAAAGTCTCTGATTACAGCTTCTCAAATGTGAATATTTTCTGGTTGAAGGAGGGTTCTCTGCATATTCCTACAAAAAATGCGGCTGTATTAGGGGTTTCTCACTTCAAGGACAGCAACACCGATTAATTCACAGCTTTTAATTTTGCAAACAGACACAATTAAAGGCTGTGAATTAATCAATATGCTCCAGTCCCTTTTGTTCTCAACTAGCATTTTCTCGTTTCTCGTTCTGTGACAGTAAATTGAATGTCTTTTGGTTGTGGACTGTTGGTCAGGACAAAAAAAAAAAAAAGACATTTGAGGAGGTCACCTTGGGCTTTGGAAAATGTGATCACCATGTTTTCACATTTTGTAGACCAAACAACAAAAATAAAAATTGGGAAAATAATCAACAGATTAATCAATAATGAAAATAATCGTTAGTTGCGGCCCTAACCTACATTATTGTAATACATCAGATGTACAGACTATAATTGAACAGTGAAAGTAACATACCCTGGAGCAGTGTGTAACAAAGGAGTCAATGTAGTCTTTAGCCTGGTGGTTGTTGAACAGACAACACCTGGAGAGGGACAGGTGCGCGTACGCGCACACACGCGCACACGCGCACACGCGCACACACACACACACACACACACACACACACACACACACACACACACACACACACACACACACACACACACACACACACACACACACACACACACACACACACACACACACACACACACACACACACTTTAAGCTCAAGATAACCTTAAAAGGTTCACCAGTTAAGGATTTAGTAATTCAATCAATGTCAGACTTACTTGTAGGAGAGGACAGGTGGGCTGACAAAGTATCTGAGAGCATCTTTAATCATATCCTGCATCAGGTGGGTGCCGAACACTTTCTTATTATCTATCAGGAACGTTGTCTGGATTCAGGAAAACAATCTGTTAGTTATCATACTGGGTTTTATATTGATATTATATTATATTGTATAATATTGTCTGAAACACAAATTTACTTAAACTGTTCTTAGCTAATGACTAGATATATTTATATGCATATCTATCTATCTATCTACACACACACACACACACCTCTACATCTCAAGGGTTCATTCTCTAGGCATCAGACAGCCAAAACAGTGCCTCTACTGATTTGTGAATCGGAATCACAACCATTAACTCACCTGAAGTAGAGATCTAGAAAGCACGCAGGGAGACTGTTCACTGAATTCACAGAAGAAGTCCTAGTAAAACCACAAACACAACATTCAAGTCAACATTGTCGTGTCATCGTCTTTTATATTATTCAGTTCAAGGTTAGGAAATGTATTCCTGTGTGTATATCTGTTTCTAAATATTTATATTCACCAGTATGCCATGTAAATTGGTGGTGTTGATCACATCACAAACAGTCTTGATGCGCTCTATGAGTTTGCCGAAGTAGGCCACCATGTCCTCCCTCTTAATAATCTTGGCGTAGCGAGGAAAGGTAGGTGGCAGCAGTCTCTGGTTGACCAGGGGTTCAAAGCCCATCATGATAGGGTGATCTGTAGCATACACAGAAAAAACAAAACAAAGTTAACACTGGTCACCTTCTAAATTATGAACTCATCTTCCCTAATCAGCCAAATGTAATGGAGTAAAGTGAGATAAAAAGTTTTGAACAGGATTTTTCAGAACAGTTTCTGGAAACTTGTCGAGGTCAAGGAAGTACATTTAGTGTTTACTGTATTGTAACAGTCTGGGTTGCTACAGCAACTACTCTATTGGATGGCTGGAGAGCAGGAATGCATATAATGTATGCGCAATACTTCCTTTTATTTAGATCTACTGGCTTTTTTTTCCACATTGAACCCTAAGCATGTGCGGTATGTGTGCCCGTGTGTTTACAACTGCTAGTTTGTAAATCCACGCTGAGCCAAGGTATGTGCTTGACTAAATGGTTGAAAGGGACAGAGAGACAGTGAGAGAGAGAGAGTGAGATAGAGAGAGAGAGAGAGAGAACGTGTTACCTCCTTTAGTGGTGTCATTCTGTGACTGAATGCCGTGTTGAATACTGGAATGAATGGCTGATAAGAGGTCAGCCGCCTGAGCCACAAGCTTCTGGGCCTCACCCACCGAGCTGGTCTGATTTGGACAAAACATAAACAAAAACACACATGAACACAAGTAAGGTAATTACCGATTTAACTTCAAGTGTCTTGAAGATGGTTTAATGGAAGCTTCTTATAGTATTAAGTAGAAACAAGCTGTGTGGCAGTCAAGAGTTCTGCCACTGTCTCGTGTGTGCTCGCATGCGTATTACCTCTTTCTTGGTAAAGGCGATCAGTGCGGTCAACAGAAGTCGTGTGAACTTGATTCTATTGAAAAGTGCCAAGAACTGCTGATGCTGGGAAAAAAAGAGTGCATATAAGGACATTAAAGAGGCACATGCACGCAAAACTATAAATAGACATTTCCTAACAAGTCTTTGAGGCTCCACAAGACATAAGAAACAACAAAGGCTACATTTTATTTTTGTTTTGACCACCCAGAAGAGGCCCATTTTTGGAGTCTACTTTTTTCCCCCCTTTATTATTACTGCTTTAATGAAACGCCTGGAAATTCCAGAGGAGAGTCTCTAAAGGTCGTTTCAATCCCACACTCTGACCAGCAGGAGATGAAATTACAACAGCCAGAGACTGACAAGGTCGACTGAGGATTTAGTTTCTTTATGACAGAAATGTGGGGATACTAGGCTAGTGACTTGCTATCACATGTGTCACAAATAAATACTGTATGTGGCTACGCTAGTTTTTAGGTTTCAGGTGGTCTAAATGCTAATCCAGAAGCATTCCCCTATAACTAAGAAAAACACAAACAATTTGGGGGATTACTCAACTTACCTCTAGCTCAACCTCTGGATCTCGCTGCTCACCCTGTCGACTGCGTGTACTCTGAAGGAGTAGGAAAGAAACCAAGAGGCAATGTAATGGCTCAGTAGCAGCTTTGCAATCAATGATAGTGCAAAGGTAAAAACTGGAGCTTAAAATGGTCAAGAACAGATACCTTAACTTTCCTCTGTAACTCGTCCTCCACATCTTTGAGCATACCTGGTCGGTTGAACACACAAGAGAGAGAGAGAGAGACACACAGAGAGAGAGACAGTAATAATTAGTAATGGCTTCAGTTGTCCAGAGTTTATGGACACCTGCAAACTTAATGAACTATCACAATATTCCACTTGTACCTGTCACCCGCAGGTCTGTCACATTATTGGCCATCTTGAAGCCATAGGTCATGGCCTGGAAATCCTCCTACAGAAAATATAAAGCACATTATAATTCAGGTTCAGATATCTATATCTATATCTATATCTATATCTATAGATAGATAGATAGATAGATAGATATAGATAGATATAGATAGATATAGATAGATATAGATAGATATAGATAGATAGATAGATAGATATAGATAGATAGATAGATAGATATAGATAGATATATATATAAAAGACTGAGTCATCAGCAGCACACCAACAGGCAGAGATGAAACATCATTTAGAAAAAAGAAAACCTGTCTTAAATTATTTAACCTTATTTAAATACTGTAATCATGTGCATCTCCAAGCAATCTTAATGTGACCTTTTCCAGATTTGAACAGTACGATAGATGCACCCACCCCCACATACACCCACACACACAAATAAACTCTAAAAGATACATACCTCCTCGAACACAGCAGCCTTGTTGACTTTCTCTCGGGCAATGTCACACACCTTCAGGATTCCTAGGGCAAAGGCTTTGAGGGCCGGCTCCTCAATCAGGTCGGGGTTATGGACATACAAACAGGTGAACACAGTCTGTGCCAGGGAGTGGCCCTCCAGCCACGTGATCTGTACATAGACACATATACATAAATTTTTTTTTAAAAAAAAACACACACACACACACACAAATATGAATATTAGATTTTCAACAGTGGAGCAGATCTTAAAATTCAATGGGCTTCAATGAGGCAAGTGCTGGCAAACTTATGGAAAAGGCTCAAATTCACATTTCTAGATTCATATATTATAAAGAAAAAAAATCATTGGTATATGTCAACATGTATGATGACATGCTTCTCAGCATTTATTGGCTGAGAAAGGAGATTCATTGGTTGGGAGAGTGAAACTCACCAAACAACAGAAACATGTGTCTATAATCCCGATGAGTTCAGGAAGACTAAGGTCTTTCACCTTGATAGCACCTTCCTAAAAAGAGACAAGAGAATAATACAACTAGATGGTTAAATTTACCATTATGATGAAAAGAAAAACACAGTAATACAACTGAACATGACAATTATTAAAACGTTTAGCTGTACAACAGATAATTAGGTTTTGTGTCTTAATACCAGACAATTCATTCTTCATTCTTTTCAACAGTACTGTACCTTGATAGCTTGTTCAAAGTTGAGCACTTTCCTGTTGACCTGGTTTCCAATCATTCCTGCATCCATCTTAGGATCCATCATCTCTATGGCTGACATGGCCTCAAACAGGCCAAACCTGCCAACACAGCAGAAAGTTTAGTATGAGCGTGTGTGTGTGTGTGTGTGTGTGTGTGTGTGTGTGTGTGTGTGTGTGTGTGTGTGTGTGTGTGTGTGTGTTTACAAGGGTCTTGGATTTATCTTGGCTTTTCGATGTTGATATCTGTGTAGTGGTTCAAAAGCTGATGCAGATGTCAATATGCTTAAATTCAAATGTGTTTATGCCAAATAAAATCACAATGATTGTGTGTTTTCATGGAATTACATTTTCCTGCCAATGCTGCTAAAAGAGTATTTCCACTTTGTGACACTGAAGGCAGCAAAAAAAATAAAAATCTAAGGGGGGAAAGCTGACTCCTCTCACTTAGGACTAAGTGGAAAATATGTTTTAGGAAGCCATTTTATTGAACGGATCCTTTAAAGAGTCAGTCTGCAAAGAGAACTGTGTCATACTCACAACTTGTCATGAAGCAGCTCCCCAAGGTTCAACTCTGCATGAATAAAAAAAAGACAAGGTTAAAGCATAAAGAAGAGGAGGAACAAGTCAGTCTCTTTCATACAGTAACTGCGCATATAACTCACACACATCACTAGCAGAGTCTGTACCTTTACATGCACCCTTGAACTCATGCGTAATATCAACCCAGTTGGCATTGTTCTTCATCTTCTCAGGGATGCCCAGCCCCCAGCCAGCATCATCATCCTCAACTGATGACTTCATCACCATGTTGACTACTGAAGACAGACACAAACATACCAGGACAGAGGGTTAAAATATTGCAGAACAATAGCAATTACAACCATTTTTAAAAATCAAACTGCTTTACAGAAAAATGTAAAATACAATTAAATAGTTAAAACAAAACAAAATAAATAGGTAAGTAAACTGTAACAGACAAAGTTAATAGATTTATCATGCTATAAAAAAAAATTGGGGGACTCAAAAGCGATTCTATAAAGGTGGGTCTTAGGCTGTGACAGAAGTGGTGATAGATGGGGAAGATCGGACAGTTTGGGAGCAGCAATGAAAAAGCTCGGTCACCTTTTGATTTTGTCTGAGGACGTGGAACAGAGAGAAGTAAGTGATCAGAGGATCTGAGGGGTCTGGATATAAAATATGTCATGAGCGAATTTGCCAGACACAACAACATAAAATTGACATACTTTTGTACACGGGCACAGCAGACTTTTCTTTCATCACACTTTTTGACTTACCAAAGCAGTGAAAGCACAGGTTCAATGACAAACAAACATGAGCGGGACCCTGAAGCTGGGACACTTAAATGGAACGTAGCCATCATAGTTTTATTAATAAAACCGGTTTACCAAACTGTCCACAGCATGAAACATCTATGGGAAAATACATATTTGGATATGTGACTTCATGAAGAGCCTCTGGCCTAGTGGTATTGGACATTGCGCATTAGACACTTTCTTTAAACATTTACTGTACAATTTGTGAACTGAAAAATACACATTAACACAACCATTTACAACATTTCTTCACCTTCTCCACCGGACACTCCAAAGGTTAGTAGGCTTTGAACACACAGTGCAATTGGCACAGTTAGGTCACAAGTTTAGGTTATATCTCTATATGTACACTGAGCAGCCATGGATGTTGTAATAGTCCACTGTAGTCCAGTGTCATAACATTTTTGAGCCTCAGTTATTTATTTTGGCTCCTTTCTTAGGGTCTCCAGGTTGCTGCATATTCTCAATTTAGTCCAGTCATTTTCAACTTACACAACTCAAACACACATATAAATAAATCATAAATAAACAATAATAAGTCATTACTTTTGAAGCAATGACAAACTAAAGCAACTTTATGCTGTCTGAAAAGGTGTAGACTGAAGCCTAAGCTTATTACACCTACCCTTTGTACATTAATTATTGGTACAGATCCCTTTAGATTTATACCATATATAAATAAGTGATTTACTGAGGTGTATTTGTTTTATTATGTTTATAGAATATCTACCTGAGATTCTGAAATACATTTTTACTTTTTTTTTTTTTTTTTTTACTTAGTAACCTAAGAGGTAGCTGGCATATTACAATCTGTGTCAGTCGAGTCAGTTATAGCTAAATTAAAATGACCACAATGAAAACATCCAGCAAAACTGTACGTAGCTAGATGACTTACAGATAATATAATTATGGTTTAAAACATATTGGTGCATATCCTTCAGTCTGGTAGCGTAGTATTTACAATGTCAAACACATAAACAAGAGTAACAGTCCTCATTGTCTGCTCATTTATCATCAGTAGCAACGCAATGATGCAACCTATACACTACAGTGTTTCTTACAATTGCCAGTGAAAGGTTAGAACAACATATAAGAAGACAAAGAAGAGGAAGTTCAGATTTCTCATACAACTTATTAAAAGACGTGAGGCGCATAAAACAAGTTAGAGCTATCTAACGTGAAATTAGCTCATAATATCGTGTGCTAACAAGCTAATATTGCTCAACAGTAGACATTTCCTGTACACAACGTCTGAATTTCGTCAGTTAAACAGGTCGTTCAATTTAATGATATACTCAAAAATACAAACATTGTTATTAGAAAGCAATATTTAGCTGAAAATTGGCACATACCGTACTATTTTGTATTAACCATGCAGCTAGTAAAGATCTCTTCGAAGACTGTGAAGTGTGAGGCGCATGAATGTGACGTTATCAACCACTGTCAACCTGGGATATGTAGTCCTTGCGTCAAAGAAAACTAGTCCTTACATCTATAATGTGTCATCCTCAACAAATTCAGTAGTGGTAGCTACATTACAAAATTGTGCATAATACGCATCCCAACTACAAATATGTCTCAAGATTTGTGGAGATCAATAGCAAAATTATATTTGTTAAACAGAAGAAGATACAACAAAACGTATATTTTATGAATGTCAGTACACAGGATTCTGAAAAAAAGAGGATTATTTTGACATTCAAACCAACCATTTAATTAAGCTGGAAGCCAAGGATGTAATATTATACTATGAAAACAAAAAACAGAAAGTTCGACAGACTGTCAGTTTGTTCATTTTACTGGCAACATTTAGATACATGTAGATACAAAATCATTTTTTGTAAAAATGAAAATGAATCACTCACTCATCTCTTTTTCAACTGTAACTTTGTTGCCAAATGTTGGTCAGGTTTTAGTTATCATTTCTGTCATAAACAAAATTTTAAACCTTCTGTTGAAGATGTTAAAATATATTTTGAATACACAGACCCTAAAACTGAATTTATTGTTAATGTGATGCAATATTCAACTTTCACAAATGTAATGAGGAACCTTGAATCCTCCTTGAAAGTGCACATACACTGAGAATGGACTTTACAGTGAAGAAGGAGTGTGTCCAGCAGTTAAACTTTTGAAAATGATATATCCACCAATTCTGTATATATATATATATATATATATATATATATATATATATATATATATATATATATATATATATATATATATATATATATATATATATATATATATATATAGAGAGAGAGAGAGAGAGAGAGAGAGAGAGAGAGAGAGATACATAAGAGAAAGAGGAAAGAGGAATTTCTAACCAGGTTATTTAATTTTTTCGTGGAGAAACATGTCAGACACAAATTGCAGAGTATTTTTATGTCTTAAACATCTTTTGGACTTTTATGATAATATTTTTAAATAAAAAATAATGTTTGTTTTTTTTAATGTAGTTTTAAAATCCTGCCAATGCATAGCGTAGTAGCAACCAATGTAGCAGTAGAACAATATTAGTATAATATTAGTGTTGCATTTTAATGAAGAACACTATGGTGCATTTGCTTTACACTGAGGCTGTAAATCTTGTCTTTTGTGTGCCTAAAATCTCGCAGAAGAAACATACTCTCGCGTTGCTTTGTGACAGTTGGGGCTGATCTCATCACAACATCATCAGGGCGTTTCAGACAGAAGCAGACCCCCTTACTCAGAATTTGGTCCACCCTAAATAGGACGACAGCTCCTTTCCATGCAGGTTTGCAAAATCCTCCGTCTTGTAAGTATTATAGAGACCGTCTGCTATAGCTAATGTCACCTAGTTGCTCTTTATTTAGCTGCACTGTTAGCCGTTAGCTAGCCTGCTCTTGTCGCAGACAGACGGCCGTTTACTAATGAGTGACTAGTCCAGCAGGTGCAGCGGGCACCAGCCTCAGCTAGGTTACCCAACTTAGCAAATAAAATAGTCTTGCCTAGTTTTTTACTTTGCTAACAATAGCACACACTAAATTCCCGTCATGACTGTGGCTACTGTCTGTCTTAAATGGATTTAGGATTGTGGTTTGTGGAAGGAGACAGGCTAACTTGCCATCTGTCCTATTTAAGCTGGCCTCCACAACATGACCCCTGGCAATTTACAGTTTTGAAGATAACATCAAATAAATTATTCTTAACACACTGAAGGATCTTTTTGGTCTGACATCTTATCTACGGCCTGACCTTACATACCTCAGATGCGGTCATCTGGTTGTACCTGTCTAGTGAGAGATGATTTTGCAGTCAGAGCCTGCAGGCTTTTGCAAAAGCTTTACTGATCAGCTAAGCTCACTTTTAAATTGCTTAATTTAAAGCTTAGTTTTAGATTGGAAACATCTTTCTGTTGTACTTTTTTTTTTAATTTTTTTTTTTAGGTTAAATAGATTTAATATCATCACCGTCATTATAAAATTGTATCACTGTAAAAATGCTATATAAACAAACTTCTATTTTTTTATCTGGTGCTAGTAGATGTGTACTGAATTGGTAGCTTTAAATTTGACTGCTGTGTTGCTTATTGCTTTTATTGCTCATAAATGCTTCTGTATTCACTTGTCTGACCTAATCTAAAACTCTTTGAAGGCATGTAATTATGTAATGCAATGAACTGTTGCTTAAATCACTTGCTGTGCTTTCTTGCTGAATGCTGTTATATTCCTTTGCGAACCTTGTGTTCAAATTACTGTGTGTGCAGCTCTTTTGTCTCTAGACATCTGAGATCTACAGCATTTAGGGTAACCCCCTTTGTTTTCTTGAAATCAGTCAGCAGGTATCTGATTGTAGTTGTGTCCTGGTACAGTGGATATGAGCCATTTATCTGTAGCTGTAGTCTGTCACAGCACCCACTGCTGGGCAGGTTACACCCTGGCTTACACAGATGGACAGACCCAACGCAGCTAGTTTAGATTTTTCGTCATCTGGTTTTGGCATAGTTGCAGGGCTGACTATAGCCTGAGACTAAAACAGAGTGAGTTTATTGTTGTCATTTGGCACACAGAGCAAAGGTTGATTATACTCGTTTCTAAAATTGTACAGCATGTTTACGCTTGTGATTTCTTTTTTTTAATATGTTTATTTTCTTTCTCTTGCAGACGACATGAAATGTTGATGTAGTAAAAATGAACAAACCCAAAATGGCCACAGAGAAAGGGTGAGTTGATTTGCCTTTCAGTAGCAAACAAATGCGATTTTATATACATACAGACGCATGCAGGATGTCCTGTCACAACCATCTTCTCTCTCTCTCTCTCTCTCTCTCTCTCTCTCTCTCTCTCTCTCTCTCTCTCTCTCACTCAATTCATTGAGGATTATTGGCATGACCATATTGAAGCACAGTATTGCCAAAGCACATTGTACTAGGTAATACAACCTGGGCAAAGTACAGGTTTTAACATGAAAACAATAAAATATTATGTTAACATTATAGTTTCAAAAACATCAACCATGTCAACAATATTTTGCTATGGAAATATACAATAATTGTCTCTCTCTTCACTCTCCCTGAAGGGATTCTGCTCTTGCACTGTTTTACCTTTTCACTCCCTTTGCACCAGCACTCCCTGCTGTTTGTCTTCCTGTTGAGAGAGTGTGTGTTCCTGCAACACAGCAGTGTGTGCAGATAATTAGATGGTCTTGCATGACCTACCCTTAAGTACTTGTCATGATGATTAAAGTGATAACATTTGTCATAAATGCAGAGCCAATTGGCTTGGAAAAAACCTCTCAGTGTATTTGTCCTTATCAACTGTCAATATTTATACTTAGTTCATTTTGTAGTTAATCTCTGTTCATCTATGTCACTGATGCAATGTGTTTGTTTAGGCTGTACCTCCCTCTCAGTGTTTTACTTTGTTCATACTTGCATCACTTTTTTTCACCATTCTTTACATTTTTCCCTTTTTTCTTTTTCTGTCTCTCTGTTGGCCTCCCCTCTCTCCTTATTTATGTGTCTTTATAAGGACATAGGAGAAACTCCGCTCCACTGGGTACAATCACAGAGTTTTCATTCTCTTCCCCCATGTTTGCCGTTGCTGTACCAACAACTGACCTCTAACCTTGAGTTTCCAGCTGACCGCCGCCGAGCTAATTTTATAGGATGGGTCACTATCCCACAAGTAGTGAAGCAGAAGGAGACAGCCTTAACAGACAGACAGTCTTGTAATGAATAATGGAACAGAGTTCATAAAGGGGAACTTCAGCTGTGTTTAAACATAGTCTGCCATCATCTTAACAGTGTGCTTTTTTACAGAGAGGACTTTTTTTTTTTCTTTTTTTTTTCTTTTTTGGATGTTTCTATAAATAAAACATTGACTATATTTGACTTTTTAACACATGCTATATGTTTTTCTCCCTGTCTGAACTACTTTGAAACACTTGTATGATAACACTTATTCATTTTTCTCTTACAATCCGAGACAAAGAGCACATGTAGCAACATTGTATCTCATGCATTATAGCATCCACTCGCTGTATTGTAAATGAAGCATCATGTTACTTATGCTGATCTCCATTCCTTACATATTGACTTAAATGTGCAATTTTCTTATTTTTTTATCTTTTGTCCAAATACCTATACAGGAATTCATTTAGAATTAAAATCATCCTGTCACATACATTCTCTCTAAAGGTACCATGTGTATCCGTATATGTGTTGTCAGTGTCCCCAGTAACTCCAGGGTACTCATGCTCCTGGGTCAACTGGAGAGGATGAATGGAGAGGCCATGGGGAGGGATGCTGAGATGGCGCGACAGGTCACTGCAAAGATACTTCATCTCATACAGACACAAGGTGAGAGCAAACCACCAACACACAGGCACAAAATAACCTCCAATCTCTGCATTATGCTCATTGAACGGATGGATGGAGAATAAAGCGGTTTTATGCATAAAAAGGCTCTATTGGTTTGTTTTTCAATCATATATGCAATATATAATGCAATAGAAAGTTAGATAAACACTAATACTTCACCTCCACATATCTCCAATAAATGTGGCATGAGTAACACACATATACTCCTTCTCAGTGTTTGGGCGAAGCAATGATCATTTTAGGTCTCGTGATTAATATTATTGGCTAACCTAACTGGCATTCAGCACAGTCACTTACACATTGTCAGCATTTCCATTTAAAGTGCCTTGGTGCAAAGCTTAAACTAGTCTGGTTTAGTTGATTAATTCACTGAATTCCCTCCCTCCAGGATTTTGCAGAGTTTCTTTATGATTGTTGTGATCAAAAATGCTTGATTTTTGCAGCAGCTTTTGTCAAAAATTGTTTGAAGTTTTTTTGTTTGTTTGTTTTTTTTTTGTGGTGAAATCAAGGGACAACCTTTGGGACTGGAAAATGAAGCCAGTGCAGAAGTGCCAAAAACTGCAGTTCCTTGAAAGGCCACTCGAGGCTTCAAAAGCGAGTCAATCCTCATAGACCCCCATGTTAAAATGCCCAACTGCACTGCAGAAATAAACATGATTACAGCCTGGTACAAAAAATGGTTTTGATCTCTATAGCTAATTTCCCCTTTCATGACAACTGTACAGGGTCTTTCTTATATCTCACCAGTTTAAATATTATTAAGTCGTTAAATTATGCATAATTAAGGATGTGGCTGCTTTGAGTGACAGGTCACTAGCCACTAGGTGGCTTGTTTCAACAACCAGGCTTCATTCAGTCTGCCTCAGCTCCACCTCTCTCCCCCCTTGGTAGCCTTATTCTCATGATAAGGCCATATTTCTTATAAACCCTGTCACTTCCTGTTTTCCTGTTTTTGCCAGTCAGCTGGCAAGGGGTTTGTTTTGATGATGATAGGAGAGATTGAAGAGCCTTGTGAACTGTAAAGGAGGAGTTATTTTTGTTGATAAAGCAAGTTTTGTTTGGAAGGGCTTACTTTGTGCTGTAATGCCTTCAGCAAAACTGTGAATCCGACCCGGTCGCGCACATTATTGATATAAAATGGAGGATATTGGTGGACTCGTTGCAAGGTATGGACATTAAGATTACAGTGATATATTGATGCCCTCCCCTTCCCTCTTTCTTTCTCTCTCAACCCAACTGGTCAAGGCAGATGGCCGCCCACCTAGAGACCGGTTCTGCTTGAGGTTTCTTCCTTGCTGCTGTCGCCAAATGCTTGTTCATGGGGGAAATGTTGGGGCTCTGTAAATTAAAGAGTACAGTCCAGACCTGGTCTAAATTAAAAATGCCCTGAAGTGACTTTTGTTGTGATTGGACGCTATATAAATAAAATTGAATTCAATTGAACTGAATGTCAACACATTCTAGTTGCACCTTTTTTAATGCAGATAAATAGCAGGAATTTTGCAAAATTGCAAGCCTCTGCAAATATTGTAGAGATTGGTTGAATTTGCAATCACAATTTGCTGGAGGGGCTGACTAGAAAGCGTGTCCAGTGTGGTTGCTGTGTAAATAGAGATGGTTCAGAGCACCGGTAGTCAATGTGTGGATGGACTGACAGAGTGTCCCTTGATCTGGTTCTCTGATCACTCTTTTGAAAGGAGAGCGGAAAAGAAGATCTCACAGCAGAAGAAGGCATTGTCTCACTGTGTAGAGCAGGCTGAAATGTGAGTGTACGTCTGTCTAAAAATCTTTAACTCAAGTGACATTAGTCTAGTGCTAAATCAATTGGTAAATTAATTGATTAGTCGACTGAAAATTTTAACACTTTTGAGAATCTTGTGAGGATTTTGAGCCTAGAGGCATCTGTAACATTGTACTTCGAAATGCTTCCCTCTCACTTTTCGTGAATTTCATCATTCCTCTTCCTACAATCCATTGCTTCCTCCCCCTTCAAAGAAAACTAGCGGTTAATCCATCATGACTGATAGGCGCAGTGGAAAGGCTTCTGTCTGTGACCCTTTCAATCATGATATATCAGCTGTTCCTCTCTCATCAGCTGCTCGGCTGTATGTCACTCCCTGTCTGCAGCCTCAACTTGAGATGTGTATGAGTTTGACGTTTAGGGTGAACCGGGGGGTCTATGACCCTTCGCAGTAATTTAACACCCTAGGAGGGGCTTTGCTGTACTGTCTCATGTTCAGAGTCTTTGGAGGTTAGTAGGTAGTCGAGGGATATCAAGAGAAAGAACAAGGATGATGGAAAAAAAGGAAAGTCACCAGTTGTTGGTGGATATCCATCAGATGCAAAGATAAATAAAAAGTTATTTAAAAAATGTGTTGTGGTTTAGTTTAGTGGAGAATCAGTTCAGTTCTAGAGGCAGCATTTCTCTTTTTTTCACTCTCATGTGCTATCAGAAATTCAGTGTCGGTTTTCATTTTGGAGTATGGTAGCTCTAGTTTTTCCACTGAGAGCTGTGTAGGAGAAAGGGAGAGGCAAGAGAAAGAGCAGAGCAGGCATGAGAGGTATACAGTTATCAGTTTGGTGGGTTAGTTTCTGGTGGCGTGCTAGGGGAGGTGCTGATTACTAGGTTCATACTGTCCTTCCCTCTTAGCTCAGTGTGTTGGAGTTGGGTGATGGAGTAGATGAACTAATCTCAGAAGGACAGAGGAATACCAGTGAAATGTGATTGATTTGCCTTTTGGTTTCATGTAGACTGTCAATCTCTCAAATGTTTAGATTCACACTGCAAACGATCATTGCACAGTTTTAGGTCTCTAAAGGCAAAGAAGTTGGGAATTTGGGGGGAAAAAAAGGCTCTGGTAAACTTTGAGTTATTTACTAATGAAATGGAGCACCGCTACACCAGGAAATACTCTCAATCTGTGGTCTACACGGACTCACCAGGTAGGATTCAAAATGATGAAAAGATACAGAAACAGCTTGAGTTAAGCTATATTTAACTTGTCCAAAATAGAGATAATGCTTTTCTGAAAATCCATGCAAATTCAAGGGGCACTTGTTGTTTCCAAATATTTCAGATTATTTTATTTTCCTAGAGTCAGGTGAGGACTGGGAGTGGAAATTAGAACAGCACTATGCTGAAGCTCCATTATTTATGTGCAGCCCTTTTTAGCAATCAGCCTTAGCTGACTAATAACTGCAGTCACAAGAAAAATAAAAATCGATGGGTAATAAGTTAAATTATTACAACAGTTATTACAATCTAATGGTTATTGTGCAGATCTTCTTTACTTTTTAATGGTGATTTCTGCCTTTTTGTCACTCTGAAATAAGCTGTAATTTAGTACATTTATTCTTTTTAAGCAATATTCATGCATGCACTAAATACCTAATTATTACTTATAATTATTATTATTATTAAATATTTTTTCAGTAATGCTTCTGTGGGTACCCTCTCCTTGTTTTGTTTTTGAGGATTAGTGTTGAAATGCCATTCTGTTTTGAAGAGCTTTAAAAAGTCTGGCATGACAGAAATGTGTTACGGGTTTACCGCTGTCCAAGTCTCTGACATGTGTGTATGTGTTCACAAACACTCATGCAGATAGTTGTGCGAGTGTATTTGTGGAAAATGTGGGCGTGTGTGTACACACATCAGTTGTGTTTCAGATCTATGATTCAACTTTCACATGCTTTTATGGTGAAAGACCATAAATCTCGAAGGCTCAATACTTGCAACCTTTCACTTCCATATTCACCTGCACCTGCGCTATCAAAGCGTGCCCCTAATAAGTGGCAGTGTGTAACACCAGACACTCAAAACCTACACATGTGTAAGATCCACACCAAGTGATGCAACTTTCCAGCTAGGTTATTTGATATGAACTAAGCACATTGCAGACATTTCTTGCCATGGAAAAAATCTGACAGTTTGTATTTCTATCTGGCCTTTTGTTTATTTATTTTTAGAGGATATTTTTGTCCTCTTTTTATTTAATCCCCAATAAACTATGCTGTTGGTCTCAAGAAGACATTTTTGAAAAGGGTGGAGGAATTTCAGCATCTGTTCCCATCCTGTGTTTGTGTTTTTGTTTTGGAGAGGTTGCATTTGTTTCATGGACAGAACCACTCACTGACACCTCTTCAAAGAGGACAAGAATCTGTCAGCTCCTAAATTACAGGGCAAACAAAGGGTACGGTTTAAAGAAGCGGGGAGGTGTCGAAAGAAAGTTAAAACAGACGAAGACTAGGTTGTAGTGAAACCTCTTTACTCATGTTGTTGACAAGGACAGTTTGCAAGAGAATGGCAAAGCTCGTGTGTGCAGAAAATGTTTGACACAATGTAACAATCTGTTCTTCTGATGCAATAAATACAGAAGATACAGACAGCCAAAGCATAGCAGGCAGTGCAGTAAAACTTGCAGTACCAAGGACAGACCTCACTACGCTTGCTGTGAGAAGTTCAGCAGAAATGCATGTTTATCTTCACATTTCCAATGTTACTTCATGTGTTGCAGAGAAGAGTGGAAAAGAGGTGATGTCCAAAGGCTCCAGTGGCATGGAGGTTATCCTGGCTTCACTGGAGGTGAGCCCACTCATCAACACAACTTTCCATGGTGGTACAGTTCTGTACATAGCAAAACTTTAAACCCACACAGTATTTTTCCTAACTCATCTGGAGTCAGTGGACATGAACCTGAGAGGCTCATCTGAGAGCAAAAAGGCACTCAAATCATTGCATGCATGTGCTGTAATTATAAGGATTTACTATCTACTTTGTATTTTTAGGATAATTTTCACACATTATGTTGCATTATGTTACATGATGTATTTCCCTCCCTTTGAGGCATCTTCTTGATCATATATTATCCATATTGTGAGCTTTGACAGAATAAGCTTTGTTTAGCATTGCATGCAGAGAACTAAGAAGCATTTGTATGAACAGCTGCTACTGATGTCAGATTGATTTTTTTTTTTTGGTAGTGAGGCAACTGCATACATTTTGTAATTAACAATGTATATTGTTAACTGTATTGTGTTTGACTTTGACAGAATAGCCGCGATATCCAGACCACCCTGAACATCCTGTGCATTCTCAGTGAGCTGATGACTGTGGGTGAGTAGAATTTCATACTCTGATTTTGGAGAGCTGATTGCAATATTTACTCCTTTGCTGAATAATCACCTGGTGGGCACTTGTCATTTCTAATTTAACCACTGTAGAGAAGTAGTTAACATATTCTAATGGCTTGAGTGATTCAATTTGCAACTCTAGTTAATAATGATGTGAAATAAATGATAACTTCAGGTTGGACTGATAATGTAGCAAGATGTGATGCTTTGTGTTTTCTCTAATTTCCATTGCAAATTCCTGGCTACCTGCCTTCAGCCACTTCTTTCTATTGACCTAGTTATTCTGACCCCATTTCATCTATGTTTTGTCGCATCTAATGTTGTTGTTTTTTTTTTGGTTTTTTTTATTGGTTGTTTTCTGTGTTAGGCAGAGGTCGCAGGGTGGGAGTATTTGTGTCCAAAGGAGGAACAGGAATATTATTCCAGATTCTGATCACTGCCAGTAAAGATTTGCCTCCCAGTGAGGAACTCATGCTGCAGCTTCATTCACTGCTGGCCAAAGTCGGCCCAAAAGGTAGATTTAATGTCTGTATGTATGTTTGTTTCCATGTCTTTTTCTAATTGTTTTGCTATGTTATATGGTCAGAATACCAGATTAAGTCAGGTCTATGTTGATAACATTGCATTGTTATTTAATGTTTTGCAAAAAAAAAAAAAAAGGTTTGAAATCATGCTGACCTTTCAGCCTCTGTGTGTTCAGACAGAAAGTTTGGAGTGAAGGCACGTCTGAGCGGGGCTCTGAATGTCACAGTCAACTTAGTAAAACAGAACCTACAAAATGCCAAGCTGCTTCTGCCCTGTCTGCAGGTTCTCAGGGTTTACTCTACCAACTGTAAGTCATTTTAAACTTTGAAATACTCTCTACCTCTCAAAATGTTGCCCTTTTCTCTTTGGAGTTCAAGCTGATCATTATCCAAAAATACCTTTTGCCTGATATCTCCTAATTTATTTGTCTGTAAAGCGGTGAATGCTATTTCAATGGGAAAGAATGGAGTGGTGGAACTTATGCTCAAGATCGTTGCGCCGTACAGCAAGAAGAACACCAGCCTACTCAAGTAAGCGGTTGACTCTGTTAATGGGTCAGCATGAATGTTGTGTAATAACAAACTAGTGACATCCACAGGCTACATCTCCTTGATGTCTTTCTGATTGAGTTTTTTTTTAACATCTGTCATTGATGTTTGTTCAGCAGACCATGTAACCCATTTGCCTTGTGTCTAAATCAACAGGGTAGCTCTGGACGCACTGGGAGCATTGCTCAAATCCAGTGAGTAATTTGCTTTGTAGCATTGACTTTTGACTCTTAAGTAGTGTAGCATAGTGATCGTCCATGCAGGAAAGCTGCTTTCTGCCTCATCTCACCTCCTTCATCATTAACCCCTTGTCTCTGACTGATTGTCTGTTCTGCCTCCCTCTGAAGAAAAGACAGTAATTAATCATTCAACATAGATTTCAAATTACCTGACCCCCAACATCCCCCTTTGCTATACTTTGCTTTCCTTTTTTACTTCTCTCATGCTTCTCATTCCAGCCTACAGGTGTAAGATGTTCTTTCTCATTGCTTTCTCTGCTCCTTCCACTCCCATCATGTAGAAACTAACGCTCGACGTGCAGTGGATGGCGGCCACGTGCCTGTCTTATTAGCACTGTACCTGGATTGGCATCGCAATGACACGCGGCATCGCCACATGCTGATTCGCAAAGGGCTGCTGGTCTGCCTCAGGAACATCACCAACATCAAGCTTGGCAGGAAAGCATTCATAGAGGCTGATGGCATGAGGATCCTCTACAACTCATCCACTGTGAGTGAGAATGTTACATGCATATGATAAGCAATTAAAGCACACACACACACAGTCTCACCTACACTCTACTTTCCACTTGTTTTTTTTTTTTTTCCATAGGAGTGCCTCCCTGTGCGAACTCTGGATCCTCTGGTCAACACTTCAAGTCTCATCATGAGAAAGTGTTTTCCTAAGAACCGCCTGCCTCTGCCCACCATCAAATCAGCCTTCCATTACCAGCTGCCACATGTTCCTGCTGTAGGGCCTGTGGCACAACTGTATAGCCAGCCTCCTGGGGGTGAGAACACACACACACATATACACACAAACATACACACACACACATCATTAGAATGTGCCCCAGCTGATCACGGTGTATGTGCATGTCCTTCATTGATGATTATACAGCACAGACAGACACAACACACAAATCTAATCCTACGCAGACACACACACACACACACACACACACACACACAAGTAGTGCTTATAATCGCTGGACGGACTAAATGGTTAATGGCGATGCTTTTGACACTGCTACACACGATGTGCCTTACAGGAAGACCAAGTCATCAGCTCTGCAACAAGCCCTTAAAGAAGGGTAAGACGTACGTAAGACACAACTCCATGCTCAGAATACATAGACTCACTCAGTACTGCTTTCTCATTCACCTCGCTCTCATACTCTACTGTCACTCAACTAACACATCATGGTATTGAAGATGTGTAGTGTACATCATGTAGTGCTTGCTTGCTCACTAGTAAACTTGTGTACTTCCACTGTACTTGACTAATTTGCTTCCTACATTGTGTCTACAGGCAGTCTGGTGAAATATTTTAACACCTTTTGTCCTCACTGAATCGTATCTGAAAAAATAAATGTCATTTTTTTTATGTAGCAGTATGTTCAGAGGAACCTGCTTGATGGTGTAGGTGTCCACATACTTAAGTTTATTGATTTTCTTTTTTTTTTATTTATTTATTTTTTTCTGAGTGCAAAATTAATCAGCCACTCAATAAAGGCAGTGATATACAGTATATCATTTTTTGACAGCTTTAATGGCCAGTAACTGTCTCAGCCTCAGCGCAATGTCAAATTGCCAAATCTGTGTATTATTTCCAAAAATGTCGTTTGTGTCAGTGAACCAGCCATGCACAACAGTGAAATGTTGTAAGCTACTGCTGTTACATCGACTCGTCAGTGAGATCACCAGCTCAGTGTATTTGAAGAAATATACTCAAACATTTCGTCTGTCCTCTAAATCTCTCACTCATCTCTTGATCATGGCTGCTCACATCTTTTTGTTAACATTCTCTCTGTTCCCGGCACAGAAATGAAACTCAGTGAGCAAAATCAGCTGAGTTCTATTAAACTGGTTATCTGTCAGTTCTACACAGGAAATAATACATTTGTGGGCAACAGAAAGGTAGAAAGAAGGTATCTTAGTTTTAAGGACAGTTCACCTAATAAGTTATGTGTATGTGTGTACCCAGTGGATGATGTGGTGGATGACAGTGACGATAATGAGGAGATGGAGGCAGAGACCGAGAATGACACTGAGAATGAAGAGGATGAAAAGGACCATTGTGCTGCGGTAATGCATTATGGGTTGCACTTACTTCTCTCTGTACGTTGCTGTAGGAGAGAGTTGCAGTAATGTTTGAACTTTTAATATTACAATTACATGAATCATAAGAATTCTGTTATTGATATTTGAGGGCTTTTTACAGGGCTTTATACAAGACTGAATCTCTTAAATATTGTCATTTAATGATACAACTTCTTATGTGTCAGGATTTTATCTGGAGCAGATATTGATATAATCTAGTTGCACTACTCTAACCTTCCAACAGAGGGCAGTCATAACTCACCAACCACAAACCACCAACTAGTGCCAAACAAACACTATGCCAAACACGACAACAGTGTCTGACACGAGGCCATTACTGATATAATCAAAACACTGTTCTACCCGAACAGAGTATGAGAAAGGGACTTTTTTTCTTCTCAGGAAATTTTCAGGGCTTACAAAATCCCCCTCCCCCAGAATAAACACATAATACTGTTGCTGATTTCAAGTCATGCAAAATAAGTGTGTTTTGGTGTTTTTGTTTTGTTTTTTTTTTGTTTTGGATTTCTTTTTTACACAAGATTTACAATTTTCTCATTAGCTGTAATTCTTTTTTTCCTTTTGATCCTCCATCTTAAAATCATCAGACCAGCAGACTTGAGCAGAACCACATAACACACAGTCTTAAATTGTTTTTGCGCCTTTGTATCCTTTCCATCAGAATGATGACATAGAGACAGACCTAAACAAGCTGCATCCCAAAAAGAGCCCTAGCCGTCCTTTTGAGGAGTTGAGAGTCTATGAGCGATTCTTCTTAGAGCTATCTGAAGACTTCCAGGTCAGTATTTTGAGCACATGGTTACCAAAAAAATGTACCAAAAACATCTGTTTAAACCAATATGAATTCAAGCTGACTACAGCCTATTAGTTCATCTTTCAAAGTGTTAGTTTACTAGTATAAAAGTGTCAGCTATGTTGGTACAGTTGTAACATACAGTGTGTACTGATAAAATCTTTTTGGCTCACAGTCCGTATTCTTGTGTGTCAGTGTGTAAAAACTAAAAAGTATCAACGTATCTTACATCAATGTATCTTATTCTTACAGGGGTATAACTTTGAATGCTCTAGGAGTGCCTCCACCACGTCCTCATCGTCATCCTTCTCCTCATCATCAGCCTCAACTCGATCCACTCGGCCAATCATAGTGCCCACAGCTCAAGCCCTGTCCCCAAAGCATGTCCCCACACCAAGCTCTCAGGAGGATTGCAAACCAACCAAAGGACAACACACACAGCCGCCTCCCTCTGCTCCCGCTCCTACTGCTCCTACTCCCCCTGCTGCTCTAACGCCTCTAGAACTGGACACAATCCACCTCACCAAGGACCAAGACAAAAAAAAGGAGGCCCACATTCCTTCCCCGGAAACACATTCGACCTTGTCCTCCCTCGGCAGGCCTCCTCCTCAAGGGCAGAGGATAGAGCAGGAACTAGCACATGTGTTGGAGTGTGTCTCTCTAGAAGGGGAGGGACCTCTGAACACAGAAGAAGTAAAAGGAGTTAAACAAGAAGGATCTCCAGTCAATGCTACAAGACACATACAGTCTCCTCTGCTTTTAGGAGGTATCGCTAACCGTCGTGTGGGAGGAGGAGGTGGAGGAGGCAGCAGTACCTGGGGTTCAGATTGTGGTTCGGAGGGTCCTGAGGATGAGGGAGGGGAAGGAGCAGTTTTGGAGGTACCAGACACGGCTCTGCTCCTCCCGCTGCATGACCCTGACCTTTATGTGGAGATGGTGAAGGGAACACATTCTGTACCCCAGTACGCTGAAGTGGCTTACCCAGATTACTTTGGCCATGTGGCCCCAACATTTAGAGAACCCCTTCTTGAGAGAGTTTATGGTGTACAGAGGTGAGATATTCTTAGCAAAAGTAATTTAAAGTGTGCAAATTGAAAAGGATATACAGATTATAGTGATGTTAGCTAGAAATCAGCAGTCACACAGTTTCTATATGTAAGACTCAGAAATTATTTTTTATTAGTGCTGCACATCGTAACATGATTTTTCTGCAGGAAAATGTACCAGTCTAAAACGTCACATTGAAATTGATCCACAGGCTGGTCAGGCAACTGAGAAAGTTTTACAACCTGCTCACTCATTGGCAATAAAAAATGATTAATACATGCAAATTGTTCACAATTCTTGCATATAGAACCTTTTTAAAAGGAAGTGAATAAAACTGAAAAAGGGAATAAACTACAATGTTTTTTCCATGTCAGGAAAAATTATATATAACCAGATGTAATGAAAATATTTTGTATTTTGAAAACTTGACTTTTATGGCTCCAGACAGACCTTTTTTAAGAAGTAAGTTTTTAAATTGCCAGGCATTATTTGCATATATTTACCAATTGCGATCATGTGGTCTGTCCTGCATGACAGTCAAGAGTAACTGTTCAGTCAGTGAGCCATGCCTTGGCCATAGAATGTGACCTAGAGGGTGGGAGGAAAAACTTTCATTTGTCGACCAGCCTTTCCGTCTCTTGTTTAACCATTAGCTTGTCCTGCACTTCTAACCTTGCAGGTCTAAGATATTCCAGGATATTGAGAGGCTGATTCACCCTAACGATATCTTGGATAAAGTAGTTTATGATCTGGATATTCCCAGGTGAGTCCTTCTGATCAGATCTGCTAATGTAAAGCATCACATTTATTGGGAAGAAGCACTCACTGGTGATTCAGTATTTTTGTTGAAGTGCGATCCCAATGACAGTAACTAGAGTTTGTCCTTTTTCTGAAAATGTTGAGAGCTGTGACATTCACAAAGCAGATTAGCTCAATTTATCATTTATATTATTCAGCATTTACATAAATGGCAATGACTTATTTGTTTTTTGTGTTGCATTTCAGTTGTCCTGTAATTGAAGATGATGGCGAATCACTGAAGTTCAACTCTCAGTTTGAGTCTGGCAACCTCAGAAAGGCAGTTCAAGTTAGAAAGTAAGCATTTATTGTCATATCAGTTGCACTGGAATTAACAGATGCTCCAAAATTAGATGTAGAGTTGTAATAAAACAGTTTTAATTGTATCAACAGTTAAGGTTGTAGTGAAGTAGTCTTGCAAGATTTAACCAACCTTTTACCTAAATTAGAAATAAGATAAAGTTGTGGTGTTGTGGTATTTTTCCAGATATGAGTATGACCTCGTCTTGAACTCAGACATTAACAGTAATCACTACCACCAGTGGTTCTACTTTGAAGTGAGCGGCATGCGTGTGGGAACGTCCTATCGTTTCAACATCATCAACTGTGAGAAGTCCAACAGCCAGTTCAACTACGGTGAGATTACAGAACATCAGATGAAAACAAAAAGAAAGACCCAACAGTATTTCACTCTCTGTCTGAGCTACAGAAAATGTTTATTTTTTGTTACTATTGCATTAAATTAGACAAAGCTTCAAACATTCTTAGCATTTATGTGTGTGTGTCTGTACAGGTATGCAGGTGCTGATGTACTCTGTGCAGGAGGCGATTAGTGGCAGGCCTCGCTGGGTCAGAACAGGAACAGACATCTGTTACTACAAGTAGGTAGACTCACCAGTTCTCAGATTGCACCGCACCTCAGGGATATATTGATGGGAAAAGCATGATTAACAGTTTGAATGTGTGTTACAGCTACAGTTGAAGGAGTTTAAATGTAAAAGACATATATAAGACAAGCACTCCCCACAAGCTACTTTACAGATTGCTCCGGAAGCAAAGTGGTTTTGAGATCATATTAATGTACTTAACACTGTTATTTTTTTTTAAAAGCATTCTTTATGGGAGAAGGGGTGACACATAAAAACTCCAAAAGTAAAAAAAAAAAATGCATCAGCCACAACATGTTCCCATGAAGTGTTCGTCCTTCTTTACAGGAACCATTTTGCCAGGAGCTCTATTGCAGCTGGTGGTCAGAAAGGGAAGTCCTATTATACACTGACCTTCAGTACAAACTTCAGCCATAAGGATGATGTCTGCTACTTCGCCTATCACTACCCATATACGTACTCTTCTCTAAAGGTAGTTTTACATTATCACAGGTTGCTGTAGTTTAGACCAGTGGTTTGCATAGTGGGGTCCAGGGACCCCCAGGGGTCCTTGAGGGGGCTCCCGGAGGTCCCCAGCAAAAAGGGGAATAATTTATTTTTACTATAAATCCATCAATAAATAACACAGTGACAGAATGTATGACTATTTTGATCACAGGGTTCATGCACTTTCTGTTTCTAGCAAATATCTTAGCAATTGCAGGACCCTGGGACAAAATCTTATCAAGAGGGGCTCTGTGGTCTAATTTGTGTCAGTTCAGGGATCTTTGATGTGGAAAAAGTTTGAGAACCACTGCTCTAGAAAATATTAGCATTTAGTAGTGTACATGTTTCTAGAGACACAAGGACCACTTTCCCATTTTATCCACTCGCCACCTTGTTGTCTAGGTTTTGTGCTTTGGTTCTGTCCTATAAATTCTCATGATACCCACTATGTAATAATAATTTTATTATTCTATGTATTATATCTATAATATTTTATTTTATTAAACAGAACTGAAAAACAGTGCATTTGTATGCACTCAACAGTAATAATTACTCTATTCTCCTATTGCTTCACCTCCCACACTCCCAGTGTGACCCCAGATACACCTGCCTCCTGATTAACTCCACTGTTTTGTAATCTATATGAGCTCTGATATCTACTGTGCTCTCAAACTTCTATACACTCATTAAGTCAATAGTTATATTATTCTAATTACATTTTGTCTCCCTTTATCTAGAGTGACTATACAGAATTGCTTATAGTACAGGCAACAATAGGGAAGCCCAATGTCTGAATGTGGCCTAGTAAGCAGCCAGTGTAACAATGCAACAATAATGTGTTGAGAACTCAAAAGGAATGGGGCTCAAATGAAATTGAAATGTAAAAACTGCAATCTGTCGCTCCATCATTGTACCCTTAGATGCACCTGTCCAAGCTGGAGGCTCTGAGGACCCCTCAGATCTACCTGAGACAGGACGTTTTGTGTGAAACCCTGGGCGGAAACAGCTGCCCGCTTCTCACCATCACTGCCATGCCAGAGTCAAACTCCAACGATCATATTTGTCAGTTTAGTAAGTAAACCTTTGTGTCTGTCCGCATGTTGTTGTTTTTTTTTTTTTTGCTCATATCTGCACAGAACAATCTCATCTGCAGGGTTCTCATACATCCTGAAAAAATGGAAAAAATATTTGTTGAGCTTCCCTAATCATGATGCCATCATCTGGAATCAGCTAGACATGTCTACAAGGGAACACATAATCTACTTCAACTAACATCTAGACAATAGTACAACTGATTGACAGACTGCATACTGTTACTACTGCTTGATATGTTTTGTTTGTTACACATACCAAGGACTAAGTGGATCATCTCTGTCAAATAAAGTAAATTGAAATTTAAATGGAGCCCTAGAAAATTATACAAAGTTGACTTAAATGTCCCCAAAATGTCCCTTAAATGTCCCTGGAAAATTGGTGAATGTGCAACAAAATCATGATCACATTGTTATGAAAACTCACGTAGGTGTCAAACTGTGTTTTTAAAAACAGCTGGCAGGTCAGTGTGTTGTCATCTTAGACAAACAGCCTTACTGACAAATCTAATCTGTTGTTTTGATCTTGGAAGTTCATTCTTGACCTCTTGGTAACTCTAAATGGAACAAAATAATCTTAAGATTAAACTGCATCTTACAGTCTTCTTCGCTTATTTCCACAAGAACATTAAGGAGAATAATACAACATGAAAACAGCCCTGGGGGATCAGGACATGCCAGTTCTTCCCAAATAGGTTTGCATTCCACTGCAGTTTACCGATGCTGCTTCTCAACTGTGAAAAACTTTCAATTGAAGAATTTTTTTTTTTCTTGTATTTGTGTTGCCGCTGTACTCTCCCTCTTTAGGGAATCGTCCATTGATCTTCCTGTCGGCCAGAGTGCACCCTGGGGAGACCAACGCCAGCTGGGTAATGAAGGGCACACTGGAGTTCCTGATGGGCACTAGCCCGCTGGCAGCCAGCCTTAGAGAGGCCTACATCTTCAAGATAGTCCCCATGCTCAACCCTGATGGAGTTATAAATGGAAGGTGAGGAAAAAAAAAAAAAGCGTGGAGAGACGGGTAAAAATGAAAACACACACATTCACAGCTTTCGACTACACATCAGCTAAACCTGGGCCTGCACGATGGTCACAGCTTTACATGTATTAAAACACACTCTTGATTCTCTAGCTCTGTTCTCCTCCACTCTGTATCCTTCCCCTCCTCTGCCTTCTCCTTTCTGCTGTAGTCATCGTTGTTCTCTGAGTGGAGAGGATTTGAATCGCCAGTGGCAGAACCCCAATCCTGAGCTCCACCCCACCATCTTCCACACTAAGAGCCTGCTGCAGTACCTTACACACATACAAAGGGCACCACTGGTATGACCTCTAATTAACTGGACTTCAATGACTTACGCTTCATCATTTAGGAAATCTATAGAATCTTTTTTTCTTCTCATTACTTCTTGTTAATGCTGGCGCCATGTTTTTGCCTTTTTCAGCTGCATATTATATTTGACTGCATGTCCACCACAGTCCACTGAATTTCACATCAATAAATCACTACATTAGATTTAACACATTAACGCAGTTACAATAAACAACGGCATCTGCTGGTCTCTGTGCTACACTGTGTCAGCAAGTTAATATAATGGGTTATTCCTTTTGTGGAAGATTTGTTTACTGTGCAAAAGGGTGACAGCTTAAAGGCACAAAGCAGAGTGAGGCAGTAATTCTTTCTTTGCAAACAGACGTAAAGTTTACACAGAGAACATCTTTTGAGGAATACTTCCACTGACATGAGTCTATCAGACAGTCATCTCAACAGTGGTTCACTTATTACAGCAATTCAATATTAAATTAAAACATTTTACAGTTTTAATTGATGATGGCACAAACAAATTTGATCCACTGTAACTGTCCCTGATGAGCGTCTCCTGATTGTTTGTGTTTTATGTATTTATTATTTTAACATATTATTTTTATTGATCTATATTTACCGCTTCAGTAAACTAGTTTGGAAAAGGAGAGAAAGCAAATTTGCAGAATACATCATAAACTCTTTCCTTTCTCCCTCGACTTATTTTGTATGTATGTCATTGTATGTGTGTTTGTATGTGAATGCACAGGTGTTTTGCGACTACCACGGTCATTCCAGAAAGAAGAATGTGTTCATGTACGGCTGCAGCGTGAAGGAGACAGTCTGGCAGTCTAGTATCAGTGCTACATCCAGTGACCTACAGGAGGACCTTGGATACAGAGTGAGCACACACACACACAAACTGTGCCTGTAACACATACATAAGTAAATGAGCAGACTCACCTCCTTAGTACTGTCTCAGTCTTCTCCTATGTTTCAAATTACTATTCTCACATCAGTGAAAATTAATTGCGTTGAACTCAATGAGATCACCTTTATTAAATTATACTCAGGCGGAAAGCCTCAGTCGAGAGATTGCAGGTTATATCAGTACACGTGTATCCAGTATACGCATTGAAATTCAATTCCTGTTCCTCACCTAATAACAGATTGTTTGAAAAATATGCTCAAATATGTTTGACTTTAATTTCAATAATTCACCTTGAATTTTATTTTACAGTGGTAGAAAAACCTTTTTTATCTCCATTCATCAGTCGAGCTTGTCAGGTCAAAATCAGTGTGTTGTTTCTCTCTGCATTTGGGGAATGAAAAAAAAAGTTTTCTCTGAGAAGAATGCTAATAAAGAGGCCAGTGAAATACAGAGTATCTTCATGGACACGTAGCTTCGGGCTACAAGCTCTCAGCAAACAGTTTGGATTACAGCAGTCAATACTGCGGCTTTACCAAGCAACTGCTCTATACATAAGTGAGTCTTTGTTGGACACAATTATTTGTCACTACTACAAAATGTTCTTTGTCATCCATCCCTCCCCCACCACTCTCAATGCACTGCACAAACACCCTCAAACATCCTAAACATTTTCCCTGTTTTTCAGGCGCTTCCTAAGATCCTCTCCCAGATCGCCCCAGCCTTCAGCATGGCCAGCTGCAGTTTTGTAGTGGAGCGCTCCAAAGAGTCAACCGCCCGCGTGGTTGTTTGGAGAGAGATCGGAGTACAACGCAGCTATACAATGGAGAGCACGCTGTGCGGCTGTGACCAGGGCAAATATAAGGTATGTCTTTACAGGGTGTGGACAAACAGAAAAACATGCCCTATAATCAAATACTACCTTTTTTGTGGAACTTTTAATGTTAGTTGTTTTGTTGAGATTGAGTCAAGACAGTGTTTATCATTCACATCTAATAAGCCATTATTTGTGTTTATACATAAGTGGGTCATAGAAAAGGGCCGAAATTTGATCTGAAGAAATTTCTTTTCTGTCAGAATCTTAACAAACAAGTCACATTATGCCTCACAAATGATACATTCATTTACTGCTTGATGTGTCTGATTTCATTATTTTATGTTTTTATTTTGTCCACCTCCCTGTAAGCGAGAGGGAGGTGCCCCCATAATTCTCTAAATGTCCACCAGGTGGCGCAGCAGTCCTTTTATCTCTCTTCCTTTTGCTTTGCCTCTGTCTTTCCCATCCTCTCTATTGACCCCATTACCTCCCTTTCTTCTTCTCTCTCTGTCTCTTCACCCCATCTGATTTCCTTTCTCCTAAATTCTGCCAATATCAACATCTAACAAACCCAGAGGCAGTCTTGTGATGCCATTTTGGCACTGAATAGCACCCCCACTGGTTTGTGGAAAAGCATTTGTCCAGATGTGCAGGAACTAATGTCTACTGAATTGTGACTGCATATCTCTGCGGCCAGGCCAAGCTTGGATGTTCCTAGCTCTGCTCAGGGGAAAAAGGAACATGAAAGTTTTTTTTTGATTGGGTCAGGGTCAGGGTCAGCTGTGTATGAGAGTCTTTGCACAAGTGTTCATTTACTTGTATGATTGAACAGTGCTGTGGAGACATTGTAAGGGTCACATATGAGACTGCATATGTTTGAATATGTTCTTCCTGCAAATGAAATATATTATACTCTTCCTACATGAAATGTTTCCTCAGTAAGTGCTTTCCAGCATTGAGAATTGGGGCGTTTGAAGATGGACAGCAGCTCCATCCCCAGGCTCCAGAGCAGCTATAAAAAAAACCACAGCAGCCATTTTAAAGTTTATGTTAGCCTTTTGAATTTTTTTTTTTTTAAATATATCTGTACTTTGTAAGAGTTCTCATACACATACATATTTCTACATTTCTTTGTAATACAAGTTGAGCTGTCATGAACATTTTTATGTGTGACAGTTTCTTCTGCTAAACCCTTTTTTTTAATTTCTCTTTCATGACCCTGCCCATGTTCTCTCCAGGGTCTTCAGATTGGCACCAGAGAACTGGAAGAGATGGGAGCTCAGTTCTGTGTGGCCCTGCTGAGACTGAAGAGGCTGACGGGGCTTCGCAACCACCAACACCTACTGGATCTGGAGAGCGATATCATTGGGACTCATACTAAAGTGGCCAGGTTAGAAACACACATATTTAGAGGAGATGGAGAGTATTGCTTTAGAGTGATCTGGTCAGAAACACAGCTCATTAATAAACCTCCGTTGCACATTTAAGGAATAAAGTCTGTGATCTCATAGAAACAAGAAACCATGCTATCACTACAGCTGTCAAATACCTGTTTTTTCAACTCCTATGAATTTCTGTTCTGTTCAGGAAATTAGTAAAATTGTTAGAGACGGTTTTCTTTTTTTATCTGCACAAAACAACCTCATTACTGCCAGATACCATCCCCCTTGGAACTAATACTTAACGGTATGACTGTCACTCTGGCTTTCCTCTGAAGCACTACTCAAGAAACAAATGAAGGCCTGCGTTTATGCAGGGCTGCCGCGAGCGTCATTGAAATTCTATCAATGATCATGTGCGATGAATATAATGAAAACTCTGGAGTGAGGGAAGAATGGGTATGAATAATTGTCAGCAGTGTCATTATTTCTCTAAGATGGAGCGCAAAATAGCCAGAAGATTTCTGTTTTTGTTGAAACTGCTTACACCTGCACAGCGGGGCTTTTCAGCACCACAGTGTGCAGTTGATGGTAGAGGGTTGTGCCGTGTGGCTTGACTGCGCATGAAACCTAGAGACTAGTGCCATTCTGCACAGTTGCTTGTAGTTTTAATATATCAGTGAAAGAAGAGAAGAAATGGCAGACATGAATCTGTTAAGCTTGTGAGAACCCTAATCTCACTGGACTTGCCCCTAGCTAAACCAGGACTATTGTTTTTATCATTGTTTATAGTTTCCCGTTTTGTTTCCCGTCCAATCTTTTGCTTTGTCTAAGAGTATCAGCTGTGATTCATTACTGCTTTCACTTTGATTATTGTCCTGGAGTTCACAACTTAATGCTTAGCTCTCTCTGTCTTCTCTGTATTGGCATTCACATAAACAACTCCTACTCTAACCAAAATTAACTTTATATTTATTCCCTTATTGTTTGGGGTCACACAGACCCCTGTGTTGTATATGTAAATATAATAATAACTGCAAAATCAGTAGAGGTGTGTGTTAATCTTTTAGCTGCTCCAACATGAGGATTTGCTGCTTTTATTTGGTTTGTATGACTGTAGATTGAATATTTTGGTGTTTCAGACCATTGTTTGGATAAGATAAGACATTTGAAGATGTGGTCTTGGGTGTTTGGAAATTGTGATTGACATTTTTCCCTATTTTCTGACATCTTATAGACGAAACAATTAAACTATTAGATTAGACTATTACATATAAGTTCCTCAATTTTTTCAGCCCTTTTTCAAATATGTTTTTTTTTTATTTTCTTCTGACCTTAGAAGAACCCAATAAATGGAAAAGTAGTCAAGTCACCACCCGTCTCTTTTCCTGTGAAAGCAGGCCTCTGTTCACCAGGACCTCGAACATACATAACAGTTAAAGGATAATGATAAGGAATTTTTCAACTCAAAAATCCTGAACCAAATTAGAATAAAGACTCACTCAAAAAATGGTAGAAGCACTGAAGTCAATTTTGAGACTTTATTCTTCATAATTTAAGAAATGACTTCAAACCATGAGCCAGCTCTACTCTCTTCTACATCCTAACAAATGGCCACATGGCTTTAATCACCTCTATTAAAATTCCCTGTTCAGAAATATGAGGTCCACACAGATTACACTGTACTTCAGTTCAACACCGCAAATAAATGATTAAACTTGGCCAACCCCAAGCTGTAACCACCAAAGTTATTTCTTTCTTTCTTTCTTTTTTTTTTTTTTAAACATCAGCATTCTTTCCTCCGAAGATTTGTTAAAGCAGTTGATTAGGAAGATTGGCTTTATACTGAAAACCACTTAATGCTCACCCCTCTCTGTGTCTTACTCTCCCTGTCTCTACTGGTCTCTCTCCTACTATAACCTGCTCTACTCTCATATTGATATATTCATTCATCATTCATGTCTTTGATCATTAAGGGACTCCAAAAGTGTTCTGTTGCTTGTGTTTGCGAGAGCATCCTTTTGAGATTGCTCTCATCCAGGGTTTATGGTTTTAATGCGTGGGGCTTGGTATGGTACCACTTACCATTTAATAGGTCATCACAACGATGATATTGTGGCCATTGGGAGGCGTCTGCAAATAAGTGAGTGTCTCCGAGTGCGTAAAGGGGTGGATAGGGACATGGGTACGTTTTTGTGTGTGTATGTGTGAAGGACAGACAGAGAGAGATGGTTTTTATGTAAGGGTTGGAGAAGTGGAGGTTTATCCATATGTGAATTAAGGTTGTCAGTGTTTTGATGAACACACAATATGTGGTTGTACATATTACACTGGTGTACAGATGACTCCAGTAGTTGGGAACAGAAAATGTAACCCAAAGAAAGGGGAGATGGGATATTTCTGTAATGGCCTGTAATCGTTTACTCACAACTCTCATTATCTGTTTGGACAACAGTCTGTCCATCCAGATCATTACACACACACACACACACACACACACACACACACACACACACACACACACACACACACACACACACACACACAGAAACATTATCACACACATGCACATTTACTGTACATATACTGATGCACAATCTCTCTCTCTCTCTCTCTCTTTCTTGCACTCACACACTGGAGAGCTTGGTGGGAGATCATTGTCTGAGCCCCCCCTGATCGACTGTCTCCCTGGGATCACATTTCAGACCATTAACACCATTAAAAACCCACTAAAGCCACTAAAACCTCAAAGAACCAGCAACCATTTAACCATTAAGACCCACAGGAAAAAAAAACAGCCTCACCAGTCAGAGCACACAGTCACTGTTTGATAGCAGCTGCTATTTGATTATGATTTTAAAATATTGTTTTTAATATATAAAATGTTCAGATTGTTTTGCTATTATATAATTCAAATAGTTTTTACACAAAAAATGGCAGATTGTAATACTACAAGCTGTCATGTAAAACTAAACACCAGATCAAAAAAGGGACCAAATATATGTAACCAAATAAACAGGCATAATAATAATCCTACTACAGCTGCAACTAACAGTTATGTTCAATATGAATTAATCTGTCAATTGCTTCCTCGATTAATAGTTTGGTCTATAAAATGACTTACAAATTCAAAGGTGACGTCATCAGATGTCCCTGTTTTTGTCTGACCACCTGTCCAAAAGTCAAAGATATTCAGATTACCATCATGTATGACAAAGAGAAGCATGAAATCATCACATTTGAAAAACTGGCTTTTGCCATTTTTGTTTAAAAAATGACTAAAATTATTATTCGATTGCCAAAATAGTTGCAGATTAATTCTCTGCCAATCCAACTGTTGCAGCTCTAAATCCTACATTTTGTATGAATTCCCCCCAGGCCATGCTTGTTTTGTGTTTTTTGTGTTTTCAAGAAACTGTAAATTTCCAGGACCATGAAGTCAATTTGAAATACATTCTGTTGTGTTTTCTTCAGAAAAGTCAGAGTGACTGAGTTCAGCTCCTCAGTATTGAAAGATGGTACCATAATTTCAGACAGTTATATACTGTGCAGTAAGTGAAGATATATCTTTTGTGTTGCATACAGTACCAGTCAGAAGTTTGGACATACTTTCTCAATATAGGGAATGGGAAGGTGTGTCCAAACTTTTGACTGGCACTGTAGTTTCTCGGAATAACATGTAGAAAAGGCACATGAGTATAACTTCTCCCAATTAGTCAGAACTATATATGGACAAATACGATGAATTTAATGTACTAATTTGGTGAATATTTACAGTCTGCACAGTCACTGCTACAGACAGAATTTACAATATTTTGTAATCTATCAATCCTTTTCATATTGACCATTATAAGAGTCCTTTCTAATAGGATTTCATTGTAAGGGACAAAAACCCATTTAGAGCAAACATTTATTTAAAAGTTTATCTGAAGATAATATGAGGCTTCAGCTGTCTGAGTTAGTCAATTAGAATAGATATCTTCCAGTCTTTTTAGTTGGGGGGGAAAAAAACAACAACCTCTTTTTGCCTCAGTGGACAGTGTTTTCCTGTTCAGCTACAGTGGAAGGATCACAACAAAAAGGGGTAATTTGGCAGTAAAAAGACATTGACTTGATTTGACTAATCTGGACGGCTGAAGCCTCATATTAGCTTCAAATAAATAGATATATTTTTTGCACAGAAAAAGGCTTGCGGATTTTGTCCTTCATCACTTACATAGAAAGTGCATTATGGGGTAATCTCTTAATAACCAGTATGACACAAACTACAGCAAGAAAAATGTGTTGTGTTCATTTGGTCACCTGACTATTGTTTTAGGACAGATTTGAAAAATTATGAACCTGTTCATTCTCTCCTTAGTGGAGATACACAGTTTTTGACAGCCTTATTCACATCATTGACTTACAGAGAAATGTCCATCATCCAAGGCTCCCATGTTAAAGATGCTCTATTTTGTTATCCAGCAGCTGCTCCACTACCTATGTGATGGAGGAGGATGAGCCGTCCTTTCTGGAGGCGATAGACTACAGCGCGGAGAGCAATGATGAGGATGCCGAACCTGAGAACGAGCACAGCGGTGAAGTCCACGAGAATCCTGATCACCTCGAGCAGCTGTCTGACTCTGAGACAAATCACAGGGACTAAAGCAGAGGTGTTTATCTCCTACATATCAGGCAGTTTGAGCATATAATCAGCCAATGCTTGGATTGCTAGCTGATCTTAAATTAAAAAAAAAAAAAAAAAAAAAAAAAAAAAAACAGAGGTGAAATAGTAAACATTTAGAGCCTACACTTCTCACTCAGACTGGTGAGTAAATAGCTTAGAGATGCACCTGAATCTATTAAATACACACTTAATGATGGTACGTAGCTTAAATGGCACCATTCAGGTGCTTTTTTCCCCAGATGGATTGATTTTGTTGGCCCGCTGGAGCCATCTGTGCTGCCCCTGAAGGTGCATACTCCACCTGCCTCCTTTCACTTCAGAAATAAGCCTTCAGTAAGAATCAGATTGGATTTCAATGAATGTTTTCACCTAAAAATCACTGTCACACAATAACCTTCATGAACTATGAACTGTAACCCTTGACCTCAGACACCATATAGCCTCTGAGATTCACATAGCTAGCCAGAGCAGCAAACAGCAGGCACCGCCGATCCTTAACTTGAACCCTCACCCACTCGCTAATCTTTCACAGCTACCTGACTAGACTGTGGTAGTGTGTTAGAGCTAGTGGCATCTATAGGTACTGTTTCCCCTAATAATTTTAAGGGCCTGAGGGGAAACTGGATCTCCCAAAACGACCAACTTAAAGATCTAACCAACCTGCCTTCATATTTACTTTCTTCCCTTTCTCTAGTCTTGTGCTGCACTTTAACTTTTTACTCCTTTTGTTGTCATTTTGGGCCTTCCCTGCCTCCTTCCTTCTTTCTGACAAGCCAAGATAGTGGTGTCTACATAGGATGCTGGGATGACCAGATATGTCCTTATCTTATATCAGCTGTGGGCTAACATCGGTCATCCAAAGCATCCTATGTATTGCAACCTCAGAATTAACTACATTTGAGTTATAACCTCTCTTCCTCTACACTGTAACCCCTCCCTCTTCGGCCGTAGTGCACATGGCCAGTTTGTCCACGTGCTGTTTGCCTTGCTTTATCCAAAACTATTTATATCACAAAAATATAGAATGTTCACGTCTTTATAAAGACAAACCTTGTACACTACATCACATGCAGTTATAAACACACCACAAACTAACACAGTCTGGTTTGAGTTTCTTGGGTCACGTGCAGCAGTAAAACAAGAAGATGGAATGTAAAATATCCACATGCACTGTCGGTGTTTTCATTGTTTTTAATGATAGACAGTATTATAATGTTAGCAAGTATAGCAGTGATGAACAAAAAAAAGCATGAGCTGCAGAGAGCAGAAAACTCTTTTTGCACTTTGGATATACACTAAACACACAAAACAAAGAGAAACATCACTTTATGTCACAGTTTGCAAACCTCAACTTGAATCACCTCATTCGTTTCAAAGTTCTCAGAGCCCAGCCCAAAGCTCATGGTGATGTTGCTGTGATGTTTTAAAAAACTATACTGGAATATTTCTTTTTTCTTTTCTTTTTATTCTCCAGTTTGTGTGTACATTTTGTGGATTTGCTTAGAAGAGACCCATGCATTTAAAAAAAAACAAAAACAGATGGTGCTTTGTATTGAGAGTAACTATTTTCTTTCTCTGGTATAGAGATAGTACATTTCTGTTGCATTTGTGCAGCTAGCGCATGGCTTTTTTCTGTTGTTTTTATTTTGTAATTTATTAAGTATTGTTTCTGGGATGCAACCAGTTTGTATATGAGACAAGTGTGTGTGTTTGTGTGTGTGCGTGCGTGTGTGCGTGCGTGCGCACAAGTTTAAGTTATTCCATTATTCAGCTCAGCTAATGCTCTTACAGTGTGCTCCTTCTTTCAAATTTGATTATCCCTCTCACTCTCTTTCACTCTCCCCAATCATTTTCTCTCTCTTTCTCCTTCTCTCTAAAACCTCTTTCATTCACACTTTTTCTTTCTTTCTCTTGGTTGTGCTTCCTTTTTTAAATGTCACTCATGAACATCTTAAAAACCCAGGGAGGTCACTGTACTGGGCATGTGTGTGTAATGTATGTGAAATAATGTCCATACCCAAGTGTGTGTGTGTGTGGATGTGTGTGGGTGGTTGTGGTTGTATCTATGTTAGTCTGTAGCAGTTAATGTCAACACAATGCTGGGCTACTTATGTTTTATTTTTGTTTGGGGGCAAACGAGCAGAGATAGCAACCCATTTTAAGTTGATTGTAACGCTGAGAATTGAAGCTAAGAGTGAAGATAAAGGAAATAAAATGTGAATGTGGTAAACTGTCTGCTGTAGTTTTTTGTTGTTGTTTGGTTTACCTGCACTGTGGTGTACAGGACATTATGTGCTTTGTCACACTTAGACTGCAAGTCTTGACCAAATGAACTTTGAACCCATCTTTGTCCTCATGAAGACCTTTCCTCTCAACCTTCTAAAGTAACTGTAAGCAGTCTTATTTCTTTTCACCTTCAGTTTCCCTTCTACATGCTAGATGTTAAACTATTGGGTTGAGGTTAAACCCTGATTGCTCATATTGTAAGGCTGAAGTTGCTGTGTAACCTTGTGAGAAAAATATTATAACTGGGAATAAGTAAGATGAAGGAAATAAGAAACATGTCTGTCATTATTTCTTGCTTTTTAACTTCTTATTCCTTGATCAATATTCCTGAACATAATCCTCTTTGCGTTGTATATGCTGCCCTTGGGGTCCATTTTTAAGAAACATAATATTCCTTTTCATAGTTTTGTTGATGATGTACAAATTTATCTGCCTATAAAAACAAAAAGTAAAGATTCAATGGAGTCCTTGCCGAGCTGCTTAAAAGATATCAAAACTTGGACGGATTTAAACTTTCTCAATCTTAATGAAAATAAGGCTGAGATCATTATGTTTGGACAAAACTGACTTATTGGATGAGTCTGATGGTTATCTTGGCCCTTTTTTTTGCTAAGAATCTTGGTGTGATTTTTGACAGCTCCTTCAAATTTGATTAATGGATTAGTTCAGCTGTCAAAACTAGCTTTTTCAGTTAAGACTTTTAGCCAAGGTAAAGCCTTGTCTCTCTCCCAAAGATTTTGAGAGTAATTCATGCTTTTTTTACTTCTCTGCTAGACTATTGTAATTCTTTGTCTGTCGTCTGCAGTTCGTACAAAATGCAGCCGCTCATCTTTTAACTGGAAGATGAAAACATGATCACAACGCAGGTATTGGCCTCTCTCCACTGGCTTCCTGTCCATTTCAGGATTGATTTTAAGATTTTATTGCTTGTTTTTAAGGTTTTAAATGGGTTGGCGCCACCTTATCTAGCAAAACTCTTGCATCATCATACTTCAGTTAAAGCACTGAGGTCGTCCAATCAGATGCTCTTTGATGTTCTGAGATCCAGGCACAAAAATAGAGGTGACCAGGTCTTTGCAGTGGCTGCCTCTAATCTCTGGAACAGTTTACCTATTCATATAAGAACTGCTCAGACTCTTGAAACTTTTAAACTGCTGCTGAAGACCCACCTGTTCTTGTTGGCATTCAATTTGAGTTGAGTATGACATCTGGACTTCATCTTCTGTTGTGTTACAATTCTTTTATTAGTATAATGTTTATTGTTTTCTTTTATTCTTATTCCTCTCTAAAACCTTTCTCAGCTGGTGCTTCAACTTTAACATTAAAGATGTGAACAAAGCCTACAGTCATTTTAGAGTACACTTATTCAGATAGTCTGCTCCTGGCAGCCTGGAAGGACTCCACCTTTTTGCATGTCTGTCAGTTCTCAGGTCTGTGGTGGGCAACAACAAATGATATTCCTGCTGCAGCCAGTTTTACAGCCCATTCCTGACTATAACCATGACACGGCTTGTTTATGACTTACTGACCGCAGATTAGATTTGTCAGGCTGTGAGATGTTATCTATCTATCTAGATGTTATCATGTATGTGGGAATGCATGAAGTAACACCAGAGGTTCCTCTGGTTATTGCGCTGTGTTTTAAGAAGGTTTTAAAAATATATACAACAGTTCAAGAAGCTTAAAAATCTGAGGATGTCTGTCCTCAATCAACCTCTTGAAGTGCAGCAGCTCTCAATCTAATAAGTCTTGCGGGCTTTTGCAATCAATCACATTTTTGTCACAGAAGCCATCAGTAGTGGTAAATCAGTCTTCTTTGAGTTTCTATCAACACTATGACATGAACCTGACAATAGCCGGATTAATTTGGCCTTGAAACACTGTGCAACATCTTCGTTATCAGCACCACTACCTGGTCAAGTGTAAAAAAAAAAAAAAAAAAAAAAAAAAAGCACTGAATTTGGTTTGATTTATTTCTGGGCTAATAGAGCATAAGTAGACACTCAATCACCTCATGTCAGTGGCACAGTTGTATAAGCATTTGTTTAGCAACGTACCTCTGCTGCTTGAGTACCCTGTGAAACCTTATCTTTTGCAACTGAGGAAATGAACAAGGCGAGAAAGGGGCAACAAAAAGCCAGCACAAATGTCTTTAAAAGAAATATTGTATGATGTTGAATGGATATAAATGGACAGAAGGATGCAGAGGAGGAGGAGAACGAGGAGGAGGAGGAGGGTAAGACATGGCAGGGAATAAAAAGCCAGAGCGGAAGAAAAGCAGAGGAGAAGAATTTGCAGATGTGGAGGAGAATGTTAATCTGAGGAAGGCAGTGCAGAGAAAAGCACTTTTCCTCTCTAAGCCCCACGCCCTCACTTCCTGTCCCCACTGTCAATCAGAACAGCTGAAGTGCATCAAACAAAAGACACCCCCCTCTCCCCCCCGCCCCACACATACACACAACCCCAAACGCACACGCACACACACACACACCTCCAACCACCACCACAAACACCACTACCAACCAACCAATTAACTGCCCTGGTCAGAAAGTATGTGTGTATGTGTGTGTGTGTGTGTGTGTGTGTTGCAGGGTGAAGGGTTTTGAACTGCTTCTGTAGGTTTCTCATGTTCATCAGAGACCCCTAATTAGAATCTCTCTCCATCTCTCTCTCTGTGTCTCTCTGTGCCTCATGCATTCACGCAGGCACCGTGCCCAGCTTCCATCCTCACACTGACTCTTATTTCTGTAGTCTAAGTGTGGCTGTGTGGGCCTCTAATAGCGTAGCCAATTAGTGCCAGAGTCCGACTTGGCTGCTTGTCTAACTCACTGGTGGTCCCACTGAGGGACAGAATGGCTCCTCTGAAAAGGTACAAGTCCACAAAGAACGGCCTGACAAAGACGTGTGTGTATAGGCTGCATGTCACAGCAGCACACAAGGCTGGAGTAACCCTGTGTGTGTGTGTGTGTGTGTGTGTGCTTGATCTCATTGTCATTCATCATCAGCAGTCCTCGATAAAGGGTTAAGTAATATAAGCTGTGCACATTTTCATTTTGGGAGAAGTGCTTTTGAAGATGGCCACTAATGCTGAAGGTATCAAATTCAATACCCACACATGGTATTTCACCCCAACAATGACCACAGTATTTATTTTAATCTAATCCTACGATGTTTTTCCGTATAATAATCTGTATTTGTATAGCATGTTTCAAAACTAAGTAACAAAGTGCTTTGAACTGCTGAAGAACATTTTCTCTCTTTTTTTATTTTTCCCTTCATAATTAACCACTTAAAAGTCTCATTGAGATTAAACTCTTTTCAGCTAAGAAATATAACACGGTAACATAAACATAAACAAACATAAACAACATAAAAAGACTAATATAACTGTCACATGCTAGAAAAGAGTGCAGACAATATCCAGTTAAAATGCATAAATGAGTTTCCAAAAATGTGTATAAAAAAAAAAAAAAAAATTAGAAACAAACTCCCAACTCCCTAAAACCACGTCACAATAATATAATAAAGGAAGTTATTGTGATAAAGCAAAGAAACAGTTCAACTGACACAAATTAAACAATAAAGTTAAAAGAGGCACTGCTCAGAAAGACCACAATGTTAGTTAATAAAAATGGTATTTTAGTTAAAATTTAAAGGGTGTAACTGAGGTAGTAAGATCAGTTTTAACAAAACCTTAAAATCAATTCTAAAATCAGCTGGAAACAATTGCAAAGAGGCTAAAATGGCTTATGTGATATGTTAATATATATTTAACCTAACAATTACTCTCATTAAAGGAGTCAAAGGACTGTCGATGACAGTGTGAGCATGGCTGATCAAAACATTCAATGATCTAACTAATTCCTGGTGTTTTTAATCAATGCTTTCTGCGTAGCTGCACCGCAATTAATGCAGAAATTGACACTGGTTAGAATAAAAATCTATAACTTCAAGGTAATGGGTATCTGTCACTAGAACCACCTCTGACTGTGTTCTTGTAAATCCCCTGTATGCAGGTTTCTATGAACAATTTATGAACACAACAGTGTAAACATGGTGAGTTTTCTTTGCGTGTGTGTGTGTGTGTGTGTGTGTGTGTGTGTGTGTGTGTGCGCACGTGTGTGCGTGTGTGTGTGCGTGTGCGCGCGCGCGTGCGTACATGTGTGCGTGTGCAGAGGACAGACATTGTGGCTGGTGACAGAATACAACTTGACACCATTGACTTTATCTAAAGTGGGTAACATCACAGCTCCCCAAAAGTGAAGCCAAAATGTCTTGATTGGTCCCCTAGTGGCTGGCTGCAGTATAGCTCATAAATCCTACTCTCTCCATGTTAGCAGATGGGACATGAGCATATCCAACTGAAACTTTAAAAAAAAATCAAAGTGTAAGTCAAATAAATTTTTCCCAAACATCGTTTCTGTCATTTTTCTGATAATTTCATTTTTAATTAGTTATTTGACAGTATAAAAAGGGGGCTGACGTCATGAGTGACAGCTGTGACAGCCACTTTCATGCTAAGATGGCAAAGTCATGACCTTCACTACTCTGCCTCTGATTGGCTAGTACTTGTTGCCTTTGTTGGACTGGTTAGGTTTAGTGAGGAGTGAGACTGGTTAGTGTTAGGGTAAGAATACCAGGGTAAGCCAATCAGAGGCAGAGTAGGGTGGGTCATGAAAAAATATTGCCAGTGAGACAGCTGCAACTAATGCTTTAGGGCGTGGCTACCTTGTGATCGACAAGTTGGTACCACAGCGACAACATTGATTACGTAATGTAACAATGGTGTAACCCTAGATAGCTGCTGCTATTTCACAGTTTTACAGTTAATTGTGACATTTTGGATGCCTAAAAAAAGTCTTGTTCAGCATTTGGTTGTGATAAAAGATCCTCTAAGGAATCGGATGTTCAGTTTTTTCAGTGAGTACATTTTGTTTTGATGGTTAAGCGTGTTTTGTGCTAGCAGAAATTAGCATTAGCCTTAGTGTTGTCACTGAAATAGAATGTAAACACCCTGTGCTAGCCAAGCTAGCTGCTAGCGCTACGGTCAGCTCCACCCTCTTGTCCAAATATGATCAAAATCAAACATAGCGACAGTCGACAGTCGGTCAAATCACTAAACTCGAGGCTTCAAAACAGCAGTTTGCAAACAAGTGGGTAACGTCACAGTGACTACGTCCTTTTTTTTTTTTTTACAGTCCATAGTTAGGGCTCAAGGGTATGTGTTATGTAGGTTAGCAAGACTGCAGATGGACCCTTCTCGTTATCTCACCACCGAACTCTACTGCACAGACTGGCTCCAAATGACGTCACACAAGCAAGATGGCAGCTCCTGGAAACAAGATATTTTGGCTTCACTTTTGCATAGTGGTAGGAAGTGGAGATCCATAGTCCATCTTTATATACAGTCAATGCCTGACACAAATAACAGATGCAAACACACTATGTTCAAATCAAATGCCCTGCAAACATTTCACAGAAGCTTGCATGGACCCACTTTCTCTTTTGCATATCAATAGAGCCAGATAGTAGATACACACTCACTAACACACACACACACACACACACACACACACAGACATAATTGGTTACGTAGGGAGCAGAGCCAACTTGCACCTCTCGTTGCCATGGTAACCAGAGAGACTGATTTTTCTAGAAGCACTTACTCACATCCCGTCTGTTATTCACTTTGTTTGTTCATTCATTCCTCCTTTTAGCCGTTCTTTATACAACGCTCTCCTTCTCTCTCTGGGTGCTTTTCAACCCATTTCCATTCCCACCTCTCCACCAATAAGATGCCCTCTTAGCATGCATATGCAAACGAGGCAGACTTGAAACCAATTAAAAAGAATTGAATAACGAACAGCATTGTGTCCTCCGCAGTTGGACACAGATAGTGGCTGAGACCCACTGACACAACATCTAAGCAGTTACAATGCCTGTATAATTTACTTCTGACAGTGAAGCAAGGGATCTAAAAATCTAAATTAGTTTCTTTTCTTGTGGTGGAAATTAGCTCCTGCTTGATGTGCATGTTTTATCAGAAAAGTAGAGACTGATTTAATGATTTAATCTGTATAGGTTGACTTTTTTTCTTTATTTGAAACCCTAAAACAGCATTGCATTTTTTCCTTGTCCCTGTCCACTTCTTTCCTTCCCTCCCTCAATCTAATCCTTTCCCCAACTTCCCCCCTCACCGCCCCCACAGTCCTCTCCAGGGTGTATCAGGTTATCATTGGCCAACAAAGCAGGAAACAGGAAGTATATATTGCCCCATAGACAAAACTCTGGAGATAGATGATCAAATGCTCCCTCTGTTTTGGAGTACAAGTGTTGTCTTCATGCAAAGAGAAGTATGTCGGAGCAGCATATCAATTATAGAGAGAATCAGATTCAGAGGTAAAAAGACACAGGATTGAATGAAATGCAATACCTTAGTGATAATTACATATCTAATTTGAGCTATGAAAAACAAACAAACATACTGTTCTGTACAGAGTGGAAATATATATAAAATGTAGGATCAGCTTGCAAAAGTCTTTTCAATAATTTAGTCAGAGTGTTCAAAGAAATATGTTTCTCTCTCCCAGTAGTAAACAGTAGTGTTGTGCCAAACACACATTGAAGACCCAACTGTAGTGTTAATGAAGACTTAACCCACCAAAAGTTACTTTTTTCTGGAATTAATTTAAATCTTGGGAATTTTGTTGAAAATTAATTACACAACAGAAGAAAATATTGCAAGATTGATTACACAAACAGAGGAGGATAAAATAGAGATCCATGTGTAAAGACATCAGAAAAAATGTAGAGAGGAAAGAGCGGAAATAATGGGAAGATAAAGAATAGGTCATTTAGAAGGTTGAATGGAGGACAATGATGGGAAGAGACAGATATTGAGAATGAGAGAAGAGAAGAAGGGACAGCTCTATTGTGTCAGCTTTCTGTCAAAGAGAGAGAAGACGAAAGGAAAGAAAGACGAAGAGACACTGAGCTCTGATAGTCCTGTGTCAGCGTCCAGTCAGACCCCAGACCAAGGCGACTTAGGGACGTCAATGGATGGACGCCAGAAAGGTCACCAGCCTATAACCTTCAGGTTAACACAGGGACTTACTACTACACACTACACACATGCACACAAGCTTTTTGGATGAATGCATAAAACACGTAGACACACTTAAAACAAAAAGACATAAAGCAGCATGTTCATGAATTCATGGGACGCCAGAGGAGACACAAAGTAGTACACACAATGAACGTGGTGAAACAGAGAGTGAGCGGTGATGATAGATCTAGAGAGAGAAACACACAGACAGACTGGCACACACACTGTCTCAGGAGTGTAATTAATATGTAAGTTAATGTACGTCTGCCATAAAAATGAGTGTAGAGGTTTTACCTCTTTACTGTATGCATCTCTATTGTGTACATGTGCAAATCCAGCTGAAATCACATTTAATCATCCTTCTTTGCAGTCAAGAAAATGATGTTTTTAAATGTAGGCCTATTGTTTAGTTTATTTTAATTGGAAGGAAGAAAAAAGGTCTTTGGGGAAATATCAGAATTTACGGCAATAAAACAAGACTCCAATATTCTTCCTTCCAGGTGGCATATTGGAGTCTTGTTTCATTGCTGTTAACAGGCAGACTACTGGTGTTACATTGTACAGAACAGAGACAAAGTACAACAACAAACAAACTGCTGTAGCGACGAGCATAGACTATAAAAGTAGTAGTCACTGTGACGTCACCCACTGGTTTGTGGACTGCTGTTTTGAATCCTAGAGTGTGGCAATTTGACTGTCACCATCTTGAATTTGATTGTTGCCATCTTTTGATTTTTGGAGCCAGGAGTGACCGTATTTGGATGAGAGGGGGGTTCTGACCCTAGTGCTAGCTTCTAGCTTGGTTAGCACTGGTTAGCACAGTGCATTTACACTATATGGTTTACTGTGATAATGCTAATGGTAATGGTAATTTTTGCTAGCAAAAAACAGGCTTAAAACCATTAAACAAAATGTTCTGGAAAAACTGAACAGCTCCTTAGAGGGTCTGTTAGTACAGCCAAGTGCTGAACAAGACTTTTTTAGGTGACCAAAATGTTACAATTAACTTTCATGAACTTAAAACACACAGCTATGCCTATACTCTGTGAATCTGGGGTTACACCATGGTTTCTTTACTTAATTAACATTGCTGTGGTAGCAACTTGTCAGTCTCAAGGTAGCATCGCCCTAAAGCACACCCTGCTTTATTGTTTATTTTGCAGCAGGTCGCTGGTATATTATGGAAAAATAACCACTGCATTTCAGAAATGATTAATGATTAGTTGATCTTCAGTGTACACACAGTCAGCTCTTAATTAAGGAAACTGCATTGGTAGTGCAAACAATAGAAAAAACAACAACACAGAATTGTACTTTAATTGACATAGGTAATTATCAAGGGAGAGATGGATAATGTAGGAATTTTAACAGGCAATACCTCGGCTGCAACAAGGAGACTGCTGGGAATTCAGGTGTGTGACAGGTGACAGACAGGCTTGTTTAAGACTTGAGCATCCCTGACCTGACAGATCAATCAAAAACAGCTTTTCAAAGTCTTACCACGTTTTTTTTTCTTCAGGTTTTTTAACATGGGTGTTCTGTAGTTACATTATGGTTTCCTCCTGTGTTTTTCTTCAAACAATGGGGATACATGATATAATGCTATGTCTTCTCTGATTAGCTGTCAATCAAAACATCTACAATCCACCAAAAGCAAAAATATGTGACCTCCTGCGTGACCCTGAAAGTTGACTGAGTGAATGTGGAGCCATGTGTCAAGGTAATAGGTAGTCTCCAATCCCATCAGCAAAGAAAGAGCAGTTGTGTGACCCTCCTCCAAGATTTAGAAGGTAATTTAAGGATTGGGACAGGCAGCTGGTACTTGGCTGTCGCAATTGACAGGAGAGTTGTTATCGATGCAGAAGGCAGAGATGGGATGAGGGGTGAATTCCTGACTGAAAGAGTTCGGCTTCAAAGCTCTTTGGAATGTTAAGAGCAAAGACTCTCAGGAGCCAAAATACATCAGGGTGTGTGTCATACAGAAAGCTCCACTGAACATGAAATACAATACATGAACCTGACAACAACAGATCCAGAGCTGTATGGGAGCCCAAAGTGTTCGATATTGGATAAATAAGATGTGAAATAAATTGTCATATGAATGAATACAGACTAAATAGGTGATGTAACCACAAAAGTTTTTAAAACTCAGCTCATTGTTATTAAATTCACAATGACATTGTTCATTTTTATTTAAATCTGCACTTATACATATAAATGAATGTCCGTTACATTCAAGCTCTTGCCAAACAAGTTGACACAATGCTGATTAAGCCTATCACAGCCAGATAAATCTCTCAGACTCTTACAGTATACAGGAGTTTTTAATCTGATGTCGGGTTTGACATTCCCGCGCTGGCTACTTAATTCAATACAGTTTAATTCAAATTTATCTGTATAGTGCCAAATCATAACAAAAGTTATCTCATCCCAAAGGTTATCAGACCAAATGGATCAATTTCTGATACTGAAATGATTTCACGGGACTTGTGTGATGCTCAAAACAATTTATCCAACATTTTACAGCCGCAACAGTAGTGACGGAGTAGGCGAAGGTGGAGCCTATGACGTAAGCATGTGTTGACAGTGTTTTTGTGTTACTCTCACTGACAGAGGGGGGAGACAAAAGTCCCACACTCCAGTTTTAATTCTATCAGTTTTTAGGTGCTGTTTGTCTTGGTTGAAGGAAATAGACAGTGATTAAAAGTCGCAAAATGTGATAAAAAAGATTGTTGTGAAAAATGGCCTTGTGAAATCTAAACAGACTTTTGAAAAGTGACATAAAAAACTGGTGTATTGAACTAAAAATCACCTGCAATAAACTCTGTTATTGTTAAAGTTATCAGGATGACATTCATGATAATTAGCAGAGTTTTGAAAATGTATTGTTTTATTATACAGTTTTATGGTTTTTCTGTATATAATTTGAATTGATTTCTATCTCATACATTCTTATGGAACCATTTAGTATTGAATACTTTAAGTCTCCCTTGAGTTGGATCATAATTTAATTACTTCTACAAGCCAGTGCACATAATTAAAAAAATGATATTAACTTTATTTATTTAGTTTATTTGAAAGGGCCATAAGAAATATAGCAACGGCACGAGAATGCATGTTGTTTATCAACAAAATTGCCAAGTAAAAGTTTTATGAAACTTTAGTTTTATAAGCTATAAATATCAACAACAATTAGTCATTAAACAATAATATACCCCCATTCACTGTTATCATTTTAGATAAGAAATTGTGTCTTTTAGGTGAAGTACTTTAATAGTTGTATAAAGCTCACCTTAAAAGAAGTTGTTTATCTCTCAACAGGTCAAACTCAGGCAATAAAACCACATGCTGCAAATGAAACAGCATATTAAAATAAAAAATGCAATTAGTAATAAATTATACAATCAGTGACTTCCATTATACAAAGGACTTCCATCTGTCATGGGTCAAGATCTGGAAAGTTTGTTTTCACTTAACAGATGCAGTGTGTCTTTAATAAGCAGGTCAGATTTTTGTTTCCATTCTAACAGGTCAAATAAGGACAGTGTTGCTTGAAGTTGAGATACAGTAGAAACAGTTTTGGATGGAGAGCAGGAATATCCAGAGAGAGATGCATGCCTGCAGGGATTCCTTTCTTTCTTCATATCCTATATATGTGAAATAAAAGTTTGATGATTTAAAGATATATTGTATGAATCACCAAACTGTCTCCATAAAAGAGTCTACTGGAGTCGTGTGATGTAGCATGCAATGTGTTTGTTTGCCCTTTTGCACCTGTGGCTTAGTCATTCTAATTATATCCATTGATGGCTTTCTTCCCCTGCTTCTCCAGAAATGAGAGTTAAGGGTTTAATTAGTCCACCATGACCCTCATCAGAGCCAGTCTACCTCAATAATACTCGCCTCAATCAAAGGGAACAATAAGCACATGCAGGTGCACACAAATGCAAATGGATAGGGTTGTCCACTGGGTGTATGCATGCGTGCTCATAAAGATATACACACACTCACTGGGGGCAGAGGTCCCCTTAGGATTAGTCAATTATTAAGCGGTCTATTCCTCTAAGAAAGAGTAGTATCGATTGATTATTACTATAGGTTTAATAATTTAGCTGTTTTAATAGCAGAGATATGGAAGCAGGGGAGGCGATGAATAGTCAGGGAAAGGGGTGGAGCCGTAGGAGGAGGAGGAGGAAGAGGGATAAATGGAAATGATGTAATGGAGAAGGAGAAGAAACAGGGAGCAGATGAGGAGTGAGCGCAGAATAAAAATGAGCCTGTGGAGGCTGAAAGAAATCCCCAGACTTAAACTCCGGATGGAGACAATGAAAGACAAATTATAATCCCTTTTACAACATCTGCTGCTGATGTTCCCTTGAGCAAGTCACTTCTCCCTTAGCTGTTTCAGTGGAGCTGCTTCACTGCTGTGAGCTGTGAGAAAATTTGTGATTGATTCTCAATCAAAAGAATATAATTTGCCTCAGAGCACCAGCAAAAACATGAGCTGAGGACATCACAAAAATGACTTTTAAAAATATGAAGTGTAGGTAAATAATGCATCTGACTAAAACTTATGATTTGTTTCATTATTGATTAGTCTACAAATTATTTTCTCAGCTACTAGATTGAATTGTTTGGTATATAAAATGTCAGATAATAGTGAATGATGTCTAAGGTGACTTGTCCATATGTCTTGTTTGTCAAGACCCCAAAATATTCAGTTTACAAAGATTTAAAACAGATAAAAGCAGAAAACCATTACTTTGTGGAAGGTGGAAAAGTGAAAGGTCAGCGTTTTTGCTTGAAAAATGGCTTAAACCATTAATCAATTATCAAGATTTCAGCCAAGAAATCATTTTATCAGTTATTATTAGTAATCAGTCACTAATTGTTTCTACTCTATATATGCATATGTATCATATATACTTTCTTTGGCATAGAAATTTTGGATTTGCTTCATTAGTGATATTTAAAAAATCAAACTAAGTTGTTTAGCAATTAGAGCCATGGTGCCTAATCACACTGTCATCATGATATCATCTGCATGCAATTAGCATCTGCTTCAGTATTTGACAATCAGCACCCCTGAAATTAATGTCAACATGGCTTAAAGTTCAAATCAGAGAGTGCACGGAAATCATTACAGGCACTAGCTGTTTCCGTGTAATTTTACCCAACCAATATGCTCTCAAATAGCTATTTTGATCATTATGTTTTATGCATCATGGCTGTTTATACCAAATAGAGCATACTGTATGTGTGCATCCTCATTTTCTCTGTTTTGTCCTCTGTTCTTGTCTTTCGGGCTTCGGCTTTGAATTCTTCTCATGATTAATGGCTCCTAAAACAGGCTGTGCGAGAAGGATTATGTGAAATTGAAAATAGTTAGACACCAGGTCAGCCACCCTTATACCTGCACTTTAAATCTGTGGCATTTTGTCTGGTGTGTTTCTCCTTGTTAAAAATGCATGAACCGACTATACAGGAGAGGCTCTCCAGTCTGAGAAGCACAGCTTCTCTGAAAAATTCATGAAAAAGGTTTTTATCCCCCGTTGTTTTGTGGAGGAGGATAAGAGGAGGATATTGGCATCCAGTGTCGTCAACCGGTGCATCTCTGACCCCGTTAGTCCTGGACAAAAACAGCCTTTAAGCACACATAAAGGCGTGTATAAACATAGCCAAAAGGAACTGTGTGCTGATTCACCCCATTATTCTCTGTTTTATCAACTCATCATGTTCTCATCCTCATAACAAAGAGAGAAGGGGGAAGACTTTTGGGTGTGAGCATTTATTTTTGTAGTTTGGGCCGTGTTGTCATGGCATCATCATGTCATGTCAAGTTGTTTGTCATCACTAAAGGAAAAAAATTACTCAGCAAGTTAATTGCTCAGATCTGGAAAACACAACAAAAAATATGTCAGACAAGTCAGACAGGTTTTAAACAACCAACATGTTGGTCAAATTGATTTGGAAGGGAAAACAAAGGTGAATGGTAAAGTTATCATCCGAACCATCCATCCATCCAAGCATCCATCACTGTTTAAAGACCTTTGACTTTGACCTTGACTTGCTGCAGTTGTCCAGTAGAGTGAGAGATAATTTAATATTTTTAGCTGCATTGAAAGAATACTGCACCAATACAGCATTACACTCCTATGCTGTTTTTGTTGTTGTTTGTTTTGTTTTTGTTTTTTAAAGATGAAAATCGATGCAGCAGAACCAGAGATATTCTGTTTTTTATTGCACACATTCCTCTTCCTTGTCAAAACCTGGTGCTTACATTAACCACAATGCAACTCATCTTCATTCACTCAACTGTACAGATTTGGGTGTATTATGCTAGCTAATGGCTAATGTAGCCTTGAACTGCTAGCTTCAAGGAGGAGTGGGCTACTGTAGAGGTCTGGTAACATGACATCTTTCTAACTCTAGATTATTTCATTTTCAAACTTGTAGTCTTCAGCCCCACCTGACACTGACTCAAACAATGTTTGAGTCATTGGGAATTTATTAGACTTTGTGCAGCCACACAAGGCTTTATGCTATTTTTTCCCATATAAGCAATAGTACACCTCAACACATGTAAAGAGAGGGTGGAGTTCCCCTTTAACTATGAAACATGTCCTGCAAACGCAAGACATTTGTAGGTCAACCAGTTCAGCTGTGGCTAACATGGATGTAACAATCTCAGGTCAGGAGAGACAAAAACTAAAAAGTTGGAAAGATGACATTAGAGGAGAGTGTTTGTGGATATCATGTAGCAACACATTTTTAATCACTGCTGTGCTGGTAAATGTAATGGGAGCTGTTTTGTAAGCTAACACATCAATCACAGATCTAATTCTAATAGAAAATGCATTTGTAGATGCTCATTTATCTTATAATATGCATAGCAGGAATAGTAGGAAAATGAATCCCTCAATGAGAGATCGCATTGAGCCACAGAAACCATTTATGACGCCATATGTAACCAAAATTCTCAAAAATATCTCTTAGATAAAGCCATTAACGCTCATGTTTCCCTGTCAATAAACACTGTTTAAAGTCTTGGTGGTTTAGCCACGGAGCTGTGAGCCAAGCCAACTAACTGTCCCGCTGAGGCTACCCAGGTTCGAACTCCAAATACACCGCCGCTTTGCTCTGCTCTTATCCCCTGACCACAACTCCCAGCTGCCTCAACACCATTACACCCACACACAAACAAACAAAATACATCTACACGTCCTACAATTCATGAACCAGGTAACAGTTTGGCCTTTAACACACACACACACACACACACACACACACACACACACACACACACACACACACACACACACACACACACAGCACCTCCCTCCTCCCTTGCCAGTACAGGAGAGTCACTGGTGTGATTGCGTTATTGATTGCCCTGGATATGTTTTTTTTTCTTCCTTCTTAAAAGCATTTAGCAATCTGGCAATTAGTTAGAGCTTAATGTAGGATGTCAAAACAGTGCTATTGATCCAGCGGGGCAAGGAGGAGAGATTGATCAGTCAACTCATTACGTTGCTGGCGCTGTCTCGTCATAAACACTCCAGATGAGACTCCATCAAAAGCCCATCCCTCGTTCACTGGCTCTCTTCTGCTGCTGGCTCAATCGCTCTTTCTGCATCATGCTCCCAAGTGTTTTCTGTTGTTGTCTCCTGATGCTTGATTGCACTGTCTGCACCTGCACCCATTGTTTTATTCTGCTTATTATTGCTCTTTTGTTATTTGTCCTTTATTTGACTGATCATCCTCTCTCTCTCACTCTCTCTCTCTCTCTCTCTCTCTCTCTCTCTTTGTCGTCATTTTTTTTGTCTTTCTGTCATCATTATATTCATTGTAACCTATAAACAAATGATTTACTTACATTTTTGTAGTTATTACCCACAATCTATTTCTCCTTGTCACCACTGCTCCTACGTCACCTCTAAAATCCCACATCTCTGTGTAAAACAGGAAATATGCAAGCAGTTGTCACTGACATCTCAGAAAGGGCAAATGAAACATCATCTACATCCATTCATTAGTCAATCATACAAAAAATCAGGCAGTGTTAAGATTTCTGACATACCTTCCTTTGCACACAAGGCTAGGGAATAGCATCTTATAAAGGGTGAGAAACATAAACTTAAATGTACGAGTTTTAGTGTGGTTTGCAGAGGTCCACAGATGTGGAATGAGCTTGATAACACTATAAAAATGTCATTATCTGTGTCTGTTTTCAAAAAGATGTTAAGACAGCAGTTACTACTAAAATATGTTGAAGCTTGAATACTCTGAACAGCTAGGATCTTCTAAACTAGTTACTCCAGTAACTATCCATTGATATCGTACTATTATTTCCACTTGCCAAATATTACTGTATAATACATGCACTTTTTAAAATCTAAACAATATGCTAGTAAACATATATTCTAAATACTATCTACTTAGTGTCTGGGCCCCTATTCTCAAGCTTCAGATAGCTCATCAGGGTGTCCCATTTCACATATCTCCACTATATCTTATATGATTGTACTTATATTTTAATTGATTTGTGAATAAACTGAAACTAAACTGAGTTGCAGACTTGATCTAATTTGCAGAAGCACACAGCTCAGCAGTCATTTTATAGTGTTGTTCAGCGGACAGATGCTAAAGTCATTAAAGGTGGAACAGGCTGCAAAATAATGAGGGCTGGCATTTATCAAGCACTTCACAGTTTGAATTTTGATTTAAGTTGTTTTTTTCCACATCATTTCAATTGAATGTTCAGCAGATCCCTATAGAACAGATGGTTTAGGATTTTAGGTTTAAATGAGGGATGGAAACAGACAACACTTCCCTAATATTAGTTAATTTTGACAAATTAGATAAAATGAGTTTGGTTAACTGCCTGTGCTTTATGTATAAATTGTATCTTTGTTGTACATAATACATCAAAGGAATATTCTTAACATTATGCATATTGTTGGTGCTGTTATACTAGTAAAAAAACTTCTGCATACACATTTGGTTCCTCGCTCTAAGCTCTCCTGGAAGCTACTCTCACCTCGCTCCTTGTCTGCTGTGAGACGCGTTTAAGAGATTGGAAAATCCTGGATGATGGCGATTGATGACCTCGATCATGTGGTGGCGGATGGAGGACTGTGGATGGGAGGTGAGCATTATTAGCAAATAGAAAAGCTACTGACCACAATCTGGAGTACACTTCTATGCAAGTACAGCAATGTAGGAAGTTGTAAGTAAGTTGTTGTTTCAGTTCAGGGTCAGGACGTCATTTGCCTAGCTGAGCATGAAGACCTACTGTGTCTTCAGACAGAAAGGGAAGTGAATGTTCGCCACCCTGGACTGTTCGACTAAGACTGAACTCCAGTCTCTTTCCTTTCCACTCTCATCTCTGTACATTTATGCAGCAGATTCTTAAACCCAATGCCCATACATGCTCAAGTGACACAATAAATTTTGTTCCTGTAATCTGTAACATATAACTCCCTCTAGATTTGTGCAAACAGAGTCAGGCTAGCAGTTTCCAGTCCTTATACCAGGCCACACTACATTTGAAAAGCTTAACTTACTGCTTCTGCTCCTGAGCCTTTTGACCCAACTAAACATCTAATAGAGCCTATATGATTTATGTGCTGTTTACTGTCTGAGCTCTCTGTCTTTCATGTGTGTTATTGTTCCCTCCCTGCAGAAGAAAAAAATATATCTGAAGTAAGACAAATAAGAGCATCACCTGAAGGGGTGGTTTAATATAACAACTGTGGCTGATGGACTTTGAGATTCACCTCATTTTCCATTTGTCTCCAGTCCTTTATCTCTGCTGCACTTCTGCTTGTTTTTAGAGTGTTTCACTCGATAACAGCTTTCAAATGGGATGTCAGCACATTTAGAGAGGAAAACAGCAGGAGCATAAAAGATAGTACTGAGAATGTTTTTTGGATCAAGTCTAGACATCTGTTCTTACCAAAATCCTCCTATCTCTCTATGTTTGTCTTTCTCTCTTTGTCTTTGTCTATCTGTCTTGTTTTTACTCATTCTGCCCCCCCCCCCCCCCCCCCCTTTGCCTTCTCCAGCCGGCACCATCTAGCTCTCTCTACACCTGCTCCTCCTCCTCTCCCATCTCCCCTTGTGCCCCAACAAGTGTCTTATATTTCCAATGATGACTTAGCTCATAAATCTTGATAAAGCCACTGGCTGTTCCGTTTCGATGGAACAGGAAACTCTTGCAGGAGAAGCAGGAGACAGAAGATGAGGAATATGGCTCTCGTTCACTACGTTGTCCTGTTTTTCTGTGTTTTCTGTTTTGATGGTGTCCTCTGGGAGAGAGCATTCTTGTGTATTAAAAGCAGCTTTTCTGTTCATTATATACACAGAAATTCATCCGAGGGATCTGCAGAGGTGTTTGTAATCATATCTGTATTTGTTCAGTATTTGTATTAGTTCCAAATATTTGTAACTGTTTCTCATCTTATTTGTTTTTGTCTTAAGAGAGCAATTATGTCTAGTCGCTTTCCAACAACCTCATATGTGGACCTGTAATGAAACTATCCAACACAAAACCTGTGAAAAAGCAAACTTTTCTATAATATGGCACTGATAGAAAACTATATTTATATGCTTCTAATTGGTTTTGCCAATAAGAAACATCTGTGTCACTAAGCAGGATGGTGGAGCAAGAGTTCAGCTCTACAACAGTACAGTGTTTCTCCAATTCTTTTTTTTTAAGTCACTAACTTGAAATCAGTCTGTCTTTACTAAAAGAAACAACAACAAGATGGAACCTTCCACTCCATCGCCCACTTCAATTGAGGATGATAAGAAGCTGAAAACATCCTCTGTTGATGGCGTTCTTTCAGAGAACTCTTTCCAGTATACATCTGAATCAGTCGACTCTGTCCTATCAGGCTCTGTGGATGATTAGGAGTCTTATTCATTACCAGGCTCCTTGTGGTTCTTCTACATCAAACTTCATATTGCCCTGAAAACGTATGGAGTACCTTGGGATTCTCCCACTGTTTCCCATCCCCTTGTAAAACTTTTTCACTCTGCTTGTATATCTGGGTTTGTATCCTCAATCTATGGTAGATCATCAAGACACAACATTAACCCCCTACCTGTTACATTGATCTGGGATAGAGACCTTGATGATCTCAGATTTGAAATGGATTGGTCTAAAATATGGAGTAATGTTTTCTTCTCTTCCAAGAGCCTTTCTCATCAGTCTACCTTACACTGGAGCACAGATTTATATCGAAACATACTGATAGTGATCTATGCAACAGGTGTTCCCAATCTTTATGTATATGTTTTGGGATTCTGTAACCATGAAATCTCTCTGGGTACATGTTGAAACATTAGTAAATTTATTTGATAAATATCTTCCATTCCTTCTGGCTTTTTGGTCATAACCCAAACATCACATTATCATATGTAGTGAAACGAATAATTCCTGCTGCCTCAACAGCTGCAAAAAGGCTACTGTTATAAGTTTCAAAAGGTTTTGAACCGAGTATTGCTTTGAATAGAGTCTGGGCTGCACTTCTTCTATGATATCAGCCAAGGTTAATGGTGCAAAACTAGAGACATTATCCACCTGGTCTCATGCTATTGCTTATATTCATAGTTTTTTTTCAAAGATCCATTACAGTGTAAATTGTGTTTTTCAGTATGTCAGTATAAAAATGTCCAAAATGTTCGAACTGCAGCTGTGTGTAAATGAAAATCAACACAATTGTAGTGGTGCTTTAATGTTAATGTTAATGTTTGGTCTTTACTTTTTTTGATTACCATGTTAAAACAACACATGCTTTCCTCACTATATCCACAATATTTTTACTATTTACTTATATTTGCTTGTTTTGGTTGTATATTTCTGTTTCTTATGATACGTGTCTGTTATTTAATTGGGATTCTTTTCTTTTATTAATTTATTTGTCAATTTCCACTTTATCTCTCATGTTTGTCTCATGTTGTTGCATTCTGATATGTATTATTAAAACTTTAAAACTAAATAATCGTTCACAAAAGTTTTGCCAAGGATGTTTTGCAGAAACGTAATTTTTGCCATGATTATGTTCAGCTGCATCGTTTTTTCAAATGGAAGTGCTGTGTTTTTAGTAATAGGGAGCTGGTCTGAGTGCATGGTGGGTACATACTGCAGGACTTTAATCACATCCTGAGTCCAGCATGTGGTTAGCACTTTGATTGGCATTAGGAAAAAATCTGGTTTCATTTAAACCTTTAAAGATTTAAAGATTTTAGACTCTGTCTTCCTTAACCAAGTGCATAAACATAACCATAAAAACCATGAGTCTGGTGGTACATTTCTCTCTTAACGTATTTTCACTTTCATGTTATAATAGTAAACGTAAGGGTCGCCTTCTTCTTTTCAAACAAAATAATACTATTTAGAAATAACAAAGGTTCATTTAAAACACATTATTATGTTTGATAATGCTATTTATAGCTGAAAACAACCATAATTCACTCACGTGTACATGCACACTTACATGGGGAAACACATCCTCCTTGCGGTGGCGATGATGTCACCATCCAGGTGCAGCAGCGAGGGATTAACCACTAATGACTGGCTGTCATTCCTTTAAAAATCTCTAATTGGTCCACGTCATTACGAAGCAGCTTTGGTTCGCATTGTCTTTGTCTCCACTGAATCATTGTTCTGTCGTGTCTTTTCTCTGTAAGCCTGTGTTTCTGTAATAATCACACATTTCCTCCAAGCAACATTTGCTCTTCTCTGCTGCTTTTGGATCTACGGGGTTGAGGCCACTGCTAATAGTATAGTATTAAGGCAGAGACAGGCTATAGTTAGTAACAGCATTATTGAGGCTTTGATCTACGGCATGCTTGATAGAGCCTTGGCTTGGTATTTCCTTGGCTGGAAAATGTTGAAAGGTGTCAGGGTCTTTGGGTTTCAGTCATCATGGTCAGGTGATGTCTTACAGCAGTAAAGTACCTCGACTTTTTATGTGGCCTTTAGGATGTTTCACCAGTCATTGGAGAGCCTTTGCCTAGCTTTGAACTTCATCTTAAAGGTACCATTTTCAAGCTTTTTCCTGTCAGAATACATGGCTAAAAGAAAGAACTATTAGATTTCAGTGACAAATATAGAAGTTTCTGCCTAATAATTTTCCTCAAATTTGTCTGCAGTTTTTCCCTACAGTATATTGTACGATATCTTGGCTGCCAGTAATCACATTTTGATTAAACTCACTGCTGTTTATCAGTGCATTGATTGGCCACATTGTTTAAAGATCCCCTCCAGATATGTTTTAAGAAAATATTCTACTCGGAATAATAATTTGTGTCTTGTATGTTTTATCCACAAAAACAAAGTCAAATTACCTCATTAAATTCCTTAAAATGACATCTCCTCCTCCTTCTCTGTCATTTAAAAATCCAAAATTGATATTACTAGAGTTTTACTGTGGGACACAAAATGTCACCTACTTCGCTGTAAAGTCAATTCTCAGTGTTTGTGCACTGCAGTTTCCACATCACACTTGTGTAAATTGAATACTGGCTCCAAAGTAGTCGTGATGTCACAAATCCCACTCATAGGCTCACCCACAAAAATCCAGATTTTTAATGAGCACAGAGAAACCTTCCTCCTTCAGCAGATAAATGTGAAAACAGCCCTCTAATGTCAAATTCTGCATATACATAATTTTGCACAGTGAAGCTCAAACATCCAACTGAAGCAACAGGAAGAAAAACACATTTTCGAGTTGAGGGGAACTTTTAACTGTCGGTAGTGCATCACACAGTTTCCCTTCCCCCTTTCCATCACCTTCAGTCACGCTTGTTTACAGTAAAAATGATGTCTGCTCTTTGTGTCTTCAATATTTTCTCCAACTATCATGTCAGATTGAGCATTGTCAGCATCCTTTGTGATAACCTTTCATCCCTCTCTTGGATGTCTCTGCACCAGCTGAGTTCACATCCCTGTGATGACCTTGCTAACAACAATATTGACCAAGTCAGTGTGGATGATGTTCACACGGCCATTGTCATTGTGTTTATTCTGTGTGTTTTGTTTGTTTTCCTTCAGTTGTCAATGTTTATTCCTTCTTTTCCTGCTGTTGACCATCCTGAAGGAGGGAGTGCATCAACTTATCCTGTAAAGGATGTAAGCTGAGATTGTCATTTACACTCAAAGGGCTTTATGAATAAACTTGACTTCTAAACAGATTCAATTAAGAAATGACAGGGAGGAAGAGGCAAAAATAAAAAATAGGCTTTTCATACTGAATCACAGTGCCTCCAATGAGCTTGACAGTATATTTGTTTAAAATGCAAAACAGATGTATGTTTATGTTTTGAAGTGTCAGAATTACCGTAAAGCGAGCTTTGACGTTATCTTAAGTCAAGCACAGGCTCTCTAAACCCCAAACTCACCCTTCACAAGTTGCCAGAACAACCTGCCAAAAACGCAAATTACTATTGCTCAAAAAGCAAATTAGTTCCACTTAATTAAAACGACTCCAGGACATTACTTATATACTGTATTTTGTGGTGTCCTCTGGTTGTCGGGGCCTACTACACAGTAAGTGCTTGCCTGTTTTTTTTTTTTTCCCTTTTTCTGAAATACAGTTTTAGACCACAAATATTGAGGTTAAGCGTGTATTAATTAAGATCAAGGGCACTGGGTATTGTCTTCAGGCAGAGAGAAAAGGAGGTGATGTCACAAAGCTGGATTTAAAACTTCCCCAAATGAAACGCTAAGATGCCCCTCAGTCTTACAAGAGTTCATCTGTGTTTGTTTCCTGTCATGACACACCATACTGTAGATCAGCTTTATAGGCTCCCTCATCCTTACAACGCTGTGTGTGTGTGTGTGTGTGTGTGTGTGTGTGTCAGTTGATTAACAGTGTTATTTATGAGGTTGAAGTGCTGAGTACAGGATTTCTCCACTGTACACCAAGGAGGGCACTACTACTACTACTCACTTGCTGTTCACTTTTACACATACAAACACACATACAGTATATGCTGAGTCTAGTTACTTTCCTTTCCTCCACACACCCACACAAACAAACACAACCACACACACACACACACACACACACTCTTACACCAAGGTGAATTTTGTGCCGCCATGTGCATTTCTCATTTCCTTTCCAGTGACGTTTTTATTAAAAGATAAATTGTAGACAGAGCTCTGTTTAAAAAGAACATATTAATTCAGCTGTTGCTTAATTACATCAGGGATTTAGGCGTACTCTCCTGTCCAATTTGCTTGTACAATTCCCCGCAAAACCCCTCAGCTTTCTCCTAATCTGCAAACCAAGCAAGTGTTTTTTTTTCCCACCTTAAAAGACACTGGATTTATATTGGTATTAATAGAATGGGAGAGACGTAACATCACTCAAACACTCCAGTTTTATCACTCAATTCGATTTAGCATATTTGTCTGTTTTTCACACTGCCCTGAGCATGCCCGAGCACTTCGGTTTACACACAAACACACACTCACACACACACACACTTAACCATTCAGTATATTCAGTTGGAGGAGCTTTGATGTGACATAACACTTTTTATTAATTACATTGTATCACGACAGACTGGTCCACATTCAGAGAGAAATCATTTCATCATCATCATTACCATCATGACTCACTATGATAATTTCCACCACGCACTGTATGACTGTACAAGTTCCCTCTGGTCTGTGTGCGTGCGTGTGTGTGTGTGTCATTCACCAGCAGAGCACAGATGGGTGGTGTCAAAACTTTTGTGGCACCGAATAACAACCTGCTTGCAAAGACAGACATTAAGCTTTTAATTACCTTGTGTGCTTTGCAATGCAGATGTTTTTCTTACAATTTCAAGAGGGTTTTTGAGGCTGAGAAAAAAACATTTTAACATCTCTTTCAAACAGAAACCTGATAAGTAGGTTATGAGACCATACAGCGTTTTTGTTCTCTGTCCTATTTTTAGCCTCTTTACATTCCAGATATCCACAAAACATCCAAAAAGCCTCCTTTTTTCTACTAGGGTGGCAGCAGCGAATTCCTCAAAACACAGAGACAAATAGCACAGAACCATACTTAAATACTGAAAAACAAAGAGACTGCATATAGCAAATCACAGTTTCATTTTTCTTTTCTTTTCTTTTCTTTTTTCTTTTTTGCAGAGGAACAGTTTTTGTGGTATTACATTCTTCAGGACGAAGGGACTCAAGAAGCATCCAAGCACAAAGGTAATCTTAAAGATGACCTTCATGATATTTCAGCTCTATTAGTTTAGCCTGTGATATAAGGGTTGTGAGCGATAGGGGATTAAGTGTGATATGGATCATAACACACTGAAAGTCATGATGTGTATCTGTCTGTATGTGGAATATACTTCAGTCCACTGAGTAACATGGTTTAGCTCAAACTCAGCCCAACATTTATTTCGTAGCGAGGCTATAGGTAAAGGAAAATATCTGTTAATATTGCTGATATACTTCTGTAAAACTCAGGCTTTAGTTAAGTTGTGTAGCAAAGAAGGCTGATTTTGGAGTCATAAATAAAGCATTTGAGTGATTCCATAAGTCTTAGCTGCCATAATACTGACCTCAGTCTGGGTAAAGTCATTTATCATGAATTGGTGAAATGCAACAACAAATCAATTCCCGATTCCTCTGTTGAATCTCGTTGCATTTGAACTAGGATTTTGGCTACAGTCTGAGACCAGCCTACCGATCCCTTCTGACTCACTCTGGCATCAATCAGCCTTCCTCACACACACACGCACATAAACACACAGCTGGGAGTATGAGCAAATACCGCTCTGCATCCGAGGGGCTGTTGTATGTCATTCTGTGTATTTGTGAGTCCAATGCAGCCACCCAATTTCTCTGCCCTCCACTTCTAAGACAAAAGAAGAAAAAAGTACAATCTAGATACTGACACAGTCTCGGACACAGCAGTTAGCAACGCTTATTTCTTTCAGCAGCTTATTCACATTTGTACATGTATTTTTGTTCATTCCTCTCAATGTTATTTCATTTTACAAAAAAAAATGAAAAGAAAAAGTAGCACTTCTAGAGACCAAAGTTTAAGACTATCACGTACAGTATAGGCAGCATAGAAGAGGAAAGAGTTGGTTGAATAGTCTATGTTACAGTAGGTCACTTGAATAAGAGAGAGAAAGAGAGAAGTCTGTGATTGTCAGTCCCTTCTTTTTCTGAGGTGCCCGCTCATACAGCAGTTGTTGTTCATCCTCATCTTTTTCTTCATTTGACCAGTTTCTTTGATCTGAGGCATCAACGCAAAGACAGCCGTTTTTTTTTTTTTGTTTTTTTTTGCCAGAGTCACGTTAAAGTTTCACAGAACACTCCCGCGTTGCGCCAACAAGTCTTCATCACAAACATCCCTCTCAGAGCCTCTTCCTATAACTGTCAAAACTTCACCGCTGTCCAGCTTGACACAGTTCATAATTAAAAAAAAAACCAAAATTTAAAAAAAAAGAAACACACAGCAGGTACGCACACACACAGTGCTAGCCAGCTGAGATGTTGCTTCTTCGACGAACTCTACTCTTTTGACATCTGAGGCGTTCGTATGCACTGTGTTTGTGTCTCACAGTTTTTTCCAGCGTACACACAGGCCCTCACACACCCTGCCCTCTGTTATTGCACAGAGTTATTGTGTGGCAAAGTTATGAAATCAAGTTGAGTGAGCTCACTCAGTGCAAACTCTACTTGACTATACAGCAGGGATGGATTTTGATGACTGTTAGCCTGCCCTTTCAATACTGCAGCCATTAGCGCGGCGTTCATGTTCTGACAGGTGACGATAATACAATATGTCAAACTAAATCTACAAATGTGACAGATTGGTAAAAAACATCCATCCCTGTTGTAGAGTCCACTGTACAGTACATGAGGACAGGCTAAGTAGCTGTTAAGAGGGAGCCTGACATAAAAATACTTATCTTACACATTTGCTTAAACATAATTAAACCAAGTTCAGTTTGTTGTTGCAAAAGGCAACTTTAGATATAGAAAGAAATGTACAAAATGCTTCTTAATTTATAAATTAAATGACTATAAATCAACAAAATCAAAAGTTTTCAAGTACACAAACATCAATACCATCAAGTGCTGTTGTTAATAAACAAGTAAGACTTATAATTCCAGATCATATTCTCATATGGACATCTAAATAAAATGGCTGTTAGTGAAAACTGCAGTGATTATGACTTTTGTTCTTTTAATATGTCTGTAAATAGTAAAATATGTCCCAGTAAAAATGCAAAAACAAAACATTAAATGTGTCTCCTTGCATGCATGTGAGCTGTTGTATATACAGAGTGTCAGTAAGCGTTTGACCAGATACAGTATGTGAGCTGTAAGTGAGTGAAGTGGTTCTCAATAATGGGGATGTCTGGTGCATTATTGAGTTTATTTTTCAGTGTAATCTGTTGGTAGATTGCCAGTAAAATGTGTGTTTATTGTGTGCGTGTGCGTGTGTGGTTGAGGCCAGCCGTAGGAATGTGATGGGAGTGTGAAGTTGAAGTTGTGGCTTACAGAACATCTGCAGGCCACAGTAATGATGGATGTTCACTCTCACTTTCTCCCCGAGGACATTCGCACCTCCTCTCTTTCTCCCTCCCGCCCCACAATCTTCTCTTCCTCTGTCATCTTTCTCCACATGAACCTATTCGTACCTTTTCGCTCCCGTCGCCTTCTTCTCCTTTCTACTCCACTGCATCCGTTCTGAACTCTCTCCCTTCCTCTCCATTTCTACCCAATATGCATTATTACCTCTCCTCTTATTTCTCTCCTCTCCACTGCTCCTCCACTCATTCCAGTCCCCCCTCTTTCTCTCTGTTTTCTTCTCCTCTCCATCCCTCCATCCTTCCTTCTCAGCCATAAAACAATAAGTCTTGAATGTCTGTGAGGAGACTGCGCTAATGGAGCCCATTAGGCTGTAATGAAATATACATTACACCATTACAGAGGACAGGGCCTGGCTAAAGCACTGCACCGCTCAAATAATAAAACATGCACAATTCAATTTCCTTCTCGGACCGTTTTGAGTGTCTTTCAGTGTGTGTGTGGTGTGTGTGTGTGTGTATGGAGATGGAAGCATGACAGGATAAGGTATACAGCGTGTGTGTGTGTGTGTGTGTGTGTGTGTGTGTGTGTGTGAGAGTGTATGTGTTTGTGTGTGTGTGTGTGTTTTCTCTGTTGTGCATCCCCTCCAGCACAGATGTGGTTTTCAAGGATGTCTGAGTGCTGAGAGCCTTGATGATTTAATATGGGTTTACCAAATGAACCACACCTTCTACAGCACTGCCACCCACACATCTGACCATGATCTGACCATTCAAAACCAAGCATCCCTTAGTAACCTTTACCCCCCTACCTCCCACCGCCACCCACCTCCCTCAACACCAAGACCTCACAATTGTCGGACAGCTGCGGACAAATGGATCAATTGACCTCTGACATGAGCGCTTGACATCAAGAGTGAAACATCTGTCACTTTGATGAGAAAAAAACACACAGTCATCATGTTACCCTGTGCTGTATGACGTAAATATGTAACAGAAAAAAGTGGTGAAATGTAGTATGCAGATATGAGTGCATATATCCATATTATGATCTGATATATTGTAGATCAGCGTCAGATAGATTTTTTAAACATTTCGGCATTCACAAGTCAGCCTTCTTCCTTAACACCCTGATAATTATTTTTTCACCACAGCACTTCAGTTCAGCCTCAGTTGGCATTATATTGTTTGTGAAATTGGCCAACCAGAAATCCTCTTTTGTCACCTCACCTCCTAATTTCATCTGACAGGCAAGAAAACCAGATTGTGTTTATTTTCCCTCTGTTTTTGGGTGGTCATTAGTCTAGTGTTAATCATCACCTGTCCGTTTTTTTCCACAGGCTGTGTTGGATGAATTCTGACATTAATATTCATGTACAGTTCTGAGAGACAGACAGAAAGACAGACGGACAGATAAATAGACAGACAGGGTGAAAGGGGAAAACACAGTGTCTTTATGGCTCGACATCACACAGAGCCATTTCCTCTGAAACGTCTCACTGTTGCACAGTCTCATATTTACACGCGAAGGATCGAAGCTTCCGGAAATCCTCCCCAAGCTGCATCTCCATGTTTACTCTGGTGAAATTTCAGGATGTTCAAAAGAGTGCTGTTGTCCAACAGGCAGCAAGGGAGGGAACCGCTGCACGGTCCTCACGATGAGTCTCTAAATTCCTGTTAATCAGGTTTGATCAATTGAGCCCCAGTCAGTTTAAAGCATTTGAAAAGAAGTGAGAAGCCTTTTTTCTCCAAAGTTAAATTACTCTTAGTAAATGTCTCTTCGCGAAGGAAGGGGGGGAAGGAGTAGAGATGCACAAAGGAGAGGAAATTGGGAGGAGAAAGGGATAGAGGCGGGTTGGGGATGAGTTGAGGAATTTTTTGATTGCCTTTAAGAGAGAGTTTGATAATAGCTTCACATCCTGTACAGCACACACACACACCACACACACACACACACACACACACACACACACACACACACACACACACACACACACACACCTCATTCACCAGGTCCATCCTTGTACACACATACACACACCCATGCACATACACGCTTACATACAATACAATCCAGACTCACACATGAAACACACATCACTCGGAAAACTCTCCTCCATCCTCCTCAGGTGTTCAGCCCAGTATATCCAGGTACACAGGCGAGGCTTTGGCCAGATTGAGGAGCAGACCGTGGATTTCTTTGATGTTGAGTCTCATGTGCGGCTCTCTCTGCCAGCAGCCCAGCATCAGGTCATACACTTCCTTTGGACAGGTCCTAGGGCGCTGCAGCACCCTGCCCTGGGTTATACACTCTATCACCTGGAGTGGAAGAAACAGAAAGAAAGACAGAAAATCAAATGAACCGTCAGAGGTTGCAGAACAAAGAAACAGGAATATCTCCATCAATCCAAGCTGAAATTGACAACTTTCTGCACTTTCAAGCTCCAGCGGAGATGATGGAGCATCTGCGTGGTAAAGTTGTTTCACCTCACTGCAGCAGCATACAGTAAAAATGTCACTGTGAATAAATTATTTACTGAAGTGATGAAGTTGGGCAACATTAGAACTGTCAACCAGACAAATCTGATACATTTCTCGATAGCAGTATAAGAGGAAAGTCTCCAGCTATTCATTTACCTACCTCTACAATTAATTTAGTGTTTCTGCACACTCAGTCGATTTGTTAAGTAGAGATTTCAGCTTTAAATCTACTTTAGGATGAGGACAAGGATCAAGGAGAGGAGACTTTTTGAAACTTAAACTACTGTATTCACCAGAGAGCTCTCCTCAAGTGTCAGTACAAGGAGCCCTTATCATTCTCTGACAATGGTTTGGAAAATATCTATACTGTTATTAGCCTCTAAAATAATTAAGCTTTTTATCATTTCCTCAACCGTTAAATACACCCTGCTGTGTGCATAGAAGGAATGCTAATTAATGAACTAATGGCTGCTATTAAGCTTCAAAAAACAGTTGTGTCTTCTAAATAGCTTAATAGACATTTAAAGGTCCAGTGTGTAGAATTTAGTGGCATATAGTGGAGCGGGTGTGATAAAAAATGGAATATAATATTCATAAACATGTTTTAATTACTGTATTATCACCTGAAAATAAGAATTGTTGCATTTGCGTGATCTTAGAACGAGCACTTTATATCTACATAGGGAGTGGGTCCCCTTCTACAGAGCCTGCTATGTTGCACCACCATGTTTCTACAGTATCCCAGAATGGACAAACCAAACACTGACTCTAGAGAGGGCTGTTACACCCCACCCATAGTCAGCCCTATGGGATGAACAACACTCCACCATTGACCCAAAGTAAAACTCTAACAATTTTTTAAATACCCAAACCATGGGATTTATTGACAGAAAGACATACAAATCAACCAAGACACTAAATTAAGACTACAAACAACCATCAAAAGAAAACAGCAACACTAAATAAAATCCCAGGCTGAGACCCAGATAGCATAACTAAGTGGGCCACTTCAGGCAATGATGCGGCACTGCAGGCCTTCTTCTGGCCCACACAAAATGGATGTGAGTCTGACATGGCCCACATGTAAAATATCCCAAATCAATTGTGGGCATTTTTTGGTAAAGATGTGGTGCTCTCGTTGGATGTGAGCCAGTTCTGGTGTATCTGGTTTGTTCTTGGGTGACATTCAGTATTTGCTATGGCTTGATTATGGCCCAGATCTGGAAAACCAGGGTAGACTGCCCAATCAAAAGGATTTAAGAATGCTCCAGAACCTGGATCATTGAACCACTTCTTTTCCTGGGCTAGGAGCACCTCATTGAGGAAGGATCAGGTGTAGAAGATCTAGGCATAGCAAGACATAGGAGAGGAGATGGGACAAACAGCACAGGAAACACATACAGCCATAACAAGGGCTTTTCATGTTTTTCATAGGCACTGTAGGCTGTCTTACATGCTTGAAAGTGGAGAGTGAGGAGAGGTGCATTCATTTGGTTGCAGTCTGCAACCTCACCGCTAGACGCCACTAAATCTTACACACTGGTCCTTTAAGAAAATGCAGTACATGAAGATTATCATTCAATCTCTATATAATTAAGTATCAAGTCTGTAAGAGTGTCATCATTTTGCCAATTGAGCAGTTGCCTACACTTTCTCACTCTGTGACAGCAATCGGTCTGTGAGAGTAGACAAATAATGGATATCTCATTTTGCAGCAAATCTCCATATCCTGCGAAGATGACATCTGAGCTTTTGGTCAAGAGGTGAGTGAACTGGAATTCATGCGAGATTTAATAAATGTAAATGGGAAAGAAAAGAGGCTAAAGGTTATTTTTGGGTGTAACCAGAGTGAGTCGGAGCAAAAAGGAAATCTGTAACCAGAGTTGAGGTCATAATGTGGTTGAGTTTAAGGTTGAGGTGAAAGGTTGAAGGGCTCCGATGCAGCAGCGTTTTTCGGAAACTGGGTCAAGCCCTTGGTACAGGGAAGATTTGTAAGGGTTATTAATAATTCAGAAGACACAGCCAATTGTTTACTTACTTATTTATTTGCTTACCTGTTTTTTGTGTATGTTTTGCTGATATAGGCTACACGAACATGCTCCAATAATATTCAGATTTGGCTGATCTGTACAGTATACAGCATCCTCTATTCCTAGACCCTAAATAGTTAATTCAGTCATGCTGAAAATTTGCTGGTTCCAGTTGCTTCTCAAATGTGATGATTCTCTGCTTTTGTCTGTTTTAGATTATTTCAAACTGAGTGTCATTTGGTTTGTTGGACAAAATAAACAATGTAAGGGCTTTAGGATTTTTTTTTTTTCATTTAATAAACAAAGGGGGTAATTGAGAAAATAATATCTGGATGAATCAATAATGGAAACAACCATTAGTTGTAGGTAATAAAGAGCAGGATATTTTGTTTCTTATTATTGCCATGACTACTACATTCAGTCCGATCCACGACAAAAATACAGGATATTTTGTGGGATTTTCAAATTCCTCCCCTCTAGAAAAAAAAAATACACATCTGCCCCTGCACCCTCCTGATGGTGACACCCTGACAATAGCATCTTCCATCCTGCCACCCTGTGAATGGCGTGCAGAGCAAAAACAGCACAACAGTCTAGCAAAAGCTTCCATTGCAGTCATGCTTCTGTTTCACTTGTGAATAAAGCACAGCTTGCTCAGAGCTCCCCACCTCACAATTAATTCAAGACACAATGAAATGATAAACAACTTATTGAGTTTGTGAGTGATTTGCCTTAGCTTTGTATAATGAGATGACTCAGGCCAAAGAATTCAAAAAATGTATGCCTGTGGGAAATATACTGATCAAATGTTTAGTTTCACTTTTAACTGAAGGGCTGTTTTCTCATATCTCAGAGCTGCAATATCTTGTTTGTTATCACTTACTAAGCTGAAGGTGCTTTTAAGGTAACATTTACTGTACATAAAGTAACATAAAGCTTTGAGCCTTTGACTATTACTCCAGTGTGATGGATCATTTACCTTCACAAGCTTGATGCCTGTTCAAAGCATAATTCGTCAATCTGTTGTTGTGTTTAGAGGAAGAAACACATTTATATTATGTAAATTACATTACTGTACCTCATTGTTGGAGAGCTGGTACCAAGGCTGTTTTCCATAGGTGAAGATCTCCCAGAGAACAACCCCTAGACTCCAAACATCACTCTCTGTGGTGAACTTTCTGTACATGATGCTTTCAGGGGGCATCCAGCGGATTGGCAGCATGGTGTGACCTCCGACCTTTGAGTACAAATACACCAAACACACACAAACACACGCACACAGACACACACACACACACAGGGAGAGAGAGAGAGAGAGAGAGAAAGAGAGAGAGGGAGAGAGAGAGAGAAATAAAGTCAGTATAAAGTGCAATGAACTGAGGAGAAAATTAAATGAAGATTTAGAGAGCTGTAGGCTTCAGTGTCCATAATCTGACAGACAACCATGTACACCAGAGAGCTCTGTTCTACTCTATTGTATTCTCTTCTATTCTGTTCTGGGACATAATGCATTTCAAATGCATTCATGGTCACGCAGCTTTTCAGATTTCTCACCAGGTTCAGTCAGGAATTTCAATATATTTTAAGGTAGCACAGAAAAACATTTTACTCCTCCAAACTGCTGCCCGAGGCATGAAATGAGTGAGGTTTGATGTGTGTGGCACAGTAGATTGCATCATTTCATGACTGTAACACACCTCACACTTGCTCTGTGCATGCTTCAATTTAAACATATATACACATTTCCAGGTTTATATTTTTAATCTCTGGTTCTGCTGGAATATCTTTGCATGATTTACAGCTCAAAAAATAATTTAAAAACCTATTTATTTTATACTGGTTCTTGTCCTAATGCAGCCCTTCAGTTCAGCCTCTGTCTTTAGCTCATGTCTCTTTAAGACTCCCCTCTCAATAAGTCCACTCTGCTCTGATTGGTTAGTTTCCATCACGGTCGACTGGACTGGAAGCTACTTTTTTTTAAAACTTCTTTTTCTTGTTGTTTACATGAAATATTAACTTCTCAAATATGTCTGAACATGTTTGAGCCGGAATCCAATCCAAAATATGAGAGCAGACAACACAAACAACACATGAAAAAACCTTAGCAACAGCCTTAGCAACTAAGGCTGCAGAATGGTCGGCCAGTCATGGGCATGTGCAAAGTAGAAAAAAATGTTAGAAACAAAGCATTCAGAGTAGGTTGACTTGCAGGAAACATTTTTACATTTGTTCACCTCAAGTTTTGCAACTTTGACAATGTTTAACAACATCATAGCATATAAATAACAAAAAAATCACAAAAAGCACAATATGTCCCCTTTAACAGAAAGGTATACTGGGGAGAAATTATTTTATATTCCCTCTAATAAAGGAGGTATACCATAGAGCACACGAGGGATGCACTAATCAATAGAGCACAGATCACAAAAAGCTGATAAATGTGATGTTTTCAGCTGCTGTATCAGGAAAAGAGCCACATGTATGCCATGAAATATGAGTCAGTTTGTGTGAGTCACCAAAATATTAGCAGTCTTTCATGTAAATGTCTGATACATGTACACTGCTGGTGTCCCATGTGATGGAGAGTTAATTGAATAAAAATAATTTAATTATTACTTAAATCGTAGAGTCAAACTGCACTGTGAGTTCCAGATATTGTTGGCGAGCAGAAATCAACTAATCCTACACAGGAACCCAGGCGCTCTGAGAAACATTTGGTCATTTCATTAAGCTCTAATCTGAACTGAGCCTTTGGAGCCTGTTTGATCGTTATATTAATTTTCTGTTTTTTTCTTTTTTGTTGTTGTTGTTTTGTTTTACTGCTCATAAACACTGGCAGCTTGTTTCTGCTGAGATTTTCACCGGCTGTGATTGGAGCCCCAAGGCAGGTTAATCTAGCAGCAGAGGTCAGAGCGTGAAAAACTTTTCATGCTTCATCAGTGACAAAAGGTGAATGAGCACCTCAGTCCTTAAGCACACACTGCCGTGTAATTATGTTTGGATAAAAGCTATAATGTGTTCACATGATAATTTGTTGGCAATGTCACTCAGCCATAACACCAAACAGTTCCTCTGTTAATCCCTTAACTGATGATTTTTCCCACTAAGAAGCTTTATGGTTGAAAATTCACCTTATTCCACACAGTATCATATATTCTATATCAGCTTGTTTCAGACTGTAATTAAAGCTATAAGATAGTTACACTGAGGGAAATACTTATATCTGCAACAATTAGTTGACTAATTGATTAATTACCAACTATTCTGATAACCATTTCATTGTTTTGAGTGTTTTTTTTTTAATTCCAAATTCTCTGATTCCAGCTTCTCAAATGTGACATTTTCTGGTTTCTATTGTCCTCTATGACAGTAAACTGAATATCTTTGGGTTATGCACTGTTGATCTGTACAAAACTAGACATTTGACCATTTCACCTTGATCTTTGGGAGACAGTTATCAACATTTTTCACCATTTTAGGGACCAAACAAAAAAATGAGTATTCAAGACAGTAAGCAACAGATTAATCCATAATGAAAATAGTCATTAATTGCAGCCCTAGAAATACCAAAGATTTCATGTTTATTAAAAGAAAACATTCTGGATATTTTATGTATCATTTTATACACATTTCTTTCAAAATGCAGCTTCATATATTTGGTGTTCTTTGGGATGTCAACTATTAAAAAATTAGGTTCAGTTCAGTGAAATTTGAAGAACAGATTCACAATTGCTGTAATCGTTCCTCCTGTTCATACCAGCTATGAAAAGATCCTTTTTAAATGTGCTCACATTGGAAGTGTTTTGAGACAAAATCCACAGTCCTGGTTGTGTTCAAAAATGTACTTAAAAGTTTATCAAAATCTCATATGAGGCTTCTGCAGCCTGAGTTAGTCAAGTCAACTGGATACCTTCCAAAGTTATTTTATTTTTAGAATAAAATTCTCTCTTCTTGTTTCCCTGGGCAGTGTTTCGCTGTTGAGCTGCGGTGGAACGATAGTAACAAAAACTGTGAATTTGGCACTAAAAAGTCATTAACTTGAAAGATATCCACTTGATTTGACAAATTTGGACTGCTGAAGCTTCAAATTAGCTTCAGATAAACTTTTAAATACATTTTTGGACACAAGGAGGACTGAACTTGTCCCCCATCATTTACATTGAGAGTGCATTAGGAACGGATCTCTTAATGGCCAGTATGAACAGGAGGGCTGATCACAGCAAGAAAACTCTGTTTGAAAGGCCATTTAGGCACCTGATTATTGCTTCAAGGCAAACTTGAAAAATTGTGAACCCATCCTTTTAGGGGTCAAACTTGCTGTGAAAGTGAATGAAACCTAACCCTGCTGTCCCCTCCACTATGCCTCTCCTCTCCCTTTACTTCCTCTTTGAACATGAATCTACCCAGTGATCTGGGCTTCATTGCTCCACACAGATAGTGCAATCCATTTTCTGTGGTTTATGCCTGTTATTAATGGCTTGGTACCCACACTTGGCCTGTTTCTATGTTAGTCAGTGGGTTATTTAATGGAGTAATAAAATGTGCACAGTCACACAGATAGCCATCAGGTTCACCAGTACGTCTGGGGGAACATATCTGTCTTCATCTCTACAGCTCTTACTCTTCATAACCAGCCCCTTTGCTTTTCTCCCTGTAACGCCACGTCTCCCTCCTGTCGTGTGCTTTTCATTTGCATTTTTTTTCTCCCTGTCTCTCTCAAATTCAAATTTGCTTTTAATCGGCATGAACATAATGAAGTACAGTGTTGCCAAAGCAGTGAGCTACAAGGTCTACAATGTACAAGTGATCATTCAGAATGCAATAAAAAAAAGACAACAAAGAGTTTACACATTTCTACACTATATATTGTCTACGCTACACAAAACACAGTAAAACACTTTACCACACTGCACATACTGGTAAAGATGGTTTCAGCGGGGCGGTCTGTTGCTAGTAGCAACCACTACCGACAATTCAATAGCAGTTGAAGTTTAACTGACATTGTCCTTTTGTCAGATCTGTGACCAAACAAATCCTGGCAGACATCCTTTATCTCCTCCCAAATGCTCTTGATGAAGTATTATTGGTTGGAACTAGTTTTTTTTTTTTTTGCTTTGTTAATTTAGTTTTTTCTGCAATCAGTCTCCTACAAAAACATTGGTAAAGACCAACTTTTGGAAGTGTGGCTCACTTAGCTGTGCATCTACCCACAGAAGTGTGCATTTTCTTCACGCTTGGATATCCTTAATTAGTATATTATTGCTCTGATATCTAAAGATTTCAAATGCAAACTCATTATTTATATTATTAAGTTCTATCGTATTCTATTCTTGTTTTCTGACAGCATTTATTCACTGATGTGTCTGGATCTGCTCACACCCATTAGTCTTTTTGTTTTATTCATCATGGCTGATCATTTCCCCTGATGGTCTGAAATATTAATACAGGGCTCTTGAACTGCTGGGCTACATTTTTTTTTAATGTTTGTTAACTGTCTGTGGATGTGTGTGTGTGTATGTGTGTGTATGTGTATGCTATTTGAGTGCATATCTGAGTGAGTGTGTATGAGAGGAGGGAATGAGGCGAAGAGAAAGGGGCAGTATTTTCAGAATTTGGTAAAAAAAACAAACAAACAAACAAACAGAGGGAATAAAATGAATGGAGGAGCAAGAAATGAAAGCCTGAGATTAAATGTTCTTGTGTCCTGAGGGCATCAAATATTGAGAAAGACAAGTTTATAGTGAAGTAGTCTGAACACCCGACACTTTCAAGTGAGGTAGAGACGATGCATCTCTCTCTGTCATCGGTTCTCTCTCTACATTTTCTCTCTGCTGTCAAGTAGCTCCATCCTCTTTGTCTTTGTCTCCTCTGCTGTTCCCTTCTCTCTCTCTCTCTCTCTCTCTCACTCGTTCTCACCTTCTCTCACCGTCAGCCCGCCTGTCTGTCTCTCTCTCCCTCTCTGGCTTATAAATATGCATCATTTCAGTTAGACCGCTGCCTGAGTGTTCCAGGAAAGCCTAACAACAACAACAACAACAAAGAGGTACAATAAAGCAGAGGAGGGATGTGGGCTCTCTGTAGTGACCTCGTGGAGGCTGCGGTATCCATGGCAACTGGGCCAGTGAAAAAGAAAGCATTATGGGATGTGGTGTAGGCGGGGCTTATGTGACTAACTCCGCCTACTCTTTTTTACACAGGAATCGTACCTTAATTGCCCTCTGTGTTGCTATGGAAACAAAAACTCTTTCCAAGAATGCTAGTGTGTGTGTGCGTGTGTGTGTGTGTGTGTGTGTGTGTGTGTGTGTGTGTGTGTGTGTGTGTGTGCGTGAGTGTGTGCGTGTGCGTGTGTGCATGTGCTTGTGTGTGTTGGTTTTATTTTTTCCCTGGAGAAATGAGCTTGTTCTCCTTTTACTGTTCAGATACAGCAAAATGGTTGACAAATACTGTAATAATACTGTTGTTTATTTTACTGACGTTGCCACTAAAAGTACACCAATAAATGAAGAAATGCATTTTAAAAAATCTGGTTTCAGGACGTTCACAAAACTTTATATTCAAGTTAAATAACAATATGAATTCTCATTCTTACAGTAGATAAAAGTGCATTGTTGTTATGCTTTCATTGTAGCGAGAGGTCAGCAGGTCAAACTGCCATAAGATGAGAAGGCCATGAAGACTCATGGATTGTTTGAATAAAACAGAAGTGGCCTGAGAAAGAAAGACCAACCACAGCGCACAAATTGTGTGGTACGCAGGATGAAAATGGAGAGGAAGAGAACGGACAATCAAATGAGTATGATGGAGAACAGGTTAGCAAAAAGAGAAAGGTTCACGCCATAGAAAACTAACACAAAAAGTTTTTCAATTCCCCTGTGCTTACTATGCCAGAAGACCTGCTCTATTTTAAAGCGATGCAATTTGGAGCGGCATTTTAAAACAAATTATGCTAGCATCAGCGACAAATTCCCACTAGGCAGCAACCTGAGAAGGAATAAGATTTAACAACTCACTGCTTTAATTAAAGGGCAACAAAAGCTCATGGATCGGTCGCTGGCAACCGCTGAAAGATTAACTGAAGCGACATATGAAATTGCATGGATTCAAAGTATAAGAAATGTGTGTCACTGTCTGCTTGTTCACAGACGCAGACAGTGAAGGAGTGTTTTTTTGTCATTTGCAGCATACAAGCATGTTATGTCAGTTCATTGCACTCCTACTGATGATTGAGATCTGTCACTATGGTCCACTGTAAAAATAAATAGCAACACCTCTGACGTAGATATTAACTATTCTGCCATTTGGTTTCAGCTGAGTTTTCAGTTGCTAGTAGCAACCTCCTACTGACACAGCTCCATTGCAGTAACTGACATTGTAAAATACTGCCTTTTTGTCAGATCTGTGACAAAGCAACTATTGAGAGCTGGCTTTTATCTAATAACTCTCTACAGTATAATCTTCTTATTACAGCTGTTTTGTGATTGGTAATTTGTGATTCGTTAATTTAGTTTGTCTGTGATCAGTTCACTACTAACCAAGTTAGTGTTTATACTAGCTGTCTGAATGAATCTAATTCTCTGATAATAGGCCTACTTTCTTTCTTAGTGGCATGAGTTCCAGTTTAATATACATATAATTCTTGTTTATGTGCATCTTTCTCTGTTAATTGCTATATGATTAAATTTGTTGCTGAATATCATTTTGGAAGCAATGCAGAACACAACAACGGTAAAGACATCAAAGACCAACTTTGTGGCTGAGTCCAAAATCATTCTCTCTTTACTAGGCTATATAGTGTATATAAATGTACCCTCTGCAATTTTATCCGAGTATCTGAGTAGTGTGTAAATCATCCACTATATAGTGCCCTAAAAAATTCCACAATGGATCGAAAAGAGTAGTTTCCATGGCACGTACTATACACTACTTTCTGCTGACAACCCACAATGCAATACCCCACATTTTTAAATTGCAAAAGTTACCATTGTACAACTGTACTGCTCACTACTGAGCAAACAAATTAGTGTCTTTTAGTTAATAAGGGAGTGATTTCAGACACAGCCTTAACCTTTATTGGACGTGTGTTTACATGATGCAAAGCTACATCCACATGCATAGTGAAGGCAGAGGAATGATACTGTTACACAACCGGTCTTGATATGAGAATTTTGTTTGAAATTCATATTTTTAAGTATGAAATTTTATATTTCATAAGTGAAATGTCACATGTGCCTTCATGTGAATTTAAGGGGGAATGTGTGTCACAGGTGCAACATGTATTTAGTATGTTGGTGTGTTTGTTGTCCACGTTTATGTATGGGAGGTTTATATGTCTTTATGTAATTGTGATAAATGGTTTTGTATTTAAATAATAATAATGATGATGATAATAGAAATATTCATAAAGGCACAGTAAGAATTCAAGTGAATGAGAAGGTGTGTCCAAACTTTTGACTCGTACCGTTGATACTGATGATACAAATTATCTAGAATTATCAGATTAGTTTTTAAAATGATTTGTTTTTCAAAGTTCCTTGTGAGGAGAGATGCTTCCCCACAAGGTAGGTATTAATATGCCTTGACCAGTATCATCTTTGTGTTGATGTGTATCTTGTTGCACTGGCAGCATCATATTGTGTGTCCACATGCACACTCCTCCTGGACAGATAACTGCTCTGCTCCACTTTAGCCTCTCCAGGTGCTCCATTAAGATGCTGTTTGTCGGTGCTGGTCGGCACCCAGAGGTGGATGGTGAAAAAACAACAAAAACACACACACACACACACACCAGCCAAATTATTCTGCAGAGATTGTTTAGCTCTGCTTTTGTTGCCAGCACCTGCTGCCACAGTCTGTGTGTCAGCAGGCTCAAACACTAAAATCCTCTTTCATCCTACACATTTGTGCATAAAAACTGTTTAGGAAGAGTAGACATAAATGTGCTGTATTATACTGTATATGTGCATTCATTCTACCCCGGCTCCAATTGTAAGTCCAGCCCCACCCACATGCCCACACACATACACACACACACACACACACACACACACATACACCGAAAGGCTCAAGGTTTGAATGGAGGCATCCTGTCTCTCTTCTGAATCATCTGTCAGGTTCGTTGCGTAACGGGGGATTCAATGACGTCGTCGCAGCCCCATCAGTCCTACGCCTCTGCTTCTATTTTCTCACAAATACACACACATACACACACACACATAAGCTCTGGGGGGGCTCCAATTCCTCTATGAGTCATCTTTGCTCCTGTCTGACGCAAGAGCACGACTGGTTCCCTAACACACTCACACACACACACACACACGAAACATAGCTAGATCAGTGTGTCTTGCCTCCCACCATTCTGCATGTACCTCTCTTCTGCTTTGCTGTTTCTCCCTGTCTGTCTACCCCTGTCTTTTTTGTCATTTTTTGTTCTGATATTGTGCTCTGTGGTTGTCTAAAGCTGCAGCTCCAGTATGTGTTTGTTTCTCACTGACTCTGCTGTACAACGTCTCCTCTACAGGCTGCCTTGCCTCCAGACCTGCCCTCTCCCTCCTCAGCATGTGTGTGTTCCCTTCATTGCTCTATTACTGCCTTTTCTCCTTTTGTATATTCATTCGTGTCTTGTTTTCTCCCTCCCCGGCCTCCCACTCTTTTCCCCTCCCTCTCTCTTTCCTGCTGCTCCCTCCATCTCTCTTTTCCAGCTCTTTCTCTCCTTTCATCTCTTTGCCACCCTCCTTGCCTGAGTCTCCCACACTTCCATCTCTCTCTTTCTCTAGTACTGCTTCGGCATACTAAACAGAAGTTCCCTGATTACTTTTCTTCCTGAGAAGCGTTGGATACAACTCCGAGGCTTCACCGCCGCTGCCTTCATCCGTTTCCATGACTACAGCCTCGGCGCTTAGCTTTATTGAGGTGGGGTGAAAGGAAGGAAGAGGAGAAGGAGGAGGAGGAGGAGGGGAGGGGGGGGGGGGGGGGGGGGGGGGGGGCTGCTGTGTGTCGTCACACAGAGATAGTACAAAAGAAACACAGAGAAGAGACCTTAATCTTTTTTCCCATCTTTAATTGGATGCCATACATAACTAGTTGTTCCAAATTCAATCTGGTGTTTGGAAAAGTCAATTTTCTGTGCACTTAGAATACAGATGCATTGCAGCCATGTGGATCATGTATTTTTGACCTTTTCAACAGAGGGGACTATCTCTGGGGTCATGATTTCTTTTTAAATATATCTTTTTGGGCATTTTATTTCTTTGTTATAGTAAAGCAATATTTTTGTCAAACATTCTTCCAACTGTAAGTTTAAATAAATCTAGATATAAGCTATTATCTAGAAAAGTATGTTTTTGCAAATAAACTCAGTGTCAAAGCTCCTTTTTCTCAAATTTTTGCTTGATTGTTCAACATATTTACCTAAATATTTACATCTAAAATGAAACATATCAATCAGTGCCATAGCTGAATTATATAGACATGTTTACCATCTTTGTGAATGTTTTTGCTGACATTATTATTTGTCTAAATAGATTCAATAGATTCAATGTCTGCTCCTTTCCTCCTCCCCTCCCTCTTTGCTTCTTCCTCAGAGTTCTCCGTCACTGTGACTCATGTCAGTTTGTCACGGTGGACGGGAGAAAAGGGCAGGAAAATTGACAGTCACTATCAATCAATCAGTACGATTTATTAGATTTTGGCCTTTTGGAAAGGTGACAAATTGCTGTTCAGAAGGGGGAAAAACACACTCTCAGCTGTCTCTTGTACCCCTGAGTTATCTTGACACTCATAGCGGAGTTGCTAAATGTCCCTGATACACACACATACACACAAACATACTCTTGAACACACACATACACACACTATCTACACCCACACATCTCTTTTTAAAATGCTGCTGCATTTCCACTCCATTTCCTTTTTGCAGAGTGGTCTTTTCTACACCACCCTCTACTGACTTACACGTCTTGCAGTGTGAATAGATCTGTTGTACTGTATATTCCTGTATAAGACACGGTTGACATGACCCTTCACTCTGCATGAAGACTCATCTACACATTGGTGCACATACAGTGGCCTGTTCCCCTCAGTCTGCAAACTGATCATATCAGGTTCAACATAGGTATTTGAATAAAAATCGCAATTTTGCTGAGGAGATTGTGCCCTGTTTGTAGAAAAATTCAGATTCAACTTGTGCACTGAAACTCCCTCCAGATCTATATATATTTCATCGTCAAAATCTCCAGTACAGAAAAAAGGATACAGATATGCAGTCACAACTATCTTAGGTGATAACCTAAAGTACAGACAGGTGACAAATTAAAGGAAAAGCCCAAAAAGTGTCTTAGTAAGGTGTTGGGCCACCACGTGCTGCCAGAACAGCTTCAATGTACCTTGGCATTTATTCTACAAGTCTCTGAACTCTACTGGAGGGATGAACACCATTCTTCCATATGTGTTCAACTGCGTTGAGATCTGATGGCTGCAAAGGCCATGGCATATAATTTACACCATTTTCATACTCATAAAACCATTCAGTGACCCCTCATGCCCTGTGGATGAGGGCATCGTCATCCTGGAAGAGACCACTCCCTTAACTCCCTTAATTTGTCACCCATCTGTATGTTAGAGTTCCTGATTTTATTTTTGTATACATAAATTCACTATACTTTGAACTATAATTTGAATAGGAAGTTGTAATAAAAATGTATTGGTGCTTGCCATGCAGCTGTCTGATTAACCAGGTCTTTAAACTGATCACCTGCTTAATACAATAATAACGAATAAATTATAATATAAAAAGCCTCTATAACAACTACTGCATAATGTCCCACTGTGGCAAAGAATGCTTCATCCCAATGAAATGAAACAGCTTTTTCTCCACACATGGTGTGACTTAGCAAACTCACATAACAAAGCATGCTACTTATCCTCCCCTTGAGTTCAGTCTATCATATACAGTATGGCGTTACAAGGAGCTACATACAGCTAGATGTATATTTAAATCACTGCACTATACTTAGTTTTGACCTCCCACAGTAAGAGTCTTACTGTAACTCTGCTGGAGTCCGTCAGTCATGCCCATGCAGGGGAGGAGCAGAAAGGGACCCATGCAGCAGGGAGGAGGGAGGCTAAAAGAAGGGCCAGAAAAGAGATCGACACATACACCTACCCTGTAGTAGTCAGTGCTGTAGACGTCTCTGGACATGCCAAAGTCTCCAATCTTTACCAGCAGGTTCTCACCCACCAGGCAATTCCTGTTAGACAGCAAACATACAGTAAGCAACGGCAAACTAAGTACAGAAAAATAATAGCAATGTGATGTATCTACTAAGAATGGACAAGTCCCACTTTCACCAGTTAACATGTGAGGTGTTAGACTTCTACAATGTTAACAGCTTTCATATTTGGTGCAGTTCAATTCAGGGAATAGTTTGCACTTAAAATTATTATAGCATCCTTCTTGCATTCTGGAAATACGTATTTTTGTAGTATTTTTGAACATCTATAAACTGAAGCACCAGAGAGAGAAGCTTTCATTTAATGGACAGTTAGATTTTACAAATTGAATGTCAATTTAAGGGGTGGCTGGGCCTGTGCATTCATAAATCATGTCCAATTGAATTTGTCAGCAGTACCTTCCAACCATGTACGGACATTTTAAGGTGGTATTTCTATTTTTTTATTTGAGCTCATGTGCTAAAATTTCCAAAAGTGAGCTTTTACTGAAACAGCAAAGGGGCTTGAATAAACTTATCTGTATAAATAAACATTCACTCCATATAATATGATAATTAAGTAAGTGATAAACCTGGTGGCCAGGTCGCGATGCACAAAGTGCTGTGATGCCAGGTAGACCATGCCAGACGCTATCTGCTGGGCGATGTGCAACATCTGGGACTGGGTCAGCTCTACAGGTCTGGTGGTCTGGCCCTCTGCCATCAGAACCGCATCCGGACCATGAGCCCTACAAGGGAATATGTACAGAGAGTTTTAATGTTCACTCAGCTAATGTTTTTTGGAGTCATGTTGTTACCTCTCATTTGTTATGTGTTGACCTGAATATTGTTATCAGTCTTTAACATGGTAAACTACATACATCCTCAGTTTACCAGCTTCCAGTTTGATAATATGTTTTAAATGTGATAAAGAAAAGAGTCATGCCTGAGGAACTTGTTGAGGTCTCCGTGTTTCATGTACTCAAACACCATGATGAGAGGGTCGCTCTCCACGCACACTCCGTAGAAAGTGACGATGTGCTCATGCTGAAGGTTGGTCAGCAGCTCAGCCTCACGGTGGAAATCCTTCCTGGCATTCTCACTGGCCTCTTTAAGTGTCTGAACACACAGAAAGAAATGCACAGTGACATTTTAATAAACTGACAAATGAAAAGCTCACACATTATGGCACGTACACTATTGCCAATTAGTCACTTTCACAGTGCACCCAGTCTGCTCTAGTTTATTTGGCTGATGTCCACTATGTAAAAAAAAAAAATTGAAGTGTCTTGCCTTGTAAAAGTGAGTTACAGCAACTCAGCAAACACACTGTGAAATTACTGGCACCGAGCAAGGACCGATAGAATAGGACAGTTTATATTAATGTAAGCCATTACAAAGTACAACATTGTTTAAATTCATTTTATTCCCTGGTTCCCTTTGAAACTAATCTTTGTCTTCCGTCCATGAATCAGGAAATCTGTCAGGGTGGTTGTGTAACACAAGCATCTTTGACAGAGAGAGAAAAAGTGTGTCTAAAAGACGGAGGTAGAGAGAGAGAGAGAGAGAGAGAGGGAGAGAGTTGCAGGAAAGAAGAAAAATATAGAAAATTCTTCTTGTCCTACATGAATAATTGATTATCTTCCTACTGTATACAGTGTGACATGGATATATGTTCGCTTTCCACCTTGTGTGTGTGTTTGTCTGTCTGTGCACTGACAACGCAAATAGAAGCTCCTGTTACAAATAAAGGTCTAAAGGACAAGAAGAAGTCACTAAGAAAGCTCAGGAAGAAGGAAATGACCTTGCAACCTTGTAGCTGGAACGCTGATATGCCAGAAAATGAGACAGACTGTAACTCTACCCACTTACACTCAACCCAACATGTACAATGAAACAGAGGCTTGGTCATGTACATTACAGGCAGTAATATAATACCGTATGATGATGATATGGTGGATTATGACAGTACCGATATTGTATGAAATCCTGTGCACCCATCTTAGTTCGATATACAATATTGAACATGTATGGGAAATCTGGGTCGGCTGACTGGGATGAATTTCCTCTGAGAAGTTCCCAAAAGCTGAGAGTGATTCTAATTAGGCATCATTTTTAAAGGGTTCACTGGTTAACAAATCATTCACTAATGCTTTATAGCCAATAGGATGATCAGGTTGTGAATAATGCATTTGGTTGATGATTGTCCTTTGTATTTCATAAAAATGCAGTTAAAATTTTGGTAATCCATTGATACATATCAATGAGTTTCTCCCTTTATAAAAAGCCATCAAATCTGCAGTTTTAAATGTTAATAGATCATCAATAATGCTGGTTAGTGTCTATCAGTGAGCTAATAAGCTAATACACACAAAGCAAGTTTCATGTGTGTTTCATGTTGATGTTCTTATAGTAGCTAATATAAAGCATTATCATTTATGTTTTTGTGTCATGTTTTATTTGTATTATTAAATAAATAAACTAAACCTAGTAAAAAACTGTTCATAATAGTTATTTGGTAGTGGCACCAAAATGCTTCAGGGCTGCTACATACTTTTAATATGACTATATCTGTTTGTTTATCCACACATGATGGTCTACTGAGGCCATGAATTCATTTCTCATACAGTAAGCCTGTGCAGTAAAAGGAAATCTGGGACACAAAATTTGATAATAACAATATTTCCTTTTTTTTGGCAAACACAGCTCCATTGGGGTCAATCACTGAATTGCTCAATATATCAAATGAAGATGGCAATAAATATTCATTACAGTACTGAGCAAACAATATCAATGTTGAACTCAGGAAAGTAACAACAGAGCCTTTCCTGTGAGCCAGGCAACTATGCATGAACTATTATGCTCTGAGTCTCTGAATGCAGTGTTGCATTAATTCCCAGGCTAAAAGCCATAATATTGCACTGTTAGTCATCCAGTCTGCACACGTTCAGGTCCCTGGACAAATAAAAAGCAATCAACATCCTCCAGCTCGGGAATGTAGTGACTCACATTTACATGTGTGAAGGCAGCATTATTGAAAGTGCTAGGTGTTCATGATTGATGACATACAGCAGTACAAGCGTGTGTGTATAGGTGTGTGTACATGCATATTTCTATGTGTATCAACACATGTTAAAGTGTGCCTTTGATCAATGGCACCTCAGTGTATAATATACAGTAACGGTAAAACTTATTCTGTATTATGGCTGACTGGCTGATTGATGGCTGACTCTAAAATCTGGACCATTAAGCTCTATTAGTATGTGTAGGTTATTGTAATGTGGTGGTGTACAGGGGAGAGCATGTTTCTTTAATGTAGCATGCATGACAAAGTGCAGCGGAAGTATGTGTTGTACTTAAGGAACTATGTAAGTATGTACTCATGAGAGGAAATATAAATCACAGCATGTTCTTTCTTTGAAGTTGGATCAGGTCTACACTTGGTGTCTCTTTATGCTGAACAACAGTGACAGACTGTAATGTTGAGAAACTCCACTGACAAATCAAGAAAGCAATTAAAGCAAATGTACAAATTTTAAATGAACTTCCAGAAAATAAGTGAAAGAAAATGCAAATCAGTTTGCAACAAGATTACATATCGAATCAAAAGATTGTCAGCATCTCTGCTGTAATGTTAATACAGTATAATATGGCATTTTAGTTTGAGCTGCATTTAGAATACATTCGTTAATTAATTTGTGTCCTCTGTCAACACTAACAACATCCTGCAGCAGCAATACACTGGTGCCAAGTGTACACACTGCCAAACGTTAAAGGGTCAGTACACCCAAATCATAACAGGACATGATAAAAATCTAGTATATGGCTGGACTGTGTATGGTCAATGTACATATGTGGCCAGTTTGTTAAAGGTAATATAGTAATATTTACTGGTAAAGTGTACTTAAGTAGCATCACAGAATCACATGACATGGTTAAGCAATGTTTGAGTCAAAACAACAAAAAAGTTATAAATGCAGTTAAAAGAACAATACTTTTCAATCATATATTGGGATGTTTGATTTGAAAAAGAATTTACTTTAATCCTAAATATAACTATTCTAATTAACTGTTAACTTCTGTTATTTCATCTGTTTCTATCTGTGGATGTCTGTTAACATATGGTCTCATCCATATGTTTACGTAGGATTAGCATGCTAGGTTAACAGTCCATCAGCTGTTTGACTTTATATCCAAGTCTGACTCTGATATTCTTACCCTAAACCTAACTAATCTCACTCCTTATGCCTAAACCTAGCCAATTGAACCAATGAAGGCAAAGAGGACTAACCAATCAGAGGGTGAGTCATGACTTCACCAGCCTAGGAAAAAAAATTTTGGCAAACGTCACGGCTATGCTTATGATGCTAGCCACTCTCACAGGCTGCTAGCTGCCATGCAGGCTGGTAAAATGGATGCTTTGTGTCTCTTTGTATCTTTGGGTTGGTGCTCCTGTTGGTGTCAGAGCTTCCATGTGAGACGCTTTAGTGCAAATGTGAGTTTTTAAAACTTATTTCGGGGCTTTGCTGTACACGCCCCCCTGAGGATGTAACTGAAACTGTTCGCACTGATTTATTTTGAAAGAGAAATGGCCAGTGGGGAAAATCCAACACTGTGCCAGCCAACCAATGGTGTAACTTCATCACTCAGCCAGTCAGTCAGTGACAGACATTCAGGGTTATAGGGCTGGTCTGTGGCCGGTCCAGCCAAAAAACATAGTTCCTTAATTAGAGATAGTGGTATGTAGCCATCCAGCCACTTTTGACTTTGGATATTTGGTTGGTTACATTTTTTTCAGAATGACAGATGATTTTAATACTCAGTAAGAAATTGTACTGAGTTACAGAAGCTGGTGAAACAGAAGCTAGCCTGGATGTGACAGACCATGCTGTGAACAGGCTTCATCTGAACCGCTTTCTACCAAAGAAATAGTCCCTA